>JACDIV010000028.1:0-433508 GCA_022244645.1 Thraustochytrium striatum | reverse complement strand
CGATGGCTGCGGCTGCGGCGACGACCACTAGCAACGATTTGACGTCCAGCTGGGCGACCAAGCTGAGGTCCTGGCCCAGCAGGAGAAAGGCAACGCCCGCAATGGCGGCGCAGGCCACGAGTGCGCCAAGCACTGCGGCTACCAGGTGCTTTGTGCTCGGCACCATCGCGCGCGTCATCCGGTTCAGTCGCGTACTCACCACTTGCTGCAGCGTAGTCGCCTGGAGCTTATGCTGCGCGATCGCTTGCTCAAGCCCCGAGTCGGGCCGCACCTCAAACTCTCGTGACCGAGCGTTGTATGGCACCACGTACATGCGATACGGCGACTCGCCCTCTTCAAGTCGCACGCAGGTCTGTCGCGCGGCGTCGGGCGCTGGGTGATTGCGCAGCTTGGCCCACAGACTGCGATGGGCCCGGCGGTACCTCTCTCGCGCTCGATGTCCGCAGGTTCCCGCGGCAGGAACACAAAGCGAGCAAAGCTGGCCTCATCTTCCACCCGGGAAGCGTGGTCTGCTGCTCCCCGAACTCGCTGGCAACCAGCGCAGAGGGCAGCACTTCGTCGGTTCTGAGAGTGATGTACTTGCGCTCTTCCTGATTCAAGTCGATCGCGCACGGCGTGAACGAGGCGCGAATGTCGACCTCCTCGTACTCCACCGACCGCGGGCCCGGGGCCTTGTTCAGCGCGGTTGGCCCCTCACTGCCACCGCCCTCCACAACGACGTGCACCTCCTCGCCAGCGCCCTCCTCTGCTGCCGCCTCAAGCGGGGGCGCCGGCCCGTCTCCGCCCACCTTGCCCGGCGCCGCCCCACCACCGGCCGCCGTGCTTGCGCGGCGCCGCTTCTGCCCCGGTTTGTTGCCTCCCGTAGGCACCAAGGCGGCCTTCCCGAGCACAGCCGTCTCCCATCGAGCACGAGGCCCTGGATATACGCCCTGGGCACGACCGCGCGCGACTTGCGGCGCGGCGCCGCCGACTGGCGCCTCTGCCGCGGCGGCTCGGGCGCTCCGGCCGCAGGGGGGCCGTCGCTCGCCATCGAGCGGCGGTTGGCGCGCCGCTGTCGTCGGCTCGCAGGAGCGCGCTCAGGAGCGCGCTCAGGAGCGCACGTCGGAGCGCAGGAGCGCGCTCAGGAGCGCACGAAGTTCCGTTTCATTTCTGCTTTTTTTTCTTCTTTCCGAAGCGGCGGTTTGGTTCGCTTTGTCCGCCATCGATAGCCTTCATCCGACCGGCCTGGGCATAGATAGATACGTGCAGCCGACCGCGCCGGCGATGAGGCGCGCTTCCGCGAGGGCGCTGCCCCTGGCAATGCTGCTGCAGCTTGGCCGCGAGGCCTCCGCGATCGTGTCAGACTGCGCCAAGGTGCCCGACATCCGGGCGTACTGCGAGGACTATGAGAACTGCTATTGGCGCTACGACGTTGGCCGCTGCGAGAACATCCCTACCTTTGTCTTCCCGACCACGGCGCCCACGGCGCGACCGACCTCTGTGCTCTCGCCCGAGGGGTGCAACGCAGAGCCATCCAAGGAGGTCTGCGCGCATTCATGGACTGCGAGTGGCGGCGCGGCAAGTGCCGCAACATCGACCCAACCGAGCGCCCAACGGCACAGCCGACAGAGACCCCGACGGTGTCGCCCACCGCGGATGCCGTCCACGACGCCCACGGATGGGCCGTCCGCATCGCCGACTGAGACGCCGACTGACGCGCCGTCGCGGACACCGACACTGGGACCGACGCTGTCGCCTTCCGTGGGGCCCACTTTGGCGCCGTCGGCGTCGCCGACGACGTCCAAACCCTCCGTGTCCCCGTCTGCAGCGCCCAGCCTGGACCCAGCCAGGCGCCAAGCGCCTCGCCCACGGCCACTCCGACGGGCGCGCCAAGCAACACTCCGAGCACCTCGCCATCGTCGAGTGCGCCAACCGCGAGTCCATCCCAGAGCCCCTCGGCTGGGCCAACAGAGTCTCCGAGCTCAGGGCCGACAGCCGCGCCCAGCTTGTCGCCGTCAGGAGGGCCAACAGGGTCCCCTACAGACTTGCCGACCAAAGCCCGTCAGCATCGCCGACAGCTGGGCCGTCAGTCGCGCCCACTATTGGACCGAGCGAATCGCCCACTAGTGGGCCGTCCGCGTCCCCTTCGCGGCACCCAACGCTCCGGCCGTCGTGGGTGCCGACAGTGGCGCCAAGTCGCATGCCGACTGCCTCGCCGTCGACAGGCCCGACGGCAGGGCCCTCTCACTCGCCATCAGAGCGCCCAACCGGCGGCCCACACTGGCGCCCACGTCTGCGCCAAGTCGTGGGCCCTCGAGCTCGCCAACACCAGCCCCAACAAAGGGGCCAACAACCGCGCCGACGCAGGCGCCGACACAGGCGCCGACACAGGCGCCGACACGAGCGCCGACGCACGGGCCGACGCAAGCGCCGACGCAAGCGCCGAGCGAGGGCCCGTCGGCGTCACCAACGAGCGGGTCGCCGACAATCGCGCCGTCGGAAAGCCCTGCCGAGACGCCACGGCGGGCGTCCCCGACAGTGTCACCGACGCGCCTACCGACTCGGACGCCAAGTCGCTCACCCTCGAAGGCGCCATCCGAGGCGCCATCGCGAGGCCCAACACGAGGCCCGACCCTGTCGCCGTCGCTCGAGCCGACAGGAGCTCCAACACGACCAAGCCCGGTCGTGAGGCTCGAGGACGCTGAGAACATGTTCAAGTGGGATAGCAAGTCCACGTTCAGACTCGTACTCGGGTTGAGCCAAGCGGTGTCAGCGCGCGAAGGTGTGCGGCTTCTGCAGGAAGCGATACAAGAGGACGAATACTTTGCTGGCAAGGCGACCATGCAGGTCATGCTCCAAAACGCCCTGCGAGTCGAGGGCCTGACTCTTACAGCTACGGAGCACGCGCAAGTCATGCGGATGCTCTTTGACCGGCTGTGTGGCGACCCAACGCTCACGTACTGCGACATCGCTGACGCCACTCAGTCTACGGGGCCGCGCTTGTTGCCGACTTGGCCTCAAAGGACGCCACACGGTGGGCCCGCGACAACGACAGCGAGGACGGCCAAGGGCGAAGGAGAACTAGCGAAGCTCAAGCCGAGTCCCAGCACGAGCACCCGATGGCCTTGGTGCGCTGCGTCCCTGAGGCGCGCTTCAGCCGCTTCATATTCTCCGACAGCTCGAATCGCGTGGATCTTGGCACTGCGGCAAGCGATGCAGAAGTGCTCATGCCGCGCCTCATTCACCTTGGCATTGACGTCGATGACACCAACGAAGACCACGCGGCAGCCGTCCGCGACGTCCAGTACGCCACAGCGCGCGTAGCGCTTCGTTTCCAACACCGCCACGGTGTCGCTCTCTTGGTGGACACCAAGAGCTTTGAGCGCAACGCCTGCGCTGGGGAATCATGCCATGGTGTGGGCGAGTGCGCGGTGCTAGACTCCGGACCAAGGTGCTCTTGCGAAGAGGGATATGTCGGCCAGTTCTGCCAGTTCCAAATCCAGTTGGAGACGGCCAGGCCAGGCCCGTCACCGCGAAAGAAGGCGACCATCGTGTCTCTTAGCACCATCGGCTCGTTCTTCTTGCTCGTCAGCGCATTCTTCTGCATCCGTCGGATAAGGCGCGCGCCAAAGGTTAGCATTGCTTCGGACGAGGCGGCGACCGAGGCGGCTACCCCAGGCCGCCGGCGCCCGCCATCTCTCATAGCGCGTGCTGCAGCTCGCCTCTTCAGCATGCTCAGCTTCAAGGAAAGGAGTGTCAAGATCGCGCCTGGCAGAGGCCAACTCGACGACAGGCCAGAAGCAATAATCCCCCCCGCGCCGCCGCAAGACTTGCGCGGGCAAGACAGTACGCAGCAGATTCCCGGCGAACCTCACTCTGCTGGCGGCTCGACTGGGCCAGCTGCGCCACAACTTCCACCAGGGGCCTTTTCACCGCCGCCGCCGCTCTCTCGCGACGGCTTGGCGAGCCCACCAAGACTTTTCTCCGCCCCACCACCGCTGTCGCGCGACGGCCTGGCCAGCCCACCAGGGCCTTTTCGCCGCCGCCACCGCTCTCCCGCGACGCACTCGTGAGCCCACTACCGGCGGCCGGGCCGCATTCGCGAGACACGAACAATGCTGGCGACGACAACACCGACCCCCTCGCGACTGTTGAGCAACAGGCACGGATGTACCGTGCCATAGCGCCGTCAATCAGCCCAGTTCCGCCAAAGCTGCTCACGTACGAGGAGCTGCGGGGCCTTGGCGCATTCGAGGTTGCAGGCTCGCCCCGAAGCGCGACGCCCCACGCGCCGCCGCTCCCAGTGCTGCCGAGCCCGTATTTCGCGCCCGCGCACGGCGCGGGCTACGACACGCCTCAGTTCGCCTCTGGCCAGCAGTCCCCCACGCTGCAGCAGCAAAAGGACGTGTTCATGCAGCAAGCCGCGATGCTCCGCCATCAGCAAGAAGCCCGCCATGCAGAGCAGCAAAGCATGCTCGTGCAAAAGCACTGGGAACAGCAGCAGCTCATCCACCTGCAGCAAGAGCAAATCGCGGCGCAGCAAAGCATCAACCAGCGGCAGCAGCAGATGCTCGAGCACATGGTATCCCCGCTCTCGCGAGGGTCGCGCGGCTCGCCGAGCTATCATGCACCCGCTTACACGCTGTCACACCATGCTTCTGGCGCAGATTCGCAGGAGCTCGACGAGCTGGCGCTCTGGAGCGGCCGCGGAAGTGGTGGTGGCGGTGCTTCCCCGCTCCTGTCCCAAGACAGGCGAGCGGACACGAACGGACGCCTCGGGTGTTGTCCCCTCCGCCCGTGTCGCCACCACCTCTATTCCCAGGTCGACCGGGGCCACACAGCCCTGCCCCGCCGTGCGTTTTGTCGCCACAAACTCCAGCGCTGGCGACACCAATGTCGCGCCCCCCTGGAACGCGCTCGAGGTCGAGACGTCGCAACTGCCGCCTGGTACTTGGGCGCAGGTTTCCCCCGGGACGCGCAGGCGATCACCTACAAGCCTTGCTTCTCCCGCCGACCACGTCGACATGCTGACTTCGAGGACGTCCGCACCATGAAAGCGCTCGGGTCCTTCATCAGCGGTAGTGGCGGCGATGCGCATGGTCACACTGTGACGACCGACTTCCAGCCACAGACCCCGGAGGAGCCAAGCGCAAAGCAAGCTCACCGGCAGCCGATGACACCACCAACCGACGACGAGCTGTCCCCGGATGAGCCCAAAGACCCTCGGGCGGGCACCGCAGATCGATTCCAGCACCCGCCGCGGCTTGCACAGCCGATGACCCCGCCAACAGACGAGATGTCCCCCGACATTCTGGCCGAGCAACAGCCAAAGGCGCGGTTCCAGCCCCGAACGCCGCCTATGGATGGGGAAGAGCTGTCTCCAGACTCGCCTGGCCGACAAGGTCGCCACGACAACCGCCACGTTGGCACAACGGGGTCGCCTGGGTCTCCGAAGGGCACGAATACAGGTGGAACAAGCACGAATATGCCAGGCTTGGCCACGAGGACGGCGACTGGGGCGCCGCAAGGCCCAAGCCGTCTGCTGTGCGCCCAAGACCGCCATCGAGCCCCCCTCCGGCGCACGTTCGGCGGCACCAGGCCCAAGAGGTGGCCGCAACGTCTCGGTATGCCGCTGATTTCTCGCGCGACCTGACCGTCGAGGTGCCGCGCTTGCGCCAGCACCGTCCGCACACCCCAGAGGAGGCGCAGACGCCTCGTGTCATGTCTCCAAAGACGCCAAAGTCGCCAACGACGCCGCGAGGCAAGCGGGCGCGGCGCCAGCGGCGCCAGCACCACAGTAAAGCCCGATCACTTGCCTCGCCGGCCTCGCCCATGATTGACTTTGGGCTCGAGGGCGCTGGGGACGAGGATCAGCACGCCGCAGGCCCAAACAGTTAGATAATTAGAGTGGTCATGATGAGCCAGCACCAGCAGCTTTTGCCCGCGTGCGACTGCTTGTTGCTTGACTGCGCGGGGGGTGGTTGTGTGAGCTGTCAACTTCTCTGCTTTGCGTGAACTCTTGCATCCGGAAACCAATGCAGCTCCCGCGCGCAGCGACCACGAGTGGCCTGCGCACAGTTCGTATGCTTTTGCGACCCGCCGCTTGCGCGGCGGCGCGCCCCGGCCGGGCTTGTTGGAACGCGTGCACCAGGCCGGGCAGGACGACGTCGCGCTCCCGATCCAAAACTTACAGATGATCCTTCTACTCGACAAAGATGCGGCGCACCTGCGCTGGCACACAGGGCGTCCCTGTGACGGGACAGCGGCCATGGTTCGCGACAAAGGTGGTGATGCACCGAAAGCAAAACGCGAGCCCGCTGGACGATATGGCCGGATTGGTCCGCGGCTCGTGACAGAGCGGGCACAGCCGTGGGTCCTGAAGGAGGCGCATGCTTCCCGGGAGCGGCTTGGGCGGCATCGGGGCGGCGGAATGAGCGCGGGCGCGCTCTCGCGCTGGCTCTGATTCTCCGGAGAGTAGTACCACTCGACGAGCTTGAAGGCCAGAGCCGAGGCAATCAGCGCGAGGCGAAGCAAACCAAACCCCTTTTGCACGAGTTTCCCCAGCAGTCCGCGGGCGCGATCGGCCTTTTCTTGGCGCAGCATCTGCTGGCGCACATCGTCCCCCGTCGTGCGCGCAATGACGATGCCTTGCAGCCAGTCTAGCGGCGAGAAGTGCTGGGTTTTGTCAAACATGAACAGGACCTTGAGCGCGAACGACCACGCCTCGTAGGAGGCGAAGGCCATGGGCAAACCTCGCAACACCCGCGCGGCGAGCGGCGCGCTCTAGGGGCGTGCTGCGCGCGCGCGCACGAGCCGCCTCTGAAGCGCCAGCTTCGGCCGCTGCGTCCTCTTGCGCGACACGCTCGTGCAGCGCAGAGAGCTTGGCGCGCAAGTAGGGCGCGAGCGCAAGCGCGAAGAGCGACGTGGCCTTGTCCCTGCTGCTCAGCGGCACGGTTCTCTGCAAGGCGGCGTCCCACTTGACGCGCTTGAGCGCATAAAAGTTCTCCTCGAACGACCCCTCGTACACCGCCAGGTAGTGGCGCTGCACCACGAGCAGCGCCGCTAGTACAACTCATCCTGCCGCGCTTGCTGTCAGCCTCCGCCTTGCTCGCGTGCGCCGTCGCATCCGGTGCTTACCTTGCGTCGAAATATGCTAAAGGCCGCGGGCATGCGCTCTGCCAGCGTTCGCAGCAGGAATTCCACTGCCGGCTTCGTGCAGCACACCATGGCGTCAGCAAGCCGCCAGCTCACACCACCCTATCTCGGCCCGCCGCCGGGCGCGATTCCCGGCTGCCCCGCGCCGCCTACCTTGAGTCCCTTGGACAGATTCGTCGCCATTGACAGCTCGAAGATGGTCGGCGTCGGCGAGTCCAGCAAGTTGGAGAGGACATGGCTCCGGCGCAGCGTCTGGCGCCCGCTCTGCGCTTCCCGCGGCCGCGCGCGTCCCCCGGCTGCGCGCGCCCCCTGCGCCGCCGCCTGTCCCTGCAGATCCAGGATTCCCAGCGCCGCCAAGGCCTGGCAAGGCCTCACTCACTGTGGCAAGCGAAGAGATGATGATGAAGGCCAAGCTTGGTCTGGCGCTGGGCGCCTCCGTGCTCCTGGGCGCCTCCGTGGCAGCGCCTGCCGGCTTCAGCAACGCGGGCTCGCCCGCGGACGTGCCCAAGGCCACGGACTGCGCGCTGCGCGCGCTGGCTTACGACTTTGGGCGCAAGCTCCAGCCGGGCAAGGGCGCATTCACCGACCTGTTCGACGCGCTGCAGCTCCGTGCGTGCGGGAGGCGCCCCCGCGCGCGCCGGCGCAAGTGGCAGCGCAGGCGCAGACTGAGCCGCTTGCGCCGGATGCCATCATCGTGTGTGCGCGAGCACTGGCGACGACCGGGCGGGTGACGGGTCAACGGCCAGGCCCTTTCAGAGCTTGGCCAGGGCCGTGCGGGCGGCTGCCGCGCGGACCAAGCCGACCATTGCGCTGCGTGCCGGCTTTCACTTCGTGGGGCACCAGGCCGTACACGTCGTGGGTCTGCACGGGCTGACCATCCGCAGCTTCCCGGGCGAGCGCGCTGTGGTCACCGGCTCGCAGCCGCTCGACTTTGAGGACGACGAGTGGGCGCTGCACGACGCGACGCATAACGTGTGGTCGCGGACGGTCAGCGCCGACGTCGCCCGAGGTAGCTTTGATGGCCTGCGCATCGGCACGGCGCGCGGCGTGCGCGCAAAGTACCCGAACGGTGCTCCCGAGCAGCAGGAACTTTATCGTGGCCGACCAGAGCATGGGCCGTGGCAAGTACCGCGCGGGCTGGATCACCAACCGCACGCGCTGGGTCCGGGAGTGGCGCGCGAACCGACCCCAAGAGCACGTCATCACGGGCGCGGATTGGCCCTCGGTTGACTGGCCGCAGACCGCCGCCGAGGCCGGCGGCGCGCCGGGGCAGACGGGCGAGGGCGCATGGGGCGAATACCACATGGGCTCGGGTGGGAACTGCGACGATGTAACGCCGCCCTTTGGGTACTTTTGCGCTCGTGCGCCTCCGCGCCGCATTCACTCGCACGAGTCGCCCAAGGGCGTGGTCTGGGGCCCGCACCTGCCCCGCGGGCACTCGTATAGCAGGCCCGAGCGCGCGGTGGTGGTCGCGTGGCGGGACCCACACGCGCGATGGTTCACTTACGTGTGGAAGGTGGCCGCCTGGGTAGTTCCACAACCAAACCGCCATGTTTGAGCGCGCCGGCGGGTTTCAGGGCGCCGAGGGCTCCGCGGCTGGCGGGGAGTGGTACATTGAGAATGTACTGGAGGAGCTTGACGAGGCCGGCGAGTGGTACTTTGACGAAGACTCGCGCAAGCTCTACCTGGCGCTCAATCACTCGGAGGCGCCCGCGGCGGTCGAGGGCAAGCTGCGTGCCGTCAAGAGCAAGGTGCTCTTCAACATCTCCGGTGCGCACGACGTGACCCTGCGCGACTTGGAGGTGCGCGACGCAGCGCTCACGTGGCTGGACCCGCACGGGCTCCCGAGCGGCGGCGACTGGGCCTTGCAGCGCCTTGGCGCGATTACGGCTGAGGACACGGACCGGCTCACCGTGAAGAACTGCCTCATAGAGCGCGTAGACGGCATTGGCATCATGCTGAACGGGCGCAACCGCAACGCGAGCATCGCGCACAACGAGTTTGCCTGGATCGGGGAGACGGCCATCGCGTCCTGGGGCTATTCCGGCCGCTGCCTGAACGAAAACTGCTCGCAAAGCGTGCCATGGAGGGTCGGCCCGGACGGCCGCGCCGGCGAGCAGCCCCGCGGGACGCGCATCGTGGGCAATATCGTGCGTGAGATCGGCATTTTCCAGAAGCAAGCCTCGGCCGTGTTCCACGCCAAGAGCGGGCTGAGCCTAATCGAGGGCAACGTGTTTTTCAACGGGCCACGCGCACTCATCAACTTCAACGATGGTTTCCTGGGCGGGGACGAGCTGCGCAACAACTTGCTGGTGAACGCAGTACGCGAGAGCGGCGACCACGCCGCCTTCAACTCTTGGGACCGCGTGCCCTACATCCACGAGTTTGGCGACACGGTGCGCCCGCTACCGCGCCGCGCGCACCACAACTTGGTGCTTGGCACGTACGCCACGCAAGAGGCCTTTGACACGGACGATGGTTCGACGCAGTACGAGTTTGACCACAACGTGGCTGTGTACGGGGACTGCGGTGCCAAGCACGACTGGGGAGGCCACAATTGCTCCAACCACGACGAGTTGCTGATCCTCGTCAACCGCTGCTTCACGCTGCCCTACGCAGGCGCTTTCAACGTTTTCGCCAACCAGACCTGCATCCTGCGGCGCGGCCCGGGGCTACAACTCGGACTGCGCAGCTCATGCGGGCGATCCCACCATGACGGTCTTCAACAACACGATCGCCACGCGCTCGGGCCGGGCGCGGGTCTGCGGGCAGGACCTGGCGGCCTACCAGAACGCGACAGGCCGCGACCAATTTTCGCGGGCGAAGGCCTGGCCGTCGCTTGGCGACTTGGTGGCCCAAGCGCGGTCGCTGCTGGGCCTCGAGCCGCAAGCCAAGGGCGGCTTGGTGGCCGCCACAAAGTTGATTTGATTGATCAAGATCAAGATCAAGATCAAGATCAAGATCAAGATCAAGATCAAGATCAATAGCGTCAAGACTTTAAGGTTTAAAACATGGGCGATGGTCTTGTCTCGGCGTTGGAAGCTACCGGCGCAGGGCGCGGCGCATCACGCGCATCGCGAGGGGGGCCGCCGGCCCGCGGTGGCGCGCCGAGGTGAAGAGGCCGCGGCGCAGCGTAAAGTCGTATGCGACTGGGGCGTTGTCGAGCGTGCCAGACTTGATGCGGTCGTTCGCCGAAAGGCTCGGAGGGATCCGCGGGTTGGAAATCACGCCCACGATCCCGTGGCGCGGGAGCGACAGCGCGTGATGGGCCGCTGGGTTTGGCCGCCTTGCGAAAGGCTCTTGCAGGTCCGAGTCTGTTGCGAACAGCTTGGGCACGCCCACAACGTCGCGCTGCTTCTCCTCGACAGTCCAGGTGTCTCGCGTCGCGTCAACCGCGGCGCCCACCTCGTCATGGTTGATGTCGGGCATAAGCGGGACCCACTGCCACCGGTAGCGGCGGCCGTTCGGGTCAAGCTCAATCGCAGTCGGGTCGGGGTACGCCTCGGCGATGGGCGACTCGGGGTCGGCCATCAGCGGCACGCAAGCCCCGGGCACAGCGTGGCTGCTCTTGACCGGGCACGGACATGAGCTGGTGTATGGGCGAGATGGGCCCGTCCTGCGGCCACGAGTTGATCCTGGGCAGCTCGACCTTGTCCAAGCGGAGCGCCAGGTCGAGCAGGAAAGGCGCATAGTGCGCCGGGAAGCTCCAGCTCCAAGACTTGATGCCCCCAAAGTAGTAGTGCGCGGTCCATTGCAGGCCGCGCACGTACTGCTCCACAAGCCAATCGACATTGAGGTCGAACGCCTCCACGCGCGTGTCCCAGTTGAACTTTTCCAGTAGTACAACCACGGCTTGAGCTTGTCGCTCGTGCGTAGCATCAGCTCGCTCTCCCGCGCGTTCGCGGTGATGGCGTTCTCCTCCCAGCCGCTGACCTCGCTGACCTCGTCCTAGAAACGCTCCAGGATCTCGCGGTTCATTACAGCGCGCTTCACGCGCTCCTCTGGGTCCGAGAGCCTCGGATGCGACAGCACCAGCGTGGCGCGCTCCGGGCTGGTGCCGATCGTGACCGTGCCGAGGCCTAGCATGGTCGCGAGGGCCGTGGCATGTTTGTCCTCCACATCATCCAGGTTGGACAGGTGCAACTCGGCCTGGCCGCTCGCGGTCACGACCACGTCGCCGTGCTGGCCGGGGAGACTTGCGCGAGCCCTTGATGAAGAAACTTCCGTCGCCAAACGGCGGCAGGGGCTCGAGCTGGCCTTCCACAGCCTTTTCAGACTCGGTCAGAGCAAAAGCCAGCACGTGGCTTAGCACGCGCCGCAGGCTGTTCTCGACGGGGACCACCGCGTCGTGGAGATACTCGCAGCGCTGGTGGCGCGGGCAGGTGCCGAAGCGCGAGTACTGCTTGCAAGGGCGCATGGATGGCGTCGGGCGCCACCTCCACTGGTCCTTCGGGTAGACGAGGTCCTCTGCGCTTTGCCCTGCACATTTGCGGAGCTCGGCCATCTCCGCTTTGGTTGCAAACACCATCTTCTTCTCGTGCAAAAGCGCGGCCGAGGCTAGGAACTCGCGCAAGTGCCGCAGGTTGAGACTGTGGTCCTTGCTGTTGACGATAAATCGGCGCCGCTTGGCGGCGGTCCGCAGGTAGGTGTCCAGCAGCTTTTCGCACGCACCGTCGCGGATGTCCATGGAAGGCACATGCGGTAGAAAGTCGTTTCCGCCGAGCATGAAGACCAGCAGGATATCGTTGATGGCGTTCACGCGCTGTGCCTTGCTCATCTTGGTGTCACCAGCGGCGTCCAGCTTGCCATTCAGTCCGGCACGGATGACATCGATCTTCGTGACGCGGAATTGGGAGCCAAGGTCCATCTCGGGCCGGGCGCCGTCGTAGGGCATCGGCTTCCTTTGACGCTTCAGCCTGTTTCGGTCCATCATGGCGTTTAGGCTCTCGAGGTTACGCAGAATGCCAACACCCTCCATATGCGTCGAGAGACCAAGCATGATCAGGTCGGCGTCCTCGCCGACGATGCAGTGCTTGATTCGGGGCGGCTTTTTGCTTTCCGCCGCCGCAGCGGCAGCAGGAGCGGCGGGAGCAGCCTTCGCATCCCTTGTGACACTGGCCTCGCCCTTGCCGGGCTGGCTTTGGCCGCCAATCTCGTGGCCCATGCCTGCCTCGGTCGCGCGCGCAACGACCTCCGCCTTTGTCACCTCGTCCTTGTCCGTCTCTTTGGCCGCCGCATCGCGCTGGAAGCGCATAAACTCCAGCACCTTGTGCTCGCCCTCCCCTGGCACCGTGGCATCCGAGAGGATCACCTTGAACCCTCGCCAAGCCCCGCTCTGAATGCGGTCCGCCACATAGGAATCAATCCGCGCTGCGAGCCGGTGCATGAATTCCGTGCCCGGTGTAATCACATTGCTGTCCCACGAGTCGAGGTGGAACACGGGGGCGCAGGGCAGCGGCTCGCCCGCCTCGAGCTTCTTCGCGCGCACCTTGTCTTCCAAGGCCACGCTCTCGATCGCGTCGCGCACAGAGCGCGTGCGCCGGCCCCGCTGCTGCGAGATCTTGGCCGCTGGCGCCACGCCATCCACCGCCAGGAAAAGCAGCCGCTGGGGCTTGGCGATGTCCACGATGCGCTCCAGGTGCTCGCACACGACCTCCATCATCTCCTCCTCGGTCCTGCCCTTGTGACTCACGCCATCGCTGTGGCACGCCGGGTGGATGACGCTGTTCATGTCCACGTACACGTTCTCGGACTGCATGCCCGTGCTGGGCACCTGCGCGCCCTTGAAGGCGCGCAGGAGCCATCCGTAGAACGCCGGCACGCCCATCGCGCTCGCCTCCAGCCAATCGATCGCCGCGCGCCAAGGAGCCTGGCGACCGCCGCCGCAACGCAAGTCGAGGGAGGAGCAGGCTATGGCCAAGAAGCGCTCGAGGTCGGCCGAGCAGGCGCCGCCGCCCAAGCGCGGCAAGAAGCAGCAGCCGCAGAAGCAGGAGCAGGTGCAGCAGCAGCGGCAGCCCAAGCGGCGGCAGGAGCAGGTCGAGCCGCAGCCCAAGCAGGAGGGGCGCGTGGGCAAGGCCGAGCACGACGCCATCGTGGCAGCGCTGCGCCGCGTGGACTGGGCCAGCGTGGTGAACACCGGGCGCAAGAACGTGATCGACCCGGCGCGCGCGCCGCACAGCGCGCGCGGAAAGCCGTTCTGCCAGAGCTTCATCCTCGGGCCCAACATGAAGGACCCGCAGCGCAAGCCGTCGTACTGGACGGAGCAGAACCCCGAGCTGCACGCGCTGCTGGAAGCGCTCATGCGCAAGCACGACCCGGCGCACAAGTTCACCAACATCACGGTCAACCGCAACTTTCGCTGCAAGCCGCACCGCGACCGTGGCAATGCCGGCCGCAGCTACATCGTCGGCTTTGGCGATTACGAGGGCGGCGAGCTGTGCGTCGCGGACCGCTCGCGGCCCAAGGTCGTGCACGAGCTGGACCTGCACCGCAGGTTCCATGCGTTTTACGGCGGAGAGCAAGAGCACTGGACTCAGGAGTTCTCCGGCGAGCGCTTCACGTGCGTGTTCTACAACTTTCCCGAGCTGCACGACAAGGCGGGCGCGCCCAAGTCGCCGGCCGAGGCCGCCGAGCCAGCCCCGGCGCCGGCCATGGCGCGCAAGCTCGAGGCCTTCAAGGCGCGGCTGAAAAAGAACAAGGCCCGCTGAGAGGCCTGCTAGGCCTCCTGGTCGGCCTCCTCGGCGGCCCTGTCGGCCTCGATGCGCTCTACGGCGCGGAGGATCTCGCGAGCGGTCGCCTCGTCGCGCTTGAGCGGGCCCTCGCCAAGGAAGTGCATGCCCGCAATGTTGCGGTAGGCTTGCAGCGAGCCGCACTGCGCGCCCTGCGAGTAGGCCCGGTACGCCTCCAGGTCGTTCTTCGGGGTGCCGAGGCCGTTGTAGTGCATGGCGCCGGCGCAGACCCAGGCGCGTGGCCCGCGATGCCCGCGCGCTCGTACAGGCGCAGCGCCTTGGCGTAGTCTCGGCCGTCCGAGTACCACGTGCCCTCTTCCTGCATGTGCAGGTCGGCGCAGAGGTAGAGCGCCTCGGCGTCCTCCTGCGCGAGGGCACGGTCCAGCAGCGCCACGGCCTCGCCGCGCTCGCCCCGCTCGGCGGCCTCCAACGCAGCGTACACTTGCGCCCGCGCGAGGCCGAGGTCCGCGGCCGCGCGGATGTGGCGCGCCGACTCGTGCGGGTCGTCCAGAAACTGGCCGAGCCACAGGTGCGCGCTGGCGTCGCTGAGCTCGTCGCGGCCTGCGTCATCAGCTGCACTCCGCGCTCAGGGTCGCGCTCCCACACGCCTTCGAACCCCTCAAACGAAATGAGCAAGATTGTACAGCGCGTCAGGATGGGGCGGGTCGAGATCGGCGGCTGCCGCCAAAAAGCCCACAGCCTTGGCGAGGTCAATGCCCTGGCGCTGCATTGCCTCGCGGTGCTTGTCGTGGCTTAGAAAGGCGGTGCCAAGCAGCACCATGGCATCTCCGTCGCCGCCCTCGGCGGCACGCAGCAGCCACTTGATGCCCTGGCCGCGATGGTCCTTTGGCTGGCGGCCCTTGTTCTTGTTGCGGATGAAGAGGATCTCGCGCTTGAGCTCTTGGGCCGTCTTGGCGCCACCCGTGGGTCTTCCCAGCGCGTCCAGCTCCGGCACGAGCTCGGGCGAAATGGGTGCCTGCCCCCTGCCATCCTCGAGCTCCGCCTCAGCCAGCAGCTCGCGCCCCAGCCGGCTTTGGGCCGGCACGAGCCCCGCCTCAGCCGCGCCCTTGAGGCGTCTGAGCGCCTTGGCGCGCTTCGGCGCCGAGTCGCTCTTCTCGAGCATGCCCGTCGCCTCCTGCAGGAGCTCGCGCGCCTGGGCCTCGCCTCCCGCTGCCGCGTGAAGCGCCCACCGCGGCCACGCCCGGCGAATGCGCCCGCACGCGCCCCAGCCCCTCCATAGCCGCGCAAAGCCCTCGCGCGCCGCCGCCACCGCCACCGACGCCACCGACGCCACCGACGCCACCGACGCCACCGACGCCGCCGCCGCCGCGCCGTGCCAACGCCGGCCTCGCCGCCGCCAGCACCGCCGCCGCCACATCCTCCTGCGCCTCGCAACTCTTGCCCATGCACGTCCTGCGGCCGAGTCCGGACGGCAGGTTCCTTGACCTTTCCTTGCCTGTTCCGCGCAAAAGCGTTCCGCAGATACGTTCCGCAGGTGGGGTTCAGGCGGTCGCGAAGAAGCGGGCGAGCAGCAGACGAGCGTTGTGGCGGAGAGCGGCGAAGGAGGGCGTGGTTGCGTGGCTGCGAGCGTGCTCGGTTGCGTGCTCGGTTGCGTGCGTGCGCGGGGGCGATGGAGTGCTTTCACGAGAGCCTTTTCTCGGCCAAGAAGGTGAGCGACTTTCCCTTCCCCGAGCGCGAGATCGTGGAGGTGCTGGCCACGGACACGGTGGACTCGGCGTTCAAGAAGCTGGTCGAGCACAAGATCCTGTCGGCGCCATGCTGGGACGAGGAGAAGCAAAAGTACCTGGGGTTCTTTGACATCACCGACACGCTCGCGCTGATCTACAGCGTGGACCTGCTGATCACCGCCATCCCGGACTCGCTGCTCAAGACCAGCACGGCGCTGCGGCTGGCCAGCTCTGGCAGCGCGTGCCCGGACTGCGCCGAGCTGCTGGTGGGGAGCATCTTTGAGGACTCGAACGTCCCCGCGGACAGCACCACGCGGCCGGCGCGAGACACGCTCTGGAACCCCGTGACCAACGACACGACCATGAGCCAGGTCATCTTCCTGTTGGCCACCTCCACGCGGGGTGCCCGTCGTGGACAAGGAAACCGGCCGCGTGGTGAAGATCCTGTCGCAGTCGCTGGTGACCAACGTGCTCAACGAGACGGTCAAGGAAATGGAGGCGCAGAACAAGCCGCTCCCCGAGCTGTTTGCCAAGACGCCCAACAACTCGGGCGGCTTTGGCCTTCGCGAGGTGCGCTGCGTGGACGTGACACACAGACGGCGCGCGACGCCTTCCGCATGATCATCGTGAACGGCGTGAGCGCCGTGGCCGTCTTGGACGAGGAGAAGAAGCTGCTGAGCAGCATCACGACCAAGGACATCCGCCTCTTCAAGAGCATGGAGGAGGCCGCGCTGCAGCGCCTGACGGCGGAGAAATCCAAGCGCGAGGTTGAGCAGTCAGAGATCGAGAGGAACCCGAAGGAGCACCTGGCGTGATGGACCTCTCGTGCGGCGACTTTGTGTCCATGATTGAGCAGACGGCCAGCAACCGGGGCATCACGATGGCGCCGGCGTAGTGGTCAGCGCCGACATGCCCATCCGCAAGATGATCAGCCGCCTGGCGCTCACCAAGAAGCACCGAGTCTTTGTGGTCGACGAGCAGCGCCATCCTATCGGGGTGGTCTCGGTGAGAGCGATATCGCCAAGCTGCTCGTCACCGACCCGAAGAACCGCGACCCTAAGTGACTGACCCAATACAACAATAACCGCCTGCCGACGCGCCCGAGCCTTGGCTTGTCGCTCCTCGCTTCTGCTTGCGGAAGGGCTTGTTGACGACGGGAGGGGGCGGGCAGGCGCAGATATGACCTCGCTTGTGGAGAAGATCCGCCGCGCGCGGCGCTGGCTGGACCGCGCGAGCACGCGGCCGGCATGGTGGGCGCTCCTGGCGCTCGTCGACCTGGCGCTCAGCGTCGCCATCGTGCGCCTGGTCAAGTACACCGAGATTGACTGGGTGGCATACATGCAAGAGGTGGAGGGCCCGCTGCTGCACGACCAGTGGGACTACCTTGAGCTGCGCGGGGACACGGGCCCGCTGGTGTACCCAGCGGCTTTGTGTGGGTTATTCATGGGCCTGCGCGCGCTCACGGACGGCGGCTTGAACATTGTCGGGCGCAGTACCTGTTTGCCGGCTTCCACGCCGCGCTGGTCTTCTTAGTGCTTGCCACGTGCACTACATTAAGCCCGTGCAGCGCGGCCCGGCCAGCGCGCCCGGCAAAGCGGGCCCGCCGCAGCCGCGCCTCGTGCCCTTTTGGGTCGGCTGGCGCTGCTCTCTTGAGCCGGCGCGTGCACTCGATCTTTGGGTGCGCCTCTTTAACGACGGCCGTGGCCATGCTCCTGTTCTTCGCATGCACGGCGCTGCTGGTGCGCGAGCGCTGGAACGCGGCCTGCGTGCTCTTTAGCCTGGCGCTGAGCGTCAAGATGAACGTCATGCTCTTCGTGCCCGGCCTGGCGGTGCTGCTGCTCGAGACGGGTGGCCTCGCGCGGCTTGTGGCCCGGGGCGCGCTCATGCTGTCTATCCAGCTCGCGCTTGCCTTTCCGTTCCTCGCCGCCAACCCGTGGGGCTATATCGAGCGCGCCGTGGAGGTTGGCCCCGTGTTCACGTACAAGTGGACAGTCAACTACAAGTTTCTGGACGAGGAGACCTTCAGAGCCGCGGGTTGGCGCTAGCGCTCACCGGAGCCACGCTTCTCTCGTGGCTTGGCGTTCGGCCATAAGCACTTTTGCGCTGCGCACGAGGGCGGGCTCCCGGGCCTCTTGTGGCGGAGTCTGCAGGCCCCGCTGCGCTCTTGGCGGGCCCCGGAGGCGCGCGGCGGCGGCGGCAATGCCTTCGTGCGGCACGCCTGCGCCACCCTCTTCGTGAGCAACTTTATCGGGGTGGCCTTCTTCCGCTCGCTGCACTACCAGTTCTACGCCTGGTACTTTCACACGCTGCCGCTCCTCCTGCACGAGGCCGTGCACCCGCTCCTGGGCGCGCCGCTCCTCGCTGTCATCGAGCTCTGCTTCAACGTGTTCCCGGCCACGCCGTTGTCCAGCGCGGCGTTGCAGGCCTGCCACGCGGTGCTGCTTTGTGCGCTCTGGCTGCGCCCGCCAGCGGAGGAGCCGCCGCGCGCCAAGACAGAGTAGGCGCTGGCGCCAACGCGGCGTCGCGCGCGCGCAGGTCTCTGAGGGAAACCGCGGTCGAGTGGGGTGGGGCGCAGCCTAGCGCCCCAGCAGCGTGCACGCAGTGGCGTGTACGCGCGCCTGCCGCTTGCCCCGGCTGGTTGCGGGTCTCCTTGCTCGCTCTAGAGCTCGTTGCGCCCTGCAAGCCTCAGCGGCAAGCAGCGCCCATGCGCAGCCAGGGCTCGCCGCCGTTGGCGACTTGATTTTGGCACCCGTTGACCGCTAGCGAGCTCAGACTGGCGACGGCGACCGCGGCAGTCGCGGGTATCGAGCGGCGTGGCGCGACGTACCGCAAGGTCCACGTGGCGCCATCGCGCGCAACTCCTCGGCGACCTTGAGCTTGCCCACTCTGCCCGCCAAAGCCATCCGCGCAGTGCTCCCCGAGGCGCACACGACGCTCGAGATCGTCTGCAGCGACCACGGCGGCACCCTCGACGCGCTGCTGCTTCCACTCGGCCTCAAGCCGTCCGCCAGCAACGGCGCGGCACCGAGACGCTCGTCGTGACACGCTTGCCACGCAAACACCTACCGCACCATCATCTGCTGCGGACCAAGCGGATCGCACGGGCGTCTGCTCGGCGCTGCTCTGCAACGCAACAATGCCCACAGGCGCGCATTGGAACTGCACGAGACGCCACAGGATTCACCGGTGCTGCCGCCGCTTCTCGCGAGCATTGGCCGGCACCTCCGCACACTCAAGCTCACAGGTCGCGCCGCACTGACGCACGGCCGATTGCACAGCGTTGGCTGCAGCCTTAGACGCAGACAGCTGCACGGTGCGCGAGCTCACGGTGCGCCGTGGCGTCGCCCACCCTGCCGTTGCCACGCAACTCGTCCACGCCATCGCGCAGAGCCGCACGATCGGCACGCTCGACTTGCTAGTCGGCAACGCTGGCGACATGGCGCCGCCCGCCAAAGCGTTGGCAGACGCGCTGTGCAGCGGCCCGCCGATCCAAGCACTCTCGCTGCCATTCAATCGCGCCTTGGCGACGCCGGCGCCCCCGCTGTTGCGCGAGGTTTGCGTCGCAACACCACGCTGCGCTCACTATCGCTCGGTCTGTGCGACCTTGGACCTGCGGCCGGCGTCGCTACCGGCGCGGCACTCGAGCATGCTGGGCGATGTTGGCGTCGCGGCTGTCGCAAAGGGACTCTGGGGCAACTGCACGCTGCGGGGATACGCTCGCTGACTACGCTGCGCCGGGAGCGGCGGCAGCGCTGGCCGCTGCGCTGCGCTGCTCGAGCTAGGTGATCGCGGTGCTCGACTTGCAAAGCAACACGACGCTCGAGGACGCGGCTGGTGCGACGCTAGCAAATGGTGTGCTGCGCAACGAGACGCTGCGAGTGCTGCGGATGCCGCAGTGCCGCGTCAGTGTGGCCACGGCCAGCGCTCTAGGGGGGTCGCAGCTGCAAGGTGTCGGTCGACCTGAGCTTCAACTCGTTGTTGATGGACGACCGAGCTGGCGAGATGCTATCACAAGGACTGCTCCACAACGACACGCTACGAGAGCTGTGCATGGTCAAGTGCAGCCTCGGCAGGGCCACTGCGGCTGCGCTTGGCAGGGCCACTGCGGCTGCGCCGCCTCGAACTGCTTGCGCGTGCTCGACCTGGCAGCGTTGCGATTGGCGACGACGGCGGCGAGACGCTGGCGCAAGGGCTGCGGCGCAATAAGACCCTGCGCGCGCTCGACCTGAGCACGTGCGGCCTCGGCGAGGCGACAGCCGCAGCACTCGGCGAGGCGCTCGCTAGCGGCCACTCAGCGCTCGACGCGCTCGAGTTGCAGGGCAACGCGCTCGGCGACGCTGGCGGCGCGGCGCTGGCGCATGGCTTGCTGCGCAACCGGCGGCTCGCCTCGCTCAACCTCATGCCTTGCAAGCTCGGCGTCCTGGCCCGACGCGTTCGCCGCCAAGGCCTTTGCGAGCAACGAGCGCCTCGCCCTCGAAAAGCTGTTGCTCGTGGACAACCCGGACATCGGAGAGGCGGGCGGCCAGGTGCTTGCATCGGTCTCACGGCGCGCGGGAGCAGGCCTTTCCCTCCCGAGGTCGCGCTATTCGCGAGCGGCGTTGGAAAGGGCACGCTGGGTCGTATCTCGGAGGCCATCGGCGTCGCCGTCGACCTGGGCGGCGACGGCGGCGACGGCAGGCTCCAATTTCATTCATGTCCTTCTTGTGTCACCGGACTTGCATCGTCGCGGACGTGGCGCCGTGAAAGTGGGCGAGATCCTCCGCGCACTCGCGCAGCTGTTCCAGCGTGCGCTCGAGGTGAGGTCCGCGGCGCAGCAGAGCGCCGCCCTGCGCGACCGGTAGTGGCGTGACGACCACTTGCAACTCGTCGCCGTTTCGCGCGACTGTCCACGTGCCGCACACGCGGCCCTGCACCAGCACCGTGGCGAGGATGTGCGCATTGCGCGTGAAGACCACCTTGCGAGCGGCCGGGTGCAGCAGCCACTCGCGGCTCTTGTGCGCCATGAGCGCCGTCTCGAAGCGCCCAAGCAGTCGCGCAGGCCATTCGCTAGGCCCTCCTTGGCGCGGTGGCTCTTTCGCGTCGGCGCAGACGAGCAGTTTGGACGCCAGATCGTGGGACCAGGCGGCTAAGGGCGCCGCTCCCGCCTCCGCCTTTGTCTTTGCCTTTGTTTCGCTGCCTGGAGCGGCGGCAGCAGCTGCTGCAACCTTGCGCCGCTTGCTGGCTCGAGTGGCCACACCAGCGTCCTGCTTTTCCTCGGCGTCAGCGTCGCCCTCAGCAGTCTCGCAAGGCTCAGCCTGCACCTCTATCTCCCAAAGCCTCCCGGCGTCCAGCAACCGCTGCGTAGCGGCCTTCACCGACGCCGTCTTGATGCCCATCCAGAAGGCCAGGTCCGTATGCGTTGCCGGTCCGAACGCCTCAAAGTACCTCATGGCGAGCTCATCAAGCCCCTCCTCGCCGTCCTCCTCCTCCTCCTCTACGGCCTGGCCGTCCTCCGCCTTGGCCACCAGTTGCAGCGTCGGAGGCCCCGAGCCCAAGTCTGCGCGCTTGGCAAGGCCGCGCAAGGCCAGCGCAAGCCTCACGCCCCAAGTGACGTCGCCCGGCACGTCCGCCAGCAGCTCGCGCTGCTTTACCGGGCCGTCGCGCAGGGCAGCATGGCAAGCGGCCACGCCGGCTTCGTACGCGTCCAGCAAGCCGCTCTTGGCGTAGCGCAGCTCGCGCACGCGGAGGAGGTCTGGCGCCAGCCCCTGCGGACGAGCGGCCAATCTTCGGCGGCGTAGATGTGCAGCGTGCCGCGCTTGCCAGTGGATCGCACCAGCGCAGCGTCCTCTGCGCGCAGCGCGCTGAGGTGCACGCTGCGCGGCGCATGGAGGCGCGACCAGAGCGAGCCAGGCGGCATCAGCTTCTTGCGCTTGTGCGCCGACGACGCGACGTGCGGCCTCGGCGACGCTGTGGCAGCTCGGCCGAAGGAGGCCGCAGCGGCGCAAGCGCTCGTAGCGCACCTGCGCTGCGCTCCAAGCGCCCGGCGCCGCGCTGCCCAAAGTCGCCGCCATGCGAAATGACACAAGAGAGATGGTCAGACCAAGATCAATGATTGAACGAGCTGGAGGCGCTGCCGAAGAAGGGCCCACCGCATGCCAAGGTGGCTCATTGTCTGTCGGCAGCTAGCTAGCTAGGCTAGCATTGAAGGTCTCCGAGCTCTTTGGCTTTGCTGCTCGGGGGCCTGCAGGTTGGCGTGCCGCCGCCACATCTGCCACGCGATCAGGCAGCAGTTCACAACGCTCAGGGCCACGCACACGGCCACTACGGAGATCATCCACGTCGGCATGTCGGCAAGCGCGTCCAGGCCCTCGGTCGCTTGCCAAGTCTCCCGCCGCAGTTGCCGTAGGCCGGCTCGTGGGCGTCTGTGTCGGCCCGCTTGTCGGCGACGTCGTGGGCGTCCGCGAGGGCGCCGCAGTGGGCGGGGTTGAACGGGCCGAGGTCGATGCCGGGCAAGAACTCCCCCATGTCCATGGTCGTCCTGCCGACGCTCTCGCTCAGGTGGCCGCCCGAGGTTGCCATCCAAGTTGTATCCCCAACAGCGCCAGTCCAGGTCCGACGAGTCTGGCCATGCGAGTCGAACACAGGCAGTCGTTGCGGTCGTGCTGATCTCTACAGCGCGACCGCCGCCGCCAAAGTCCACGCGCTTGGCCGCGGACACGGCCTGCTCTGCCGAGTTTGGGATGTCAGACCCGCGACCGAGCTGGCCGAAATTGTTATTGCCCCAGCACACCACCTCGTTCTGCGGCTGCACGTCCAAGAGCGCGCACGCAAAGTCCCTGCCAGCCTCAAGTTGCAGAATGCGCTTGTCGTTGCCAAAGTCGAGAGCGACCAGCTCGGGGCCCGCCTGCAGCACCGGGACGTCGCCGGGACCGCCGTTGCCGAGCTGGCCGACGCTGTTGTCGCCCCAGCACTTGGCCACGCCGCCCTCCAGGTGCGCGCACGTAAGTCGCCCCCGGCCGCGAGCTTGAGAATGCGCCCGCCAAGCGTGAAACTAGGCAGCGCGGTGCCCATCTGGTCGGGGACGGTGCCACGCGAGCCCAGGTCGCCATAGCCGAGGTAGCGAGAACCCCAGCACTTTACAGAGATTTCGTCGACCAGCACCACGCACGTGTGGTAAAGAGCCCGCGGCCAGCTGCGAGGCGGCGACGCCAGGGCCAAAGTCGACAAAGGGAAGCGCGTTGCCCATTTCGCCGGCTTGGTCCCCGCGAAACGTTTTTCGTCACCATAGCCCAAGAAGATCTCGCCCCAGCACTTTACGCCGCCGTTCTTGAACAGCGCACAGCCGTGCCGCAGGCCCAACTGCACGTCCACCAGCTCGCCAAAGCCGAGATCGGTGAAAGGCAGCTCGGGAGATGGGGCCGAGCGTGTAGACTCCGTGGGCCCCTGCCCGCATCACCCTTGGCAGCGGCCCCAGCACTTGAGCGCGCGCGAGGCCGGCAGGGACAAGTCCGCAGCGCACACGCGCGACCCCCCGGCGGCGACCACGTTCGGGGTGATGCCAATGTCGATCAGCGGCATGCCCTCGCCGAGCTCTTCGGGCACTTCACCAATGTAGCTTCCATACTCCGGGAACCCTCCAAGCACCGCCAGGGTGGAGCCCCAGCCCGTGACTGGCCGTCTTGGAGCAGCACCATGAACGAGCTGGCCCCGCACAACTCCGCGGCGGTGCCGGGTGCAAGCGAGCTCAGAGTCGAGCCGACGAGCCCGGCGATGAGCGCCGCTCGACGCGAGGCCTGCGTCATGATGCAATCGGGTCTTGTCGTGCTCCTTCGCTCGTTGGCAGTTTTGCACACGCAACTCGTGGCAGGCACATGGGGAGGGTGCTCGCGCGGCTCTTTCCACATCGTCAGCGTGAGGGGAGGGACGCGGTCACATCACACCACCGGCTTCTTTGCACAAAACGAGACCCACTTTGGTTACAAGCGCATTTCGAGAGCAGTGCTGCGCTGCTCGCATGCTGCCACCGACTCGAGAGTCGGGGACACGACGCAAGGCTGGCTTCCGGCTTGATGCGGCTTCCTTTCGACAAGAGGTTGTTCGGCGAGGACATGTCCGATATTGTTGGCTGCGAGGCTCGCCGCACGGCTTGCACGGCTTGCACGCGATGCTCTTCCTCCGGACAGTCGCGCCGGGCGGCCGTTCGCCGAGCCTGCTGCGCTCCACGTGGCCTCTGCGGCGAGGAACAAGGCGTGTAAACATGAGGGAAAGGTTTTATTCTTGCAGCAGCAGCAGCAGCAGCAGCAGCGCTACTCCTTTGGAAGGATGCTGAATTGCGCGGCCATGCCCGTGTCCGCGTGGGCGATGTTGTGGCAGTGCAGCATGACCTGGCCGTCATAGTCTTTGGGCAGCAGCCGGATCGTCGCCTGCGTCGAGTTGTACAGCGCGATCGTGTCGCGGATATCGCCCTGCCGGAAGAGCAAGCCACCCGTGTGCGCGTCGTCGTTGTGCATGAGAAAGTGGTTGACGTGCTGGTGGTGCGGGTGCTGCGCGAGGTCTGCACCAGGCGCCGATGCGGAGCTCAGCGAACGCACCTCCCACTGCACGAGCTCGTCCATGATGAGCTCGGCCAGGCTCTCGTTGGCGGAGAACGGCCGCCCGTTCACCACACGCGCTGGCCCACTCGCGCTGCCGTAGCCGACCTCCAGCGAGGTGTCAAGCTCGGGCGTCGCCTCGCTTCTGTCCACAAGCTCGCGCAGGTACGACGGGCGCTGCGGGAGTTTGGGGGGGAGCTCGTTCTTGCGGGGCTTGCCGCGCACGCGGAGGTGCAGCAGCGTCTGCATGCCGTCCTCGTCGACCCCGGAGGTCCAGATGCCGCCCAGACCGGCCAGACGCGCATCCTGGACGGTGCGCAGCGCAAAGTCGCCCGCCGACCGGCAGCGCACGGCAATGTCCACTCGCGAGCCTGAGGCCAAGACTACGGACTGTGCTTCGCGTGGCGCAGGCAGGTACACGCCGTCCCAGGCCAGCTCAAAGATCTCGCAGTCCTCGTGCTCTTCCTCACCAGTGAGGTTGCTTGGCGCAGCCTCGACGCCGAGGTGCACGGTAGCGGCGTTGAGACCGTTGACGAGGCGGAGGCGACGCCATTGGGACGGGCGCAGCACCACGTGAGGCTCGAGCTGGCCGTTGGCGAGCAGCAGGTCGCGCGAGACGCCCTGCGGGTTGCGCAGCTCCGCGTTCATGCGGCTCGTGCCGTTGTGCGCGAGCGTAGACTCGGTCTGGAGCGGCGAGAGACCCTGGATGACAACGAGGTGCTCGCGCATGCCGGCCAGCGACGGCGGCGTGTTGTGCGGCTCGTCCTCGACGATTAGCGCGCCGGCCATGAGCCCAAAGACCTGCAAGTTGCTGCTGCCGTGCATGTGCGGGTGGTAATAGTTGGTGCCCGCGTGGTGCTCGGCGTGCACCTCGTACACTACTGCTGCTCGGCTTGCGGCTCGACGGTCAGCATGACGTTGTCCTGCACGCCCATGCTGCTCATGTGCATGCCGTGCAGGTGGAGGTTGGTGCTGTTCGGGTTGTGCAGCGTGTTCGGGGCGGCGCTGGCGTCCTCGGGGGCGTTGGGCTGCAGCTCGTTCACAAGCCGCACGCGAACGGTGTCGCCAGCGCGGATGCGGAGCGTCGGGCCGGGGAAGGCGCCGTCGTACAGGCGGGTGTGGAAGGACAGGCCCATGGGCCCGTCCATGACGCCCTCGCGCACAGCCAGGTCGACCTCCAGCAGGCCGTCCTTGGAAGAGTACGAGCGCGGCTCGCGGAGGCGTTCGCCGGCGGCGCAGAGGCGTGCATGGCGAGGAGTGTCGCCGCGACGCGCATCTTTGGAGGCTGTGCTGCTGCAGTGCTCTTGTTGCTGATGCTGTTGTTAATTTGGTTTGGTGGTGCTGGTGGTGCTGGTGCTGTTGCGGGTTTGCTCTGGCAGATCTCGCCCATTGCTGTTGCTCGATTCGTGGATCCAAGCCGAATCGCACAACTTTTTCCCAACTTCAGCGCGACCAGCCCCTGTCAATCCCGGCGTTCAGGACGACCAGGCTCCTTGACAACAGAGGAGAACAAGAGCGTGGCGGCGGCCATCTCTCCCCTGAGCTCGAGCTGGAAGGACAGCGCAGCACACAGCCAGAGCGGCCTTCGAGCGGCTGCAGCGGTCACTGCCCGCGCGTCATGTCACCTGGACATGCAAATGCGTCCAAGCACCACGCACGTACCGTACTTGAGTACGGTACCGTACTTGAGTACTGGTACCGTACTGGTACCGTGGTACCGATACTCACAGTACTCGATACCGGTACGTAGCGAGCCAGGCCTTGGTCACGGGACTGGACAGCGCCATTGCACGCGCTTGAGCTCGTCGGGGCTGATGGCGCTGTTGTGCACGTCGAGGCCCGCGCGCTCCCAGTGCCGAAGGAGAAAGTCGTTCAGGTCTGGCGTAGAGCTGGACAGGGTCCACCTTTCGATTCGCCCGTCATGCTCAACAGCTGGCTCGAGCGACGACGTGGTCACGACTCAAGAAGCCTTTGCCGCCGCCGCCGCCGCTTGATTTCGGCCTGGTCGTGCCACGTGAGCGTGTCAACCACAAGCTGCCGCTCATGCCGCTGCCACACTCGCAAGCCACGCCTCAAACTGCGCGTCCGTGGTAACTAGCACGTCGTCCTTGGCGGCCGGTTCACGCTGACGTCGTCAACCGAGTAGAGCGAGCCCACAATGAGCCGCATCACGCGCCTGCCGAGCGCCCGCAGCTGTCCGTCCATGCCCGTGCTATACTGGTCTCAGCAGCCACCACGACGAGACGAGGTGGCTCGAGTGCACTATTCGCTTCCTTGTGCAGCAGCCTCAGGCTCAGCAGCGCTCTTGCAGGCTTGTTGCGCCAACAGCTCCACCCGCGTCGTGGGTCGGCGGCCTTGCGCGCGTCTGGCAGCAACCAGCGCGGCGGTAGCGTCAACGCATCTCTGTCCTGTCCGACCGAGCTGCGCTTGTTCGGCAGCTGGAGGCCGCCGCCGCGCGCGAGACGATGGACGGCGGGCCGCTGGTGGACGTCGAGGGGCTGGTTGCGCGGGCACTGGACGCGCCCGCACAGCCGCTGGTTGACCAAGGCGGCAGCGGCGGCAAGAGCGTGTGGAGCTCAGAGGAAGCTGCATGCTGGTCGAATGGCACGCACTTTGAGCTCGAGTGCCAGGCAGCGATTGTCGGCAGCGACGCGCCAACCCGCGCATACGCCGCCTTGCTGAACGCATCAGCAGACCGGCACCTGGTGCTGCTGCATGGCTATGGCGACATGCGCGCGGCGGCGAGCTTCGCCAAAGTCGCCAGCAGCTTTGCCGCTCGAGGCTTTGCGGTCCTGCTCGTGGAGATGCCGGGCTTTGGCGCGGCAGGCCAAGAGCGACGGCTAAGCTCGCGCACAGGACACGACGCGGCCCTCCTCGCTGCCGCGCTGCAGCTCTTGCGCGCTCGCGAGGCGCAGGTCATCGCCGAGGGCGGCGGCTGCGGCGCCGTGCTCGCCGCACTGGAGCTGCACCCAGAGCTCTTCGGGGCCAACCACGTGCTGCTCAACCCCGTGCTCACCACGCCCGACAAGGAGGCGCTCAGGCTCCAGCTCGGCCGACTCGGCTGCGAGCTGCAGCTGGTGTTCGCGGACGGCTTTGGCGCCGACGACGCGCCTTTCTCCATCGGCAACTGCGGTGTGGCCTTTCACGTCGCGGCGACGGCGAGCTCGCACTGCGAGATGGTCACGCTGGTGCCGCCGAGAGGGCCGAGCAGCATCAACACGCCCGGGGTCAAGCCCATGCACCCGCCAGAGTACCTGTGCGGCGTCAAAGCCCATCTCGGCGGCGCTGCGCTGTTCGTGTTCACGCCATCTCAGGCCTGGCTAGACGACACCACTGCGCTATTGGGCCGCCCGCGACGCGAAGCAGTGCGGGAGGACGTGCCGCACGCGCCGGAACAGTCGGCGCTGGCGCAGGGCAAGGAAACAAGTGCGGGCCACGTCAAGGTCTTCGTGCGCGTCCGGCCGATGATTGCGCGCGAGGCTGACCAGCCGTCGTGCTTGGTCGTCTCGGACGTCGAAGGCTTTGCCAGGACCGGCCCGCCACCGTCACGCATCGCGGTGCTGCATGGCGAGCCGAGCGCTGGCACTGGCGCCGCGCACGGGCGCTCGGCTCGTGCCGAGTTCGTGTTCGACCGCGTGTTCGCGTCGCCCCCGCTGAGCGACAGCGCCGCGGCCGAGGCGGAGGCGCAGGCGATGCACGAGCAGGTCGTGCGCCCGCTCGTGCAGGCGGTGGTGCGCGACGGGATCAACGCAACG
The DNA here is from genome assembly GCA_022244645.1 of Thraustochytrium striatum. NCBI lineage: Eukaryota > Bigyra > Thraustochytrida > Thraustochytriidae > Thraustochytrium > Thraustochytrium striatum. The sequence continues at coordinate 405,633 of JACDIV010000028.1, read as the reverse complement.
CTGCTGGCTTACGGGCAGACGGGATCGGGCAAGACGTTCACTATGGAGGGCCCGGAAGGACGCGGCGGCGGCGGCCTGTCGCACGTCGCCGTGCAGGGCCTCTTTGCCGGCTTGCCCGAGGGCCACGAGGTGCACATGCAGTACGCGCAGCTGTACAACCACAGCTTCCTCGACCTGCTGTGTCCGCCGCAGGAGGTGGGTGGCGGCGCAGCTATCACCGTTGCCGAGGGCAAGCGGCTGATGTATCTCAAGGGCGCCACCATGCAGCGCGTGGAGACCGCCGAGCAGGCTCTCGAGCTCGCGCGTCGCGGCGCCGCCTTTCGCGCCACGGGGGCGACCAACATGAACGACGCGAGCTCGAGGTCCCACGCCATCCTGACGCTCTTTTTGGGGCCCGCGGGCGCGGCGCCAGAGACCGGCGCGCGCTCTACATGGTCGACCTGGCCGGGTCGGAGCGCGTAAAGCGATCAGGCGCGGTGGGCGCGCGCTTTGACGAGGCGACAGCCATCAACGGCGCGCTGAGCGCGCTCGGCCGCGTCGTGCTGAGCCTGGTCGAGAACGACGGCCGGCCAGCGGCCCACGTGCCGTACAAGGAGAGCCCCTTGACGCTTCTCTTGAGCGCCGGTCTCGGCGGGCGGTCCAAGACGGCACTGATGGCGTGCGTTACGGGTGCCGCGGACAGCGCCGCCGAGACGCTCAACACGCTGCGCTTTGCCGTGCAGGCCTCGCACGTGAAGAACAAAGTGGCGGCTAGCGACGCGCGCAAGGCAGCCAGCGCCGCTGCGGACAAGATCGAGGCCGGCGCGGCGACGGTGGACTTTGACGCGAACAACGAGGCGCAAGTGACGCTGGACGACAAGGTCCTGGCGACGCCGCTCGCGGTGCGCGGCTTTCGCTGGGACGACCCGGACTTGCCCGTCGTCGTGTGTCTGCCAGACTCGAGCAACTCGCTCGGCTCGGCCGACCCGGCGCAGTTTGACGGCGTGGCCGCGGCCCTGGACGGGGTGGCCCGCGTGCTGGCGCCGGCACTCGGCATGGACAAGGACCGCGACCAAAGCCACCTCGTCCCCGTGCTCGAGGCGCTGCTGGACCACTTTGGGGTCAGCAAGGCGCTCTTGTACGGCCGCGACGCCGGCGCCTTGCTCGCCATGCAGTTCAAGCTGGCGCGGCCGCGGCGTGCGGGCCTCTCGTCCTTGAGAACAGGCGCGACTGCGTCGACGAGGCTGGCTTCAAGCGGCGGGCCAAGCAAGGCAACTCTGACATCGCGCACCTCTTCTCGGCGGGCCATGGTCGCGAGTGATGGATACGAGTTCGCAAGGCGGCCCCACCGCCTCGGAGGTGCTCGAGGGCGCCAAGAAGCTCAAGGTGCACCTGCTCTGGCCCATGCAGAACCGCGGCCGGCCAAGCAAGAGTGGAATCCTCGCCTCGGTGCACAAGCTGATTGAGAAACAGGTCAAGATCGTCAAGCTCCACGACTCGCTCAAGATGGACGACACCCAGCTCGCCGCTGTCATCAAGGCTTGCCTGGCCAAGCCACAGAAAGCCAGCAAGTCCAAGTGACGCAGCAGCACGTACGGCCACAAATGACGCAAACCACCGCCGCCTGCCAGGCCCCAAACTGAAATCGTCCGTCTCCTGCTGCCGCTGCCCTTGCTGCTGCTGCTAGTGCTGCTGCTGTTGCTGCTAGTGCTGCTGCTGCTGCTGCTAGTGCTGCTGCTGCTGCTGCGGCGGCGGCGGCGATGAGGGGTGTCCGAGGAGTTCAGGACGGCTTCACGACCGAACCAACGTCCACATCATCATCGTTCGGCAGCAGTTTCGTGCACATCAGCAAAAGCCGTAGCAGACCTGGAACGAGATGGACGCCAAGACGAGCAACGACGCCAAGACGTACGAGAGCACCTGGCGCTAGCCGATGAGGTGGTGGCGGTGGGCGCCGAGGCCGAGGCCGCGGAGGTGACTCTGGTGGCCAAGTCGGTGATGACCGAAATGCCCGTCGCCGTGCCCGAGGCGGAGATCGTGCAGCAGCTGACGGCGCTTGGGGCCGATCAGGCGGGGCTGGTCAACGCCACCCAGCCGCAGATGGCCGTCGCGCAGGGCCAGTGGTTCTCGCCGGCAGAGCTGGAAGTGCTGAACGCCCAGGAGATGCCGGTCGCGGTGGCCTACGACGAGGTCGGCGACGTGCCGACGCAGCTCCCGAGCCCGGCGCACCCCGGCACGACGGCCGTGCTCGAGCCCGCGGACGGCGCCATGCCCGTGATCCCCAACGCCTTCTCACCGGCACGCGTCAGGCGAGACCCGATCAAGAAGGGCATCAAGTCCACCGACGCGGAGGCGCTCAACTCGCGCGAGGAGATCGTGCGCTTCTTCAACTTTCACAACACGCGGCCGCTCATGTGGCTTGACGTGGAGGGCTACCACACCGAGACGTACACGACGTCGGACGGCAACGGCAAGACCACGACGCGCACGCGACACGTGACGGACTTTGCGTACCGCGTGACATGTCGAGCTTCGTGTACCCGTTCGGCAAGATGGTGACCGAGTCGTCCGACAAGACTGCGGTCGAGATGATCGACGAGCACCTCGCCGACACCAACCGGCTCAAGTCGCTGCAGATGAAGAAGCGCGTTCTGTGGGACCAGCGCGCGATCGAGGCGCTCGCGGCCGGGTATATCCGCCAGTGGGCTGGAACCGTGGCTTGCGGGTGCACACGCGCTACGACGACAAGTCCGTGCGCATCTGCACGGACAGCAAGGCGGCAAAGTGCTGGGACTCGCGCTGCTTGCGCTGCCTCGCCGTCGTCAGCGTCGTGCCGGCGCTCGCCCTCTGCCTCTACGGGCGCAACCACCGCGAGCGCGGCCTGGTGTCCTACTTTGCGGTGCAGGCGTCACCCTTGCAAGTCTTTTACGCCATCCGCTCGCAGCTGTGGTGCCCTATGCGCCGTGGCTGCGTAGTGTGCTGATCGACAACGTGGACCATGGTAAGCCATGCAGGTGGTTCCTGCCGCGCCTTAGAGCGCTGTCGCGCCTCGCGGCATGGCGGCGGTGGCGAAGAGCGGCCGCGAAGAGCGGCCGCGAAGAGCGGGCTGCTGGCGGCAAGTGGGACACCATGTACCTAATACGTACCAAAGTAAGCAATACAGTTGGTTCCTGCCGCGTCGCGCGCTGCGCTAATCGATCCCTGCGCTCGCGGCGAGCACGAGCTTGACGACGATGCGCTGTCGCGCCTCGCGGCATGGCAGGTGGCGAAGAGCGGCCGCGAAGAGCGGCTGCAGAGTGGGCGCAGAGCGGCTGCTGGCGGGCAAGTGGGAGCGTGTGTGGTGAACCTCGGCTTTGGCCCTCCCAGAGCTGCGCAAGCGCTGCCCATGTCATTCGCGAGGCGGTAAAGCCTCGGATGTCCATTTACGGGGACCACAACTCGTCATCGGTTGAAGGTTTCATCTACCTTGTGAAAGGTAAAAGAAGATGGAAATACATACTGATCCTGTCGAGTATGGTCATTCACTTATACTGCCGCGACGTCAAACCTCCGCCGGAAGACCCCAAAGACGGCGTCATGGTTCGCCGACCCCAACTGACGCAAAAGTTTGCGTCATGGGTCAGAAAAACCTGCGGTACCTTGGTACCGGTACCGTGTTTTGCGAGGGCATGGCAGCCATCATCATCATCATTATCGTCGTCGTCGTCGTCGTCGTCGTCGTCGTGGATCGATCGATCGATGGATCAAGAGACGGTGCGTTGTTGTTGCTGTTGTTGTAGTTACAGTGGTCGATCAAGTGCTGCGAGTCAGGCGCGGCGCTGCCGCTTTGGCGTTGGCCCGTAGCGTCCGCCAGAGCCAGAGACGAAGCTCACGGGCCGTCCTGCAGACGCTCGACGACGTCCCCGAAGCCGAGCTGGTGGGCGCAGGCGGAAAGAAAGGCGCGCCGCTTGCAGCCCGCGGGGAACTCTCTCAGGCCCAGGTAGGCGCCAGCCATGAGCAGCAGCTCGACAATGCCCGCATGGGCACCATCACAGGCCACCATCAGCGGCGTGCGCCCTTCGCAGTATTCCGAGCTCACCTCGGCGCCCCTGTCGAGCAGCAGCTTCACGACGCCCTCGTGGCCGCTCTCGCAGGCCGCGTGAAGCGGGCTGGCAAAGGTGTCTGGCACAAAGACGTCAGCCCCATGGTCTAGCAGCAGCTTGGCGGTCGCCTCGTGTGCATAGCGGCAAGCCAGGATGAGCGGCGTGATCTTCTCACAGTTTTGCGCGTCCACCTCGGCCCCTTCTCGAGCAGCAGCTTGACGATGCCCTTATGGCCGCCCGCGCATGCCACGTGCAGTGGGGCATCCTGACCTGCTGGCGCGTCCACCTCGGCCCCATTGTCGAGCAACAGCGCTGCGATCCGCTCGTGGCCGCTCTCACAGGCGAGGTGAAGCGCGGTGAAGCCCCAGTCGGCCCTGGCGTGTATGTCCGCGCCCTTTTCGATTAGCAGCTTGACAAGGCCCTCGCAGCCGCTCTTACAGGCCACGTGAAGCGGCGTGGGCTCAAGGTCCCCGCCCTCCGCGCGCGCCTAGCAGTGGCTTCGCCAAGGGGGCCTCAGAGTCCGCTCTGCGGCCCAGCCTCGCCTCGCAGCCCTGCCGCCCGCGCCTATTGACATCCACCCCGCGAGCGATCATGCTTTGGGCGATCGTCAACTCGCCACACGAAATCAGCTCGCACAGATCGAACAGCATGGGCAGCACTGCGTCGTGCAGCACGTTGGCAGGCACCGCAGGGCATCGGCCGAGCACGTGCTTGGTCTCTATTAAAGGCCTCGCACGCCCCGACCCAGCCTCCATCGCCGCAGTGCCCGCGCGTATAAGTCCGCGTTCTCGTGCACAAGACTGTCGCGCGAGATCCCGGCAACAGTGCTCCCGCGACTCAAAAGTACGACAATCGGCAGGAGCCCGCACGTCATTGGAGGTCGTGCTACAGACGTGACATTGCCCCCTGATGACGTACCGGTCATTGGTTCACGGCATCATAGTCAGTTCGTACCATGGCACCGCAATGGTACCGGTACCGTGCCGCAGAGAAGGCCGCGCTCTTGTTGCGTTAGCGCTTGGCTGCTGCTTGGCCCCACTTCGCGCGAGCAACGACGGGCGGCGTTGGCAGGTGGCAAGCGCGAAGACACCGGCTTCCGAAGGCCCTGCCCGGGATGGGCTCTCGTCCTGGCAAGGCTTCAAGGCGAACGGGTGACTATGTTCCAGGTGGCGGTCTGTACAAGGCAAGGCTTCAATCAAGGTGAATGAAAAGCATTGGTCGAGGCGGTCTGTGCAAGGTTGGCCGGGCTAGACGCCGACGATCTTCTTGCGGTGGTCGGCGAGCAGCGACTCCAAGTCAAAGTGCGAGCGCAGGAAGGGACGCACGTCCTCTGCGTCGTGCAGCTTGGTCAAAAAATGGGTGAGCACTAGAAGCGCCTTGTCGTTGGGTCGTCGTAAAAGCTGCTGATGGGCACGCCGTTGCTCAGCTGCGGCAAGAAGCAAACCGGGTTGTTGTCCACGAGGATGACGCGGCCCATGGGTCGCTGCAGCCGCGCGAGGTCCTTCAAATAGTACCCGCCCATGTACAGGCACGAATCACGGTACAGCCGGTACCGGAAGATGGTTCCGTCCGGGTCGAGCCAGTCCAGCAGCGGCCGCGCGTACTCCTCCACGCCCGCGGTGAAGGCCATGAGCTCGTACATTTCGCCGGCGTGCGCGAGGAAATCGTCCAGCCCCGGCCGCTTGTTGACGTACACCGTGCTGCCGTCCTTGAGCTGGAATGAAAACTCGTCCAGCGCGGACACATCGCTCTTGCGGTCCTCGTCCTGGCGGAGCTCCGCGTGCGTGCCAGGCAGACGCGAGTGGATCAGCGTCTCGTCGACGTCGAGGACGACCGTCAGCTTGCCCTGGTCCTCCGCGCTCTGCGGACGAATGTCTGGGCGGCACGCACTCCTGCGTCGCGCGCGCGCGAGCCGGTCGTTGTTGAACACCACGTACGGGTCGCGTGGGAGCTTGCCGTACACGCGCTTGTCGCTATTGCTCTTGCTGTTGCCCGAACGATTGACGGGTGGCAGCGAGCTGCTCTCGCCGCCTTTGCTGTGCTTTGGCGAGCTACTGCGCCGCTTGCCGCCAACAGCCCTTCGCGAGAGTGCGATCATCGTGCAATTGAGCGTTTGCCGCCTGGCGGCGCATGCTTGGAGCGTGGCATCATGAGGCCCGCAGTCCAGGCCGCCGGCCTGGATCTGTCCGCAAGGATCCGCCGTGGTCACCGCCACGGGCCCCTCGCGATCCACGAAAGGTCGGCCAATCCACTATTTCGCTGTTGTCACAAGACCTCGCGCACACGGTGCTCGTGGGCCGAATATGCACAACGTGTCTGGTGTGCGAGCGTGACGAGTGTTTGAATCAAGCGCGGGGACGCGGCGGTGGTGTGCAACGGGATTGGCGAGGGTTGCTTTCGATTGATCGAGCACACAAGCGGACATCGATCGATCTTGAAATCAACAAAGAGTCTGGCCTTCTTCTTGCTTCGCACAATGTCAGCATCGGCCTCTTGCCTTGTTCATCATCTTCAGCAAAGAGAAGACAGAATCAGCAGTCACCGTCACCGTCATTGTCAATCTGTCAACAGCATCCTCGACCTCACTGTCGATCGATCAGTGGGCAAAAGGAGCCAACGTCGTTGAACCTGCCAATGCAGCACCAGCAGCACCAGCACCAGCAGCGGTTGTTGCTGCTGGTTGCTGTGCTTGTGAGTCCTTGCGCCGGTCACGGCCTCGCCGACGGATCGCCACGAATGCCGCGACTGCGACCAAGGCGAGCACGCCGGCCCCAACGCTCGCGCCGACAAGCGCGGCTTTCCCACTGTTGGCTCTTCCGGCATCGCCGACTTGAGGCGGAACGAGTGGGCCTACGGTGGGCGGCGTGCGAGAGATATCCACGTCCAACAGCCCGACGCCCATCTGCCCCGGGCCCGTGCCCCACGTCGCGGCGTTCTCGCCACGGCCAAGCTGCCCAAACCCGTTGAAACCCCAGCAGCGCACCGCGTCAGACCCCGCAAGTCGCACGCAAGTGTGCGCATCAGCCGCGGCCACCTCCTCGATCTCCCCATTACCTGAGCCGACGTTCACAACCGAGCTTGGCTGGCACCTCGCTCGCCTCGCGGCCGACGGCCTCGCCCGCCACGCCCAAGCCCAAGCTGCCCGAAACCATTGCTGCCCCAGCACTTTAGCGCACCGCCCTCATCAAGCAAGGCGCACGTGTACAAGAGCCCGACGGCAAGGGCACAACGCGCGCTCCGCCAAGGTCCACCTCGGGAAGCGAGTCGTCCGCCGTCCACCTGTCCACGGCGTCGCCGTAGCCCAGCTGGCCGTACTCGTTGGAGCCCCAGCACTTGACCCCGGCGCCTCCTTCAAGCAGCGCGCACACATGGTCGCCGCGAAGCGCGATGGCGCGTGCATTTCCGACGTGAAGAGCTGGAAGCCCATCCCATCTGCCCGAGCTCTGCCCCGACGCCGGCAACGCCTGCCCCGAGGCCGAGCTGGCCGCCCGAGTTGGCGCCCCAGCACTTGATCCCTCCGCTCGACGCGAGTAGTGCGCACGTGTGCCTCCTCCCGACCCGCACCTGCGCGGCCTGCACGCCCGAGCCCAAGTCCACGAACGGCAGCGCGTCGCCCATCTCCCCCGGCTCGTCGCCGCGGTCCGCGGTGTCGCCATACCCGAGCTGGCCGTGGTCGTTGGCGCCCCAGCACTTGATCTTGCCGCCCTCAAAGAGCGCGCACGCGTGGTTTCCCGCTCCGGCCTGAACGTCCAGCACTGCTCCGGCAGCTGTTTCCGAGATCCACGAACGGCAGCGAGGCGTCTGCGCGCACCGGGCCGTCGTCGTTCCCCAGCCCGCAAGCGCCTTGCACGCACGAGCCCCAGCACATAACCGCGCTGGCGGCGTCGCCGCCAAGCGCTGCGGCGCAGGCAAACCCGTGTCCCGCCGTCACGTGCGTGACAGCGACGCGCAGCTCAAGCCGCGGCAAGTTGGCCCCAACCTCGTCCGACTCGTCGCCAACGGTGTCGAAAGCGTCGTCCTCCAAGTCGTCCAGCTCGAGCTCCTCCTCCTCCCCGCGCCGCGCGAGGCCGGCATCCTCGCTGCCTCCCCAGGCCACCACGTTGCCGCCCACAAGCGCCACGGTGGACGAGCCGCCGCCGGCAACCGTGGCGTGCGCGCTAGCGGACAAGACGCCCGGCGAGACTGCCGCAGCGGCCAGCGCGAGCCTCGCGAGCCCCGCCGCGGTCATGATGGTCGCCAAAGCAGCACTCCCCCTCTCTCTCTCTCTCTCTCTCCTCTTTCTTTCCGCTTTTGGAACATTGGCGGTGTGCATGCACACGCTTTCTCCAAGTGGAACGAACCCTTTCCCTATCACTTTTTTTGGCTTTTGGAACATTTGCAGTGTGCACGGACACGGTTTCAAGTAGCCTCGCGGCTCTCGATCGAGGAGCGGTCCTCGAGCAAGGAGCGGTCAGGGCTGGCGAGGGCGCCAACGAGATCAAGTCGAGAGCATTCGCGAGGTCTAATAGTTTCAAAACACTGCTCACGGCACGGCACGGCACGGCGTGGTGCTTGCTATCGTGATCGCTGTCGCGGCAGGCTTCAAGTGCTTGCTGCTCGTTAGTTGCCATCGAGCGGCAAATGAAGGAGCTGCTGGGGCAACAAGAGCCACGGCGAGGGTGGCCGGCTTGGCGAAGGCGAACGAGCTGGCACAGACATCGACCGAGAGAGCGAGCTCCCGTAGAATTGAGCTCCCGAAGCGCGGCGAGCTGTGGTTGAGTCTGTGTTTGTTGCTGTCTGCTCAGAGCATGCAAGACCAGCGCTCTCGCGCCCACGCTTCGCACGAGGCCGCGGAGGACCACGAGAGCGCAGGGGACCACGAGGCCGAGGAGCACTCGTCCAGTTGGAGCCATTGCCATATTGCAAGGCGCAGCGAGTCCCTGTCTAGGCTCGCGAGATGCAGCACCGGTAGCTCGGCACCGCACGGGCTGCCTTGGACAGCGTAGTCGCTGACCGCGGCGCTCGTGTTGCTTCCTAGCACAGCCACGACGAGCGGCAGCGTGTCCGTCCTGCCTTGCGTGAAGGCGCCATACCGGCTCCGCAGTGCCGCCACGGTGGCGCCAGCGGGACGAATCTCGACATCGCCAAGGAGCGACAATGGCACAGGAAAGGATGGCTGCAATAGCTCCTTGTCGAGGCGGAGCCTGGGCCACGCTGCGCGCACGTCCGAGCCGAGCGTAAAGTATACGTGGACGCCGGGCGGCCGCCCGCCCGAGTCGGCGTACTTGAAGTCGCAATAGGCTTGGTCCAGCGTGCCATTCCGCAACCCGTTTCCAGACGCACAAAGGCAGATGTTGCGCTCCCAGCAGTGGTCAGTGTGGCGCGACATGACGATGAGCAGCATGGAAGAGGCCGTCGCGATGCACGAGACCAGCACGATAACGCGCAGCTTGTCGGCCACCTTGGACATGTGCCACACATGCTGGAGTCGCGCGGAGCCAATGCGGCGGTTCTCGGCCACGCAGCAGAACGTGTCCACGGCAACTTCGGTGGCGAGCATCCCAAAGGTAGCGAGGACGATGCCGGAGGTGGACAGCGGCTCCTCGTACGGAGGTTTCATGTTGGCGAAGGCCTGCAGTGTAAGCGTCAAAGGCATGTCTCGCAAAGTGAGGAGGGCGAGCATCTGAAACCAGATGGCGATGTACTCGGCGAGCATCTCTCCGTTGATGAGGCTGACCGATGTATCCTTCCGCGTCGTGAGCTGCACCGCCGTATAGCCGCGGCGCCACCGCACCACGCAACAGTAGGACCTACTGAAGGCACGCCACAGCAGCTTGTCGCGCTTGGCCATGGTGAGCCGCAGCGTGAGCTCCAGGACCGCCTGCAGCACGATCGAGAGGACCATGCCAGAGCCAGAATGGAAGCGGTGATGAGGCGCGAGACGATGGAGAAGGCGGTCTGGTAGACTAGGGCAAGCCCCATGTCAGGTGGGTCTTGATGACCACGCCCGTAGTCTGCACTTCCATGCGGTTGAGGGCCCTTACGAGCAGCCGCATCGGCGTCACGCCCAGTTCTCGCGCGGCCGGTAATATCACGCACGTGAGTAGGATGCGCCGCTCCGAGGCGGGGATCATGCTGAGCGTCACCGTCAGCGCTTGACCTGCCGCGCAAGACGATGCGAGCATGAGGCCTTTCGCCCCATGCGACTCCGGCGCGGGAACGTCGCAGCCAAGCCGGCCGAGGCACTAAGAAACGGCGCTTGGACGATGGCGGTGCGGAGTATCCACGGCATGTCGGTAGTGACGAGGGACCAGCAGAATACCGCCACCCCTAGAGCGTGCGCCAGTGCCACCACGAGCCCCTGCACGTGCGTGGCCTTGACGACGAGCAGGAACAGGCTTGGCGTCAGGACGAAGGGAACGTGAAAGGCCGTCCAACCATTGTACACGAACAGGTCAAGCAACGGGATGCCCCAGTTGCGCTGGGCCACGAGCACAATCACGTCGCGTGCAGCGAGATCCACCGCAAACTTTTCGCTCGTCCCAGGCGCGAGTCTGAACCCCACGAGCAGCATCACGCCGGCCAGGCCGCCGACCAGGCCGTAGGCAATCAGCTCAATCGTAAACCCGAGGCTGTGCATCACCGCGCGCGAAAGGGTCTGCGCCTCTCTGACCGGCTTGGCCAGCGCCGCCGCCGCGACCGCCGCGCTCAGGCCCCCGGACGAGTACACGAGCCGGTTTGACGGCGGCGACTGCGGCGCCGTCCCCGGCGCCGACCCCAGCGCCGTCCCTGGCGCGTCAGGCATGGTCGCGGCGCCCAGGTCACGGTGCGCCGTTCTGGGCGCGGCTGCGCTGTCGGTGAACAACGGCTACTTACTCGTATACTGTTGACTTGGTCGACAGATAGATGACCAGCCGACGTATAGCGTAGCGAGCGACTTCCGAGGGCCGGTCGGCCTTTGCACTCTCAACGGCTTGTCCATTCTTCCATTCGTATGTCCGGTGTGCGGCCTGGTCTCATTGATGGCAAGTCCTGTCGATGGATGATGAGAGCGGCTGGCACATGTGATGTCAGTCGGTGTTCATCACGGGAAGGAGGAGGAGGAGGAGATACGTGGCAGGGAGCGATCTAGGACACCATTTGGTACAGTTTGGTACAGTTGGCGGGCGTTCCGAAGGTAATACACGAGTTGAGAAGGTTCGACTGGTGGGGTGGCCGGTGGACATGGCAGGGGCCAAGGGGCTTGCGGGGTTCGAGGCGCGCGCGGCAGCGACCGTCGTTGGCTTGGTGGTTGGTGGATATTGGAAAGGATATCGTTTGCTATTTACTACTATGACAAAGATGCTCGCTACAGAGCATCGTGTTGTTGTCGTGGTCTTCCAAGTAGCTCTACTTGTAGAGAGAGAGCGAGAGAAGAAGCCTCACCCACTCTCTCTCTAGCTAGCTAGAGCTCAGCTAGTAGAGCAAGAGCTAGTTGTTGAAGAGGTCGGTCTTGGTGAAGAGGTCGGCGCCAAAGTTGTTGCGGTTGGGCAGCACCGCGTCAATGCTCGAGCTGGGGAGGCCCAGCCAGTCCGAGATGGCGTTCCAGATGGCGTCCCAGCTGGTGGTCGGGATGAGGCGGCCGCGACCCAGATTGAGCGGGCCACCGTCCGTAAGGTCGTCCGGGTACTTGCCCACGATGCGGCCGCCCTTGAGACCGCCGCCGAGCATAAAGTAGTTTCCGCCCCAGCCATGATCCGTGCCGACGCCGTTGCTGGTCAGGGTGCGACCAAACTCGGAGCCGATCACGACCACCACGTCATCCCACACGCCCTGCAGCTTGAGCTCCTGCACAAAGCTGTCCAGCGCCGCATCGGCCTCCTTGAGGTTGCCGTTCAGCTGGTCAAAGTGGTCCGCGTGCGAGTCAAAGCCGCCGAGGCTGGTGTAAAACACGTTGCGGTTGGTACCGAGGCCCTGGCGCGTGTTGATGAGGCGCGCCACCTGCATGAGCTGGCTGCCAAGCGGGCCGTCCGCCTTAAAGTACTGCTCGAGGTCCACGCCGTCGAGCACCGAGATGAGCTCGTCGTTGCGCGCGAGCGTGCGCTCCAGCGTGCTGGACCACATCTCGCCAAAGACACTGCTGCTAGCGGGCTCGTTCATGCTCTCGATAGCAGGACGCACGCGCGAGGACTGCGCGCGCTCGTCGAGCAGGGCCAGACCCGAAGCGTCCAGGATGTCGGGCTGCTTGGAGGTGCTCTTGCCGCTCGAAAGCATGTCGTTGTTGCCGGCGATGGAGAACGAGCCCACGACAAAGCCCTCCTTGGCGAGTTCGTCCTGCAGGCGGCCAAGGACCCGAGGGCTTGTTGCTCTGCGGCACGTTGGTCTGCAGCGCGCGCTGCTGGATGTTGTGCGCAAAGAGGCCGCGGGGGACCGCCTCGTCGCCGCCCTTCTCGGCGATAGGCTCCACGAGCGCGCCCGTGTTGGCCATAAACACCGCGTCGCCGTCCTCGTACACCTTTTGCAGCTTCTTGAGCGCCGGGTGGATGCCAAACCTGTTGCACGGCTGGCCGTCGCCCGTGGCATCAATGGTCAGCAGGTCGCTCTTGTCGATGGCCACGTTGCTGCGCACGGAAGCGTACTCGGCGTACAGGTCCTTGCCATCGCAGTCCGAGTGCGGCACGAGCGCGCTGAAGGAGTCCATGCCGCCGTGAAAGTTGACGTACACCACCGCCTTGTGGGGCTCGCTAGCGCGCGCGGGCGACTCCTCCTCCGCCGGCTCGGGCCGCGGCTCGCTCCGGGGCTCGCACTGGTTGGTGCTGTGAAAGTGCGGCGACGTGAAGAAGAGCTGCAGCGCCAGCCGCATCGCCTCCGTGCGGTCCGACGAGAACCGCTCTTGGTCATACTCGTTGATGATCAGGGACCGCGTGGCGTCGTCCAGGCGCCCGCCCGTCAGCAGCAGGTCAAGCTCGTCGATGACCTGAGACGTCGTCGTGCTGCTCGGCTCGAACGTGAGCTTGCCGCGCGAAAGGCTCTGCGTGCGGTCTTGGCGGATGGCTTTGCAGTTTTGGTCAAAGTCACGCTGAAGGCCCAGCCCGCCCTCGCAGTTCGTCAGGCCGTACTTGGCCAGCGAGAACATGGCGTTGATCGAGGACACCACCACGGGCGAGGTCAGCAGCTGCGTCTCCGGCGCCACGAGGCCGGCGTCCTTGATCGGGCCGGGCGGCGCGTAGCTCGGCAGGTAGAACGAGAACACAGACGGCGCGTTGAGCGGCTCCATGCCCATGCGCTCCTCGATGTAGCGCATGACCACCTCGGTCGCCTGCGTCTCGTCCGACTGCATCTCCATGGCGCGCATCACGTGGATCATCTTCATCATGGACTGCCGGTGCTGCCCGTGGGCCGGGTCCGCGTCCAGCACGGCGTTGCGCGCCTCGCGATCAAGCAGGATGGCCGCTGTGGTGGCCAGGAGGTCGCCGTACTCGCCCGACCCGACGCCGTCGTACACGCCCTCGATGAAGGCCGTAGCGACGGTTTCCACGTACCGGCCCGACGGGTTGGATGTCACGAGGTGCTGGATCAGCAGCTTGGCCACGAAGGGCGCCGTGTTCGGGTGGTACATGTAGTGATCCAGTACGGCCTCCGTCTCGTGCAAGGCGTCGCCGGTCTCCGTCACGTCCAGGTTGTGAAAGGTGGGCGGGTTGCGGAAGGTCGCGTCGGTGCCCGTCACACGGACATCCGAGCGCGCGTTGCGCAGCCACAGCGTGCGGGACAGCGAGGTCACCTCAAACACGGTCTGCGCGTCGTACAGTGTGCCGCTCTGGCGCCTCCACACCTTGACGCCTCCCTCGGTGGCCGCCAGCACAAACTCGCTGGCGTCAAAGCTGTCCACCGGGGAGCTGCCGATGTGGAGCTTCTCGAGCGCCTCCTCCACTGTGGGCAGGCTGCTGAATACGGCCGTCTCCACGGTCTCCGTGTCACAGAGGCAGGTCGGCTTGCCGCCCAGGACGGCGGCGATCTTGATGCACGGCCCGCAGTTGTTCTCCTCGGCGTTGGGCACCTCGCCGTCGTTCCACAGCGCCCGGAACCAGTTCTCGGTTTTGCGGTCCACCACGTCGCGCATGTTGTCCTTTGTGCTCTCGGACTTGGGGCTCTGGCCCACATCGTGCACGATCGCGATCTTGCCGTCGTCGTCGATCTTGACCTGCACGGAGCAGCTCCCGCTGGTCCACAGCCGGTAAGGCGTGATGGGGCACTCCTCGCGCACGAACTCAAAGTCGCATTCGCTCTGCCCAAACTTGGACTCGCAGCGCTGCTGCGCCGACGCGTACGTCATGCGCTCGCCCCCGTACAGACACCCGTTGGCGCCGCGCGTACGCACCGACGCCCTGCTATCAGTCGCGTCGCAGCACGCCTCGGCGGCCACGATAGTGCGCGGGTCGTTGCACGTGGCGTGGCGCTGGCCGCGGTTCACCACGCGGCGGCCGTCGTTGAAAAAGGTCAGGTGTACGCAAGCAGGCTGCACGTACTCGAAGAAGAGTCCGCGGTGCTCCGAGGCGTCGACGCTGCACGGCACGTCGTTCGACCCAGTCTCGATGCAGTGCGGTGCGCCGCTGATGGAGCAGCCGGTGGGGCACACAAAGGCCTTTTCGTAGGTCTGGTCGCACGTGTCGCCGTGGTTGCTGTCGTCGTCGTGTTGGTTGAGGATGGTGCCCTGCGGGCAGCGCCGCTCCGTAGAGGGCACCATGACGATGCGCACTGTGTCGATTTCGCACTCGAGGCCGTCGCACGCCAGGTTGGCGTCCAGCTCCAGCTCGGGCTGGAAGGAGCACTGGCTGAGGTCGCTCGCGTCGCTCGCGCCGCAGAGCGCGGCCGCTAGGGCCGAACTGGAGGGGTCCAGCTCGACGCGCAGAGCAGCCTCGCCGACGAGATCAGTGGGGTCGTCTTGGAACTCTGGCGTCGGGCGGGAGCCGAGGAAGCGGTACTTGGCCCTTGCGGAGGAAGGCGCGCGGGTGCATCTCCTCGCACACCGCGAAGCCGTCGCCGATGTAGTTGCCGTGCAGGCCGAGCTTGGGAAAGGGATCGCGGAACTCGCCCTTGATGCCCATCGGGTCGATCTCGTTGACGTGGTTCCGCTCGTAGTTGCCGCGCTGGTCGCGGCGCACGAATCCGGTCCAGGCGCGCGCGAACTCGAGGATGTCCTCGTTCGAGTAGGTGGGCTTGGGCTCGCCCGTCTCGTCCAGAACCTCGGTGCCGTCCAAGTTGAGCTCCACGAGGCCGATGGTAAAGAGCTGCATGATCTCGCGCGCAAAGTTCTCGTCCGGAACGAGCCCGAGGACGCCTTGGAGCGCGAGCCCACAAAGGAGAGCATGCGGCCCATGAGCGGGCTGTAGCTCACCTCGCGAAGCACGTCGCGGTACTTGCCGAGAGCGTTGCGCACAAGGATGTCATAATACGCCAGGATCTCATTCTCCGCGGTCCCGCCCGTGTCCCGGGCGGACACCACCAGGATCTGCGACAGGGCCCATGCCACGCGCTGCCGCAGCTGGTCCTCGGCCGTGAGCGTCACCATGGTCCACACGGGTGCTGGATGAGCGGCTTGAAGTTGGTCTCGTCGAGGCGCCCGCGGAAGGGGTCCGCGTCCTTGGCGTCCGCGAGCCCATGCCGTAGCGCGAGCCGAGCAGCGGCTCGGACGCCACCTCGCCGGGCGAGCCACAGTGCATGATGATGTTCTCGGTGGGGTCGCTCGACACCGTCTCGGAAGCGCCAAAGAAGGCGGCCATCTCGGGGGTCCGCACCTGCGGCGGCAGGTCGGCAAAGTTGACGCGGTCGTACAGCTTGCCCAGGTAGTGAAAGCTCTCGCGGTTGGTGTCCCATCGCGACGTCGTGTGCCAGCTGGGGAACTGGAGCTCGACCTCGCCGTCGACCTCGGCAATCTTCCGGATCGGGTTGTGCCGGCCATCGTCGAAGGCTTCGATGTTGCCCGGGTGCGAGTACAGCATGGTCCAGAAGGACAAGTCCAGCACGCTGTACAAGGTCGTTGTGGACGTGCTCAAAGCAGTACCGCGTGCCGTCGTGCGAAAAGTCAAACACGGCCTTCTTGGCCTTGTTGTCGTTGCACGACATGTCGTCCGGCACAGCGTCGATGTCGCGCACGATCGGGTTCCCGTCGCTCTCAAAGGTGGCCCTCAGCAAGCTGGTAAGTGTGTTGCGCGTGCCCGAGTCTATGCTTGTGGCTCGAGCAGCTGCCCGCGGTCATGCCAGCGCGAGGGCTTGCTGCATGGCGACTCGACGTCGTCGTTGTCCAAGTCCTTGATGACGTACACGTACTTGCCGCCCACTGTGAAAAACTTGCGATGTTGGTCTCGTCGAGGTCAAACATGGCGTCGGTGTACCGCGCCGGAGCGCACGACGCGCTGCTGACCGTGCACGTCTTGGAGTTGACAAAGCTGTGCGTCACTTGCGGGCACATGTCGTAGCTCTGCGCGCCCGCGGCCATGGACTCGAGCGAGTTATCCACCAGCACAAGGCGCCGCTCGTGCATGTACACAAGGCCGCCCAGCGGTGGCGTAGACGGGGCCAAAGCCCGGCAAGTCGCAGCCGCCGCGATCGCTGACGAGCAGCTTGACTCCGTTGACGGCCGGCGTCAGGTCTTGCAAATCACTTCCCGACAGCGCGATCGTGCGCGCGCTGTCGGTGCTCGTAAACTCCAGGGCCGGGTTGCTAAAGGAGCCCTTGCAGCCGTTGCCCACCTTGATCAAGCCGTCCTCGCGGATCCACTTCGCAGATGACAAGCGGCTTGAGCGAGGAAGAGACGGGCCAGCTGCCTGTGTTGGTCCAGTGGTGGCGCGAGACGCCGTCGACGATGAGGTCCAGGTAGCTTCCCTCATCGGACACCACGATCGTCTTGCCCACGTCCTCGACCGAGAAGGCGTGTCGGTGCCAGCGAGATTGGCCTCGCACGGCGTGCGGGCACGGCCAGGGGGCGCGGTGACCTGGATCGGCGGGTTGACGCGCTTGCGGTAGTACTCGCGCAGGGACGTGGCGGGAAGCTCCGCCTGCGCCTCGATCCACTCCTTAAGCGGGACTCGCCGGTGGTGATGTCGTCCATAGCGTCGCGCGAGGGCCCAAAGGTGCTCTGCAGGAGGAAGCGGGCCTCCTGGTGCTGAGCGACATTGAGCTGTACGTGCGGATCGTAACATCGTTGAGCGCGCGCGCCTCCTCGGTAAAGTCGACCACGCACTCGCTACCGTCGCACTCGACTACGTCGCCGTGGAGCGCTTCCCAGTCAAAGCCGTCGTACGAGCGCGCCTGGGGCACGCCGTCCGCGTCCACGATGACGCTGACGAGGCCGACTGGCTTCGGGGCACGGCCAGCAGCGCCCGGCAGCAGCTCGACGTCGATCGATTCGCCCGCGTTGGGAAGGAGCGAGCTCTCTGGATGACGGCCGGCACGGGCGCTGCGGTGGGCGACGCTGAGGGCGACGCTGTGGGCATGGCGGAGGGCTTGGGCGTGGGGTGAGGGGTGGCTTGGGGGGCTGGGTGGTCTTGGCCTTCTTCGGCGCGCACTTGGACTTGCGAGACTTGTACTTGCACTTGCCACTGCTCTTTTTGTTGCACTTCTTCTTGCTCTTGTTGTACTTGGCACAGTAGGTCTTGAGCGCCTCCTTGGAGTCCTTCATGACGTCGACTGGGGCGCGCCCAAGCACGTCAAAGGGCGTCAGGTCGTCCACCAGGCTCGCCTGGGTGCCTGCAGGGTGGCCACGAGGACCAGCGCGGTCCATCCGAGCCGCACCATCGTTGTTCTACCTCCAGCAGCAACACCAGGGGTCCTTGTCCTTGCTGCTGCTCTTCTGAGTTGCTTGTTCTGCTCTACTAGCAGGTTGTGGGTTTGCCTTTGCTACTGCTGCTGCTGCTGCTGCTGCTGCTGCTGCGCGCGTCCCAGAAAGGCGCTGCGCTAAGGCGCAAGCAGGCGCCGCATATCGCAAGCCCGGCCTTCGATCTGGCCGAGCGCGGGACCGAGTTTCTGCCGCTTGCCACATCGATAGATGTCCGTTCATCACCGATGTCGGTCAAAGTAACCGCTCTGGCACATGCTGCGACGAGGGATCGGTCTGCCTACGAACCCCGCCTCGCCGCGCTCTGCGCTGTCGTCCTCCGCGCCACTCCGTACGCGTCCCCGTGGCCGGCCTGTCTGTCCCAGCTCACGAGCAGGCCGATTGCTTCGCGCAGAGCGAGCGCTTGGGCGCGGTGAGGGCCGTTATGCAAGGCCAGCGCCGCGGCACTGCGCCCGTCGTTGCCATTGCCGCGCCGTACTTGCAAGATGCCGTCGAATGCTGCCGCGCTCACCGCCGCGCGCGTCGCAACCGACCGTCGTCGCCGTCGTCGTGGGCTCTTTGCTTGCGTCTCTGTCCAGAAGATTGAATGAGCGAGTACGGCATGATGCCGTAGTCGCCGCTGCGTTAGGCCGCGACTGCGAGGCGCAGGACGGGCAAGAGAGATCAGCAGACGTGACTTGGTTTATTGGAAGAGGTCGGTCGCGGTGAAGACGTCAAAGTTGCCGCGATTCGGAATGACCTTGTCCAGGCGCGCCGAGTCAGTCACGCCAAACCACTCGGCAACTGCGTTCCAGATGGCGTCCCAGCTTGTGGTCGGGATGAGGCGGCCGCGGCCCAGGTTGAGCGGGCCCGCGTCTGTAAGGTCGTCGGGAAAGTCGCCCACGATATGGCCGCCCTTGAGGCCGCCGCCCATCATCCAGTAGTTGCCGCCCCAGCCGTGGTCCGTACCGGCGCCGTTGCTCGTCAGCGTGCGCGCAAACTCGCCGACCACGATCACCACATCGTCCCACGCGCCCTGCAGCTTGAGCTCCTGCACAAAGCTGTCCAAAGCCGCGTCGGCTTCCACCAGGATATTGTTGAGCTGGTCGAACACGCTGTTGTGCGAGTCAAAGCCGCCGCGCGACACGTAGAAACGTCTCGCGGTTCGTGCCAAGCCCCGCGCGCGACTTGATCAGCTTGGCCACCTGCTCGAGCTGGTTGCCGAGGGAGCCCCCGGCCACAAACTCCTGCATCAGCTCCTGGTCGCCGAGGATCAGGTTGAGCTCGTCCGTGCGCTCCATCGTGCGCGTGACCGACCTGGCCCACTCCTCGCCAAACACGCTCTGGCTCACCTGCTCGTTGAGCGCCTCCATGGCCGGTCGCACGCGCGCCGACTGCGGGTTCCTGTCCAAGCGCGAGAGGCCCGACGCGTCCAGGATGTCCGGCTGCGTGGAGATGGCCTTGTCGCTCGAGAGCATGATGTTGTTGCCCGCGATCGAAAAGGAACCCACGACGTAGCCCTCGCGTACAAGCTGGTCCTGCAGGCGGCCCAGGACACCCGAGGCGCTCTTCTGCGCCGGCAAGTTGGTTTGCAGCGCGCGCGCTGGATGTTGTGCGCATAGAGCCCGAGCGGCACGACCTCGTCGCCGCCCTTGGCCGCAATCGGCTCGACCAGCGCGCCCGTGTTGGCCATGAAGATCGCGTCGCCATCGTTGTACAGCGACTGCACCGTCGCGAGCGCCGGGTGGATGCCAAAGGTATCGCACGGCTGGGCGTCGCCGGTCGCGTCGATGGCGCGCAGCGAGGATTTCCCGATCGCCACGTTGCCGCGGACGCTGTTGTACTCTTGGTACAGGTCCTTGGCGCCGCAGTTCGAGTGGGGAACCAGCACGCTGTACGAGTCCATGCCGCCCTCAAAGTTGATGTACACGATCGACTTGGGCGGGTCGTTGGCGCGCGGCGGCGGCGGTGTCGTCGGGGACGTCCTCGCGGAGCGCGCCAGTGGGCTCGCACTGGTTGGAGCTGTGAAAGTGCGGGGTCACGAAGAACAGCTGCAGCGCCAATCGCAGCGCGAGCTTGGGCTCACCGGTCGCCAGTAGCTCCTCGTCGTACTCGAGCTCGATCCGGGCCCGCGCGGCGGGGTCAAGGCGGCCGCCGGTCAGCAGAACGGCCAGCTCATCGACGATCTCGACGGCCGACGAGCCTGTGGGCTGGAAGCCCAGCTTGCCGCGCGAGTTGCCCAGGTCAATGTCGGCGTTGCCGCCAGAGACGTCCCAGCACGACCACGTAAAGTCCCGGTTGAGCCCAAAGCCTGTTCGCAGTTGGTGAGCCCGAACCGCGCCAAGGAGAACATGCCGTTCAAGGTCGACACCACGATTGGCGAGGACAGCAGCTGCGTCTCCGGCGCGACGAGTCCCGCGTCGGCGATGGCACCCGCCGGCGCGTACCGGGCAGGTAGTACGAGAAAACGGTCGGCGCGTTGAGAGGTTCCATGGCCACCCGGTCTTCGAGGTCGCGCAGCACCACTTGCGTGGTCGCGAGGGCCTCGTTCAGCTCGAGCTCCATGGACCGCATCACGTGCATGAGCTTGATCATCCACTGGCGGTGCTGCCCGTGGGCCGGGTCCGCGTCCAGCACAACGCTACGCGCCTCGCGATCCAACAGAATGGCCGCCGTGGTGGCAAGCAGGTCGCCATACTCGCCCGAGCCGAGACCGGCGTACGTCCCGTCCCGGAAGGCCGTGCTCACCACCTGCACGTAGCGCGGCGACGGGTTGGACGTGACCAAGTGCTGGATCAGCAGCTTGGCCAGAAACGGCGCCGTAGTCGTCTGTGTGCAGAGGTGCTCCAGCAAGGCCTCCGTCTCGTATTCGGCGTCGCGAGTCTCGGTGACGTCGATGAGGTGAAAGTTGGGCGGGTTGCGAAACCTGAGCGAGGTGCCCGTCTGCACCTCGGAGCGCACGTTGCGGAGCCACCGGGTCCCGGCCGCCGAGGTCACCTCGAAGACCGTTTCCGTGTCGTAGGCCTCGCCCGAGCTGCGCCGCCACGCGCGCCCGCGCGTTGGCCACAACTTGAAACTCGCCGTTGTCAAAGCGGCCCACGGGGCTGCTGCCAATGTGGAGTTGCCTGACGGCCTCCTCGGCGGTCGGCAAGCTGTTGAACACGGGCAACTCGACCGTCTCAGTGCCGCAAAGGCAGGTGGGCTCCCCGCCGGTGGTCGACGGGACCTCCTCGCAGGCGCCGCTCGCGCAGCTGTTGCGCGTGGGGCTGGGCGGGTCGTCGCTTGGACCCCAGGCCGCGCGGAACCAGTACTCTGAGTCGCGCTTGAATAGCTCGCTCATGCGCTCTGCGGTGTTGTCCTCCTTGGGGCTCTGGCGACCTCGTGCACAATGGCGATCTTGCCCTCCCCGTTCACCTTGACCTGCACGGCGCACGGCCCGCTGGTCCACACGCGGTCGGGGTTGGAAGGGCATCGCTTCTCGAGCCAGTGGAAGTCGCACTGGAACCTGGGCTCCGGGAAGGAGCTTTGGCAGCGCTGCTCGGCCTTGCTGTACGTCATGCGCTCCCCGCCGTAGATGCACCCGTTCTTGCCGCGCGTCAGAGCCCACGACGGCGCAGCCGGGTCGCAGCAGGCCTCGGCGCCGGCAATACTGCGCTGGCTGGCGCAGCTGGCCTTGTCCTGGTTGGTGTTTACGACGCGGCGGCCCTCGTTGAAGAAAGACAGGTGCACGCAGGGCGGGCGCACGTACTCGAAGAACAGCCCGTGGTGACCCCAAGGATCGATCCGACACGGCTCGGTCGTGCCAGACGCGAGGCAGTACGGCGCGGCTCGGCGACGGCGCGGCGTCGCAGCCCGAAGGGCACACGAACGTGTCTTGGTCGTAGGCCACGACGCACACGTCCCCGAGGCTCGGGTCCTCAGGTTGCTGGCGTAGCACGGTGCCAGGCGGGCACTTGCGCTGCGTCGTGGCAAGCATTACGATGCGCACGGTGTCGATGTCGCACTCGACCCCGTTGCAGGGCAGGTTGGCGTCCAGCACGAGCTCGGGCTTAAAGTTGCAGTTGGCCAGGTTTTGCGCCGTGCTCTTGCCGCAAAGCGCCGCCGCGAGCGCCGAGTTGCTCGGGTCGAGCTCGATGCGCAGCGCCGACTCTCCGCCCTCGTCGTCGGTCGGCTCGTCTTGGGCCCTTGGCTCGGGCTTGGCGCCCAGGAAGCGCCACTTTGCGCCCTTGCGCAGGAAGGCTCGCTCGGGCATGTCCTCACAGAGCGGGTACCCGTCGCCAAGGTACTCGCCGTTGAGGCCCATCTTGGGGAAGGGGTCGCGGTAGCGGCCCGAGATCCACATGGGGTCGAGCTCGTTCTGCGAGGCGGGGCCCCACTGCGTCTCCATGTTCTGGCGCATGGGCCGGCGCTCAAAGCCGGTCCAGGCCCGCGCAAACTCCAGGATGTCCTCGTTCGTGTAGGTCGGAACCGCCGCGCCCGTGCCATCCAAGACCTCGGTGCCGTCCATGTTGAGCTGGACGAGGCCAATGGTGAAGAGCTGCATGATCTCGCGCGCAAAGTTCTCGTCCGGAAACGTGCCCGAGGACGGCTTGGAGCGCGAGCCCACAAAGGAAAGCATCCTGCCCATGAGCGGGCTGTAGCTCACCTCGCGCAGCACGTCGCGATAGTTGCCAAACGCATGGCGCAAGAAGATGTCGTAGTACGCGGCGTACATCTCGGTCGGGGACGACCCGGAAGTCAGGTCGAAGGCCACGATGATTTGCGACAGCGCCCACGCCACGCGGTGCCGCAGCTGATCCGGCGCCTCAAACGCCAGTGTCACCCAGAGGGCCGTCTGCGAGCGGTAGTTGTGGATCGTCTCGTCCAGCTGCCCGCGGTCGGGCTGTGAGTCCGAGCCGCCAGAGATGGCCATGCCGTAGCGCGCCCCAAGCTCCGGCTTGGAAGCCACCTCGCCGGGCGAGCCGCACGCCATGTTGACGTCCTCGGTGATGTTGACCGAGGTGTCCACGGCCGAGCCGAAGAACGTCGTCGCGAGCTTGTCGGTCTGCACTTCCGCAGGAAGGTCGGCAAAGCTGACCGTATCGTGCAGCTTGCCGAGAACTGGAAAGTACTTGACGTTCCAGTCCCAGCGCGTCATTTCGTGCCAGCTGGGGAACTCGAGCACGCTCAGGCCGTCTAGCTCGGCCTTGCTCTTGAGCGGGTGGCGCCGACCCTTGTCGAAGGCCTCGCGGTTGCCAGGGTGCGCGTACGGCAGGGTCCAGTAGGTCAGGTCGACGACGTTGTACAGGTCCTCATGCACCTGCTCGAAGCAGTACGTCTGCCCCTCGTAATCGACGCTGATGGGCAGCGCCTGGCGCGATGGTGCTGTCGCAAGGCGTGCTCCAACTCGGCGGGTTGATGTCGCGCACGATCGGGTTGGGGTCCTTCTCGAAGCTCTCCAGCAGCTGCGCGGTGAGCGCGGAGAGCGTTTCCGCGTCGAGCGTGCTCGGGTTGGCACACGCCCCGGGCTGCACCGAAAAGCGGGAGTACTTTCGACACGGGTCCTCCGGGTCGTCGTTGCGGAGCCCTGTGATCGCGAAGACGTACTTGCCGCCCTCCGTGTAAAAGCTGCGGATGTTGGCTTCGTCCAGCTGGAACACGGCGTCCGTGTACTTGGTTGGCCTGCACGAGCTCGTGCTGACGACGCACGAGGCCATGTTGAGAAAGTTGGCTTGCACATCGGGGCACTGTGCTGCGTTGTGCGCGGTGCCTTGCGCGGGCGCCTCGACCGTGTTGTCGACGGTCACGAGCCGCGGGTCGTGCAAGAAGACGTTGCCCGTGCCAGACTCGACGCCGAAAACTGGGCCAACCGGCGGCAAGAGGCTGCACCCGCCCATGGCTTGTTTGAGGAGCTTGGCGTCCGAAAGCGCTGGCGTCAGGTCCTTGAGATTGGAGGACGAGATGCTGAGCGCGGGGCTGGGTCGGGGCCGGACGTAAACTCGATGGCCGGGTTGCTCAGCGTCACCATCGCGTCGTTGTCGGTTCCGTCAGGGTCCTTGCACGACTGCCCAAACGCGACGAGCTCGACATCGCCGCCCACGCCGGGCTCCGCGTCGCAGATGGTGACGAGCTGGGGGCCGGGTCCAGCGCCCAGCTACCTGTGTCGGTCCAGTGGTGCCGCGACACGCCGTCCACGACAAGCTCCAGAAAGGACCCGCCGTCCAGCACCTCGAGCTTCCGCCCGACGTCGTCCACCACAAAGGCGAAGCGGTGCCAGCGCGAGTTGGCCTCGCATGGCTCGCGCGGCCTACCCGGGCGCACCGGTCCCTCGATTGGCTGGTTGACGCGCTCGCGAAAGTGCTGGCGGAGGAGCGTGGGCGGGAGGGCGGCCTGGGCCGCAATCCAGTCCTTGAAGCGCTGTGACCCGCCGCCAAGCGCGGCGATAGCGGCGCGCGTCGGCCCAAAGGTGGACTGCATGAAAAACCGCGCGTTTGTCTCTTCGTTGCTGAGCGGCATCACGGCGTAGCTGGCCACGTCCACCTTGTTGCGCTCGCGTGCCGCGTCCGAGATGTCGATTTGGCACACTCCGGCGTTGCATACCACGCCAGCGCCCAAGAGAACCTCCCAGTCGTTTCCGTCGTACGACCGGGCCTGCGGCACGCCCGAGGTGTCTGCGATCACGGTCACGACGCCCGCGGCGCTGTTCGACACCTCAAGAACCACGCCGGGCGAGACGACGACACGCTCAATCGTTCCGGGCGCGGGCAGGCGACCGGCTGCACGGTGGGCGGCTCAGTGGGCGGCTCGGTGGGCGGGTCCGTCGGCGGCTCGGTGGGCGGCTCGGGTGGGCGGCTCGGTGGGCGGGTCCGTCGGCGGGTCCGTCGGCGGGTCCGTCGGCGGCTCGGTTGGCGGGTCCGTCGGCGGCTCGGTGGGCGGCTCGGTGGGCGGCTCGGTGGGCGGGTCCGTCGGCGGGTCCGTCGGCGGCTCGGTGGGCGGTTCGGTGGGCGGTTCGGTTGGCGGGTCAGTGGGCGGGGTCGGGCGGCTCGGTGTTTCTCGGGACGCACGACGATTTCCTGCGCTTGTACCTGCACTGGCGATTGGTTGACTTTGTGCACGCACGTCGATTCGAATCAAACTCGGCGCAGTACGCGGTCAGATCTACCAAGCCGCGGCCGTCCGTGTCCATCGCTTGGGCCCCGGAGACCACCATCCACAGTGCTAGCGCCATCGCGAGGAGCTTGACCATTGTGCTCTTCTAGCTGCAGCAGCTTTTCCTTCCCGTTGAAGGTTTGCTGCTCTGTCGAGACGCAAGCTCGGCAAGCCAGCTTGCCTTGGCTGGCAGTTGATTCCGCGACAACGCTTCGCCATCAGTCAGCTCGTCAATCAGCACCAGCAATCAACGAAGGCAGCGAAGGTGGGCACGAAGATCGCCCCGAACCTCTCGGACAAGCTCAAAGGCCCCAGCTTCGTCTCGGCTTGAGCTCGGAGGCCTTGAGGAAAGCACCCCGCGAGCCTTTTCAAGTCGGGCCACGGCAGCTTGATGTTTTTGACCGACTCGTCAGAGAGTTGGTCGATTCGAGACCACGCCGAGCGAGTTGCCGGTGGCCTTTCCATCGCTCTTGTCCGTCGGGTGGTCAGAAATGGTGATAACGACAGAGCTAGGCCTGTCGCGGCTCTGTCGCTCGATATCGATCGATCGATCGATCGCTCCTGATTATCGCAGCGCGAGGATCGATCGATCTCCTCACATGTCAGTCAGTCAGCGCCCATTGACGATTGCAGCGACGAGAAGAAAGACATGAAGGAAGCAAAGCTGTCGCCGTTACTCGCACTCGAAATCGCGGAATGTGGACGAGTGTCCACACACCTCCGACATCCGCCCGCGAGGTCGGAAGACGCCACCTGCGGAACGCAAATCTAACTAACCCTAGCGACCTGAACGCAAACTCTCTGCCAGAAAGAGATGCGACGTGAGCGCAAACTCTGATGTCAGACATCACTTCACTTGTGGCGCGGTCGTCAGCATGCGCAGAGGCCACCTGGAAGGCCACGGACGATGACGCGGACGATGGCTCCGCGCGCTGCGCTCGGGACGCAAGAAGGTCCGGGACGCGCAAGGAGCACGCTAACACGCAGTCCAGAGCTGGCAACCTCGAGATGCGTGTCAATGCGGTGCACGAGGAGCGCCTCGACCACGCCTGCGAGCAGTGCGACTTCAAGGCGTCCACAGCTAGCTACCTCTGGAAGCACGTCAAGGCGGTGCACGAGAAGCGTCGGGACCACGCCTGCGACCAGTGCGACTACAAGGCGTCCACAGCTGGCCACCTCCAGACGCACGTCAAGGCGGTGCACGAGAAGCGCCTCGACCACGCCTGCGACCAGTGCGACTACAAGACGTCCAGAGCTGGCAACCTCCTGAAGCACGTCAAGGCGGTGCACGACAAGATCCGGAACTTCAAGTGCCCTGTTTGCGACAAGGCCTTCACGCAGTCAATCAACCTGCAAAGGCACGTCAAGGCGGTGCACGAGGAGCGCCGGGACCACGCCTGCGACCAGTGCGACTACAAGACGACCAGAGCTGGCCACCTCCGTGCGCACGTCAAGGCGGTGCACGAGACGCGTCGTGACCACGCCTGCGGCCAGGGCGTCTACAAGGCGTCCACAGCAGGCCACCTCCAGACGCACGTCAAGGCGGTGCACGACAAGATTCGAGACCACGCCTGCGATCAGTGCGACTACAAGACGTCCATAGTAGGCAACCTCCGTGCGCACGTCAAGGCGGTGCACGAGGGGCGTCGGGACCACGCCTGCGACCAGTGCGACTACAAGGCGTCCACAGCTGGCCTCCTTAAGGCGCACGTCAAGGCGGTGCACGAGGGGCGTCGGGACCACGCCTGCGACCAGTGCGACTACAAGACGACCAGAGCTGGCCACCTCCGTGCGCACGTCAAGGCGGTTCACGAGAAGATCCGGGACCACGCCTGCGACCAGTGCGACTTCAAGGCGTCCACATCTGGCAACCTGCGGAAGCACGTCAAGGCGGTGCACGAGACGATCCGGGAGCACGCCTGCGATCAGTGCGACTACAAGACGTCCAGAGCTGGCAACCTCCTGAAGCACGTCAAGGCAGTTCACGAGAAGATCCGGAACTTCAAGTGCCCTGTTTGCGACAAGGCCTTCACGCAGTCAAGCAACCTGCAAACGCACGTCAAGGCGGTGCACGAGAAGATCCGGGACCATGCCTGCAACCAGTGCGACTACAAGGCGTCCAGAGCTGTCGTCCTCGAGAGGCACGTCAAGGCGGTTCACGAGAAGATCCGGGACCACGCCTGCGACCAGTGCGACTTCAAGGCGTCCACATCTGGCAACCTGCGGAAGCACGTCAAGGCGGTGCACGACAAGATTTTGGACCACGCCTGCGACCAGTGCGACTACAAGACGTCCACAGCAAGCCACCTCCGGGTGCACGTCAAGGCGGTGCACAAGAAGCGTCGGGATTTTAAGTGCCCTGTTTGCGACAAGGCCTTCACGCAGTCAAGCACCCTGCGGAAGCACGTCAAGGCGGTGCACGAGGAGCGCCGGGACCACGCCTGCGACCAGTGCGACTACAAGACGTCCAGAGCTGACGACTCAAGTCGCACGTCAAGCGGTGCACGAGAAGATCCGGGACCACGCCTGCGACCAGTGCGACTACAAGGCGTCCAGTGCTAGCCACCTCCGGAAGCACGTCAAGGCGGTGCACGAGAAGCGCCTCGACCACGCCTGCGACCAGTGCGACTACAAGACGTCCAGAGCTGGCAACCTCCTGAAGCACGTCAAGGCAGTTCACGAGAAGATCCGGAACTTCAAGTGCCCTGTTTGCGACAAGGCCTTCACGGAGTCAAGCACCCTGCGGACGCATGTCAAGGCGGTGCACGACAAGATCCAGGACCACGCCTGCGACCAGTGCGACTACAAGGCGTCCACAGCTGTCGTTCTCAAAAAGCACGTCAAGGCGGTGCACGAGAAGATCCGGGACCACGCCTGCGACCAGTGCGACTACAAGACGTCCAGAGCTGTCGTCCTCAAGGCGCACGTCAAGGCGGTGCACGAGAAGATCCGGGACCACGCCTGCGACCAGTGCGACTACAAGGCGTCCAGTGCTAGCCACCTCCGGAAGCACGTCAAGGCGGTTCACGAGAAGATCCGGAACTTCAAGTGCCCTGTTTGCGACAACGCCTTCGCGCAGTCAAGCACCCTGCGGACGCATGTCAAGGCGGTGCACGAGGAGCGCCGGGACCACGCCTGCGACCAGTGCGACTACAAGACGTCCAGTGCCGGCATCCTAAAGAGGCACGTCAAGGCGGTGTGCACGACAAGATTCGGGACCACGTCTGCGACCAGTGCGACTACAAGGCGTCCACAGCTGGCCACCTCCGGAAGCACGTCAAGGCGGTTCACGAGATGATCCGGGACCACGCCTGCGACCAGTGCGACTACAAGACGTCCAGAGCCGACGTCCTCAAGGCGCACGTCAATGCGGTGCACGACAAGATCCAGGACCACGCCTGCGATCAGTGCGACTACAAAACGTCCACAGCTAGTGGCCTCAAGAAGCACGTCAAGATGGTGCACCTCAAGCGCAAGACCCTCTTTTGTTGGCACTGCGGCCACAAGACAACGTTAGCGGGTAAACTCCGTGAGCACATGAAGCTCCACAAGCACGGCATCGAGTGCAAGTTCGCCAAGTTCCGCCCCGAGGTCTTCGCGGGCGAAGGAGTGCCGTGCGGCACAAAGTGCAGCTCGAAGAAGATCATGGCCGCGCACGTCGCGCTGTGTCATGCGCCTGAAACCGCCGCATTTACCGGCGCAGATTGGCTCCGTCGCCTGAAGATGGACCCGGAGAGCCCTTTACGCGCCGCTCCAGACGACCAAGAGTGGACCATCACCGATGTACAGCGCCTTGTCTGCTTGACCGAAGACGAGTTTCTGTCTGTCGTACCAAGGACGAGTGCGGCGGCAAAGAAGCGCCGCGATCACCGCGACGCCGAGGCGGATGATGTTCGCGGGAAGCGGCGCAAGACCTCGGACGACGACGACGACGAAACTGAAGAGGAGGACGAGGACAAGGAAACTGAGGACGAAACTGCGGACGAGTCTCTGCTGGACGCCGCCCTTGTCCTTGGTACTTCGGCGGCGTCAAAGAAGCGCCGCGAGAACCGCGACGCCGAGGCGGATGTTCGCGGGAAGCGGCGCAAGACCTCGGACGACGACGACGACGAAGCTGAGGAGGAGGAGGAAGAGGAGGACGAAGACGACGAAACTGAGGACGAAACTGAGGACAGGCCTCTGTCTATCGTACTAAGGACGAGTGCGGCGTCAAAGAAGCTCTCGTTCGAAGGGGTGGGGCCTGTTCGCGCACAGCGGAGCGGCGCAGGCGAGTGCAAGCGCCGGCGGAAGGTATCAAGTGTTGCTGCGCAAAACTCGGGTGAATCGCAGGCGCTGTAGCGTCGAGAGAGCCCAGCCCGCGAGGTCAGCAATGGCCTGTGCGTCGCGCGCCCAGCGATGCCACACAGGACGAAAAAAAGAGCAGGGTACGAACCAGATTGCTGCAACTGTACATCACCATCTCGTTGCCGTGGCCGCTTTCTGCCTCGCGTGGCAGTGTCCGCGCCGGGAAGAGGGCGTTCGTTCGCCTCCGTATCGACTTGCACGTTCATCGCCTTGGCGCAGACTTCACGCAGCACGTGGCTCCACGGCGCGTTGCCGATTGGGCTGTAGCGTGGACTGCGCCTCCTTGCGCGCGCTCCATGCGCCCTGCACGCCGAGACATGTGGGTAGCTCCAGCTTGCTGTCGGTCTCAGCTTTGGCGGTGATTCCTGTCACCACAAACGGAGCCGAGACAACTCGCGGCGCGCGGCATCCGCGCGCCGACAGCACGTGGGCGTCGCCGTGCGCAGTGGCCGCACGGGGAGGCCACGGACGATGACGCGGACGATGGCTCCGCGCGCTGCGCTCGGGACGCAAGAAGGTCCCGGGACGCGCAAGGAGCACGCTAACACGCAGTCCAGAGCTGGCAACCTCGAGATGCGTGTCAATGCGGTGCACGAGGAGCGCCTCGACCACGCCTGCGAGCAGTGCGACTTCAAGGCGTCCACAGCTAGCTACCTCCGGAAGCACGTCAAGGCGGTGCACGAGAAGCGTCGGGACCACGCCTGCGACCAGTGCGACTACAAGGCGTCCTCAACTGGCCTCCTTAAGGCGCACGTCAAGGCGGTGCACGACAAGATCCGGAACTTCAAGTGCCCTGTTTGCGACAAGGCCTTCACGGAGTCAAGCACCCTGCGGACGCATGTCAAGGCGGTGCACGAGGAGCGCCGGGACCACGCCTGCGACCAGTGCGACTACAAGACGACCAGAGCTGGCCACCTCCGTGCGCACGTCAAGGCGGTGCACGAGAAGATCCGGGACCACGCCTGCGACCAGTGCGACTACAAGGCGTTCACAGCTGGCCTCCTCAAGGTGCACGTCAACGCAGTGCACGACAAGATCCGGAACTTTAAGTGCCCTGTTTGCGACAAGGCCTTCACGCAGTCAAGCAACCTGCGGACGCATGTAAATGCGGTGCACGAGGAGCGCCGGGACCACGCCTGCGACCAGTGCGACTACAAGACGTCCAGAGCTGGCCACCTTAAGAGGCACGTCAAGGCGGTGCACGAGGAGCGCGGGGACCACGCCTGCGACCAGTGCGACTTCAAGGCGTCCACAGCTGTCGTCCTCAACAGGCACGTCAAGGCGGTGCATGAGAAGCGTCGGGACCACGTCTGCGACCAGTGCGACTACAAGGCGTCCACAGCTGTCGTCCTCAAGGCGCACGTCAAGGCGGTGCACGAGAAGCGCCTCGACCACGCCTGCGACCAGTGCGACTACAAGACGTCCAGAGCTGGCAACCTCCTGAAGCACGTCAAGGCAGTTCACGAGAAGATCCGGAACTTCAAGTGCCCTGTTTGCGACAAGGCCTTCACGCAGTCAAGCAACCTGCGGACGCATGTAAATGCGGTGCACGAGGAGCGCCGGGACCACGCCTGCGACCAGTGCGACTACAAGGCGTCCAGTGCAGGCCTCCTTAAGGCGCACGTCAAGGCGGTGCACGACAAGATCCGGGACTTCAAGTGCCCTGTTTGCGACAAGGCCTTCGCGCAGTCAAGCAACCTGCGGACGCATGTCAAGGCGGTGCACGAGAAGCGTCGTGACCACGCCTGCGACCAGTGCGACTACAAGACGTCCAGAGCTGACGACCTCAAGGCGCACGTCAAGGCGGTGCACGACAAGATCCGGGACCACGCCTGCGATCAGTGCGACTACAAGGTGTCCAGTGCTAGCCGCCTCCGGAAGCACGTCAAGGCGGTTCACGAAAAGCGTCGGGACCACGCCTGCGACCAGTGCGACTTCAAGGCGTCCACAGCTAGCCATCTGCGGAAGCACGTCAAGATGGTGTACCTCAAGCGCAAGACCCTCTTTTGTTGGCACTGCGGCCACAAGACAACGTCAGCGGGTAAACTCCGTGAGCACATGAAGCTCCACAAGCACGGCATCGAGTGCAAGTTTGTCAACTTCCGCCCCGAGGTCTTCGCGGGCGAAGGAGTGCCGTGCGGCACAAAGTGCAGCTCGAAGAAGATCATGGCCGCGCACGTCGCGCTATGTCATGCGCCTGAAACCGCCGCATTTTCCGGCGCAGATTGGCTCCGTCGCCTGAAGATGGACCCGGAGAGCCCTTTACGCGCCGCTCCAGACGGACAAGGGTGGACCATCACCGATGTACATCGCCTTGTCTGCTTGACCGAAGACGAGTTTCTGTCTGTCGTACCAAGGACGAGTGCGGCGTCAAAGAAGCGCCGCGATCACCGCGACGCCGAGGCGGATGTTCGCGGGAAGCGGCGCAAGACCTCGGACGACGACGACGACGACGAAACTGAGGACGAAACCGAGGACGAAACCGAGGACGAGTTTCTGTCTGTCGTACCAAGGACGAGTGCGGCGTCAAAGAAGCGCCGTGATCACCGCGACGCCGAGGCGGATGTTCGCGGGAAGCGGCGCAAGACCTCGGACGACGACGACGACGAAGCTGAGGAAGAAGAGGTCGAGGAGGACGGAGACGACGACGAAACTGAGGACGAAACCGAGGACGAGTCTCTGTTTGTCGTACTAAGGACGAGTGCGGCGTCAAAGAAGCTCTCGTTCGAAGGGGTGGGGCCTGTTCACGCACAGCGGAGCGGCGCAGGCGAGTGCAAGCGCCGGCGGAAGGTATCAAGTGTTGCTGCGCAAAACTCGGGTGAATCGCAGGCGCTGTAGCGTCGAGAGAGCCCAGCCCGCGAGGTCAGCAATGGCCTGTGCGTCGCGCGCCCAGCGATGCCACACAGGACGAAAAGAAAGAGCAGGGTACGAACCAGATTGCTGCAACTGTACATCACCATCTCGTTGCCGTGGCCGCTTTCTGCCTCGCGTGGCAGTGTCCGCGCCCGGGAAGAGGGCGTTCGTTCGCCTCCGTATCGACTTGCACGTTCATCGCCTTGGCGCAGACTTTCACGCAGCAGTGGCTCCACGGCGCGTTGCCGATTGGGCTGTAGCGTGGACTGCGCCTCCTTGCGCGCGCTCCATGCGCCCTGCACGCCGAGACATGTGGGTAGCTCCAGCTTGCTGTCGGTCTCAGCTTTGGCGGTGATTCCTGTCACCACAAACGGAGCCGAGACAACTCGCGGCGCGCGGCATCCGCGCGCCGACAGCACGTGGGCGTCGCCGTGCGCAGTGGCCGCACGGGGAGGCCACGGACGATGACGCGGACGATGGCTCCGCGCGCTGCGCTCGGGACGCAAGAAGGTCCGGGACGCGCAAGGAGCACGCTAACACGCAGTCCAGAGCTGGCAACCTCGAGATGCGTGTCAATGCGGTGCACGAGGAGCGCCTCGACCACGCCTGCGAGCAGTGCGACTTCAAGGCGTCCACAGCTAGCTACCTCCGGAAGCACGTCAAGGCGGTGCACGAGAAGCGTCGGGACCACGCCTGCGACCAGTGCGACTACAAGGCGTCCTCAACTGGCCTCCTTAAGGCGCACGTCAAGGCGGTGCACGACAAGATCCGGGACCACGCCTGCGACCAGTGCGACTTCAAGGCGTCCACAGCAAGCCACCTCCGGGTGCACGTCAAGGCGGTGCACGAGGAGCGCCTCGACCACGCCTGCGACCAGTGCGACTACAAGACGTCCATAGTAGGCAACCTCAATGCGCACGTCAAGGCGGTGCACGAGAAGCGTCGGGACCACGCCTGCGACCAGTGCGGCTACAAGACGTCCAGAGCTGGCAACCTCAAGAAGCACGTCAAGGCGGTTCACGAAAAGCGCCGGGACCACGCTGCGACCAGTGCGACTACAAGACGTCCACAGCTGAGTACCTCCGGAAGCACGTCAGGGCGGTGCACGACAAGATCCGGGGCCACGCATGCGATCGGTGCGACTTCAAGGCGTCCACAGCTGGCAACCTGCGGGACCATGTCCAGGCGGTCACGAGAAGCGTCGGGATTTCAAGTGCTCTGTGTGCGACAAGACTTCACGCAGTCAAGCGGCCTGCGGAAGCATGTCAAGGCGGTGCACGACAAGATCCAAGACCACGCCTGCGACCAGTGCGACTTCAAGACGTCCACAGGTTTCGACCTGAAGAGGCATGTCAAGGCGGTGCACGAGAAGCGTCGTGACCACGCATGCGACCAGTGCGACTACAAGCGTCCACAGCTGGCAACCTCCAGAGCACGTCAAGGCGGTGCACGACGATCCAGGACCACGCCTGCGACCAGTGCGACTACAAGGTCCACAGCTGGCCACCTGCGAGAGCACGTCAAAGTGGTGCACAAGAAGCGTCGGGATTTCAAGTGCCCTGTTTGCGACAAGGCCTTCACGCAGTCAAGCACCTGCGGAAGCACGTCAAGCGGTTCACGAGAAGCCGGGACCACGCCTGCGACAGTGCGACTACAAGGCGTCCAGTGCTAGCCGCCTCCGGAAGCACGTCAAGGCGGTTCACGAAAGTGTCGGGACCACGCTGCGACCAGTGCGACTACAAGGCGTCCACAGCTGGCCATCTGCGGAAGCACGTCAAGATGGTGCACCTCAAGCGCAAGGCCCTCTTTTGTTGGCACTGCGGCCACAGGACAACATCAGCGGGTAAACTCCGTGAGCACATGAAGCTCCACAAGCACGGCATCGAGTGCAAGTTCGCCAAGTTCCGCCCCGAGGTCTTCGCGGGCGAAGGAGTGCCGTGCGGCACAAAGTGCAGCTCGAAGAAGATCATGGCCGCGCACGTCGCGCTGTGTCATGCGCCTGAAACCGCCGCATTTACCGGCGCAGATTGGCTCCGTCGCCTGAAGATGGACCCGGAGAGCCCTTTACGCGCCGCTCCAGACGACCAAGAGGACCATCACGATGTACAGCGCCTTGTCTGCTTGACCGAAGACGAGTCTCTGTCTGTCGTACGAAGGACGAGTGCGGCGTCAAAGAAGCGCCGCGATCACCGCGACGCCGCGGCGGATGTTCGTGGGAAGCGGCGCAAGACCTCGGACGACGACGACGACGACGACGACGACGAAACTGAGGAGGAGGAGGTCAAGGCGGAGGACGAAGACGACGAAACTGAGGACGAAACCGAGGACGAGTCTCTGTTTGTCGTACCAAGGACGAGTGCGGCGTCAAGAAGCGCCGCGAGAACGCGGCGCCGAGGCTGATGTTCGTGGGAAGCGGCGCAAGACCTCGGACGACGACGACGACGACGAAACTGAGGAGGAGGACGAGGACGAGGAAACTGAGGACGAAACTGCGGACGAGTCTCTGTTGGACGCCGCCCTTGTCCTTGGTACTTTGGCGGCGTCAAAGAAGCGCCGCGATCACCGCGACGCCGAGGCGGATGTTCGCGGGAAGCGGCGCAAGATCCCAGACGAGGACGAAGAAGAGGACGAAGAAGAGGACGAGGAGGACGAAGACGACGAAGACGACGAGGATGGTGATACAGACAACGGGGATGTTGCAGGCAAGCTCAAGCGTTGGCGAATGGTATCGAGTAGTGCTACGCAAAACTCGGGTGAATCGCGGGCGCTGTAGCGTCGAGGACCCGCGGGGCCAATGGCCTGTGTGTCGCCCAACGATGCTGCACAAGGCGAAACAGAAAGGGAAGAACCAGAAAAGCTATTCATCGTGTTGTTGCCAGCGCCAGCCGCTTACTGCCTCGCGAGGACAATGCACGCCCTCGGCCCCGACAACAAGCTCCTCGTCCCGGTCCTCTCGGCCGGCGACTGGCCCAAACTCCGTCGCATCGTGCGCGACCTCGGCGGTCAAGCTGCTGCCAGCCGTCGCCTCCTCGTCGAGACGATCTTCCAGCACCAGCGGCACCTCTTGCGCTCGCTCCTGGCGACCCAAGAGCCGCTCGCCCCCACCTGCGGTGGCACATGCCATCCTATGCCCCTTGCAGCCCCGCGCGGCATCGAAGTGGGGTGTGGGTATCTCTAGCTCTGGAGCCAGCTTGCTGTTGACCTCGCGACCAGTCTCGGCTCGGCTTCAGTATGCTTGGTATGCAGTCAGAGAGCTCCAGCAAGCATGAGCATGCCGTGGGGGCTTGGTTGTTGGATAAAGGAACGCGAGCGCGTCGAGGCGATCAGAGCTTGAGGTCGTCGATGTAGCGGCCGGCCACGGCGAGGTCGTTCAGGACGGCCATGGAGATGGCGCAGTTGCGGAGGTCAAAGATGCGTAGCGAGCGGTTGAGCGGCAGCATTTTGGCCACCGTGACGCGCCCTCGTCGCTGATGCCTGGATTCGACTCCATGAAGAGCACCTGCAAGACGGCGTCGGTCGCGCCCAGCGCGCGGGCCATCGCCGCGGCCGAGCCGGGGCCCAGAGAGCACTTGCACAGGTCCAGCTTGCGCAGGGTGCGGTTGGTCTGCAGCGCGTGGAAGAGAGCCTCTCCGCCCGCGTCGGTGAGCGGGTTGAAGCCAATCTCAGCGTCACCAAGGCACAACTGCGCTCGCACAGCGCGCAGCTGAGCAGCCTTGTCGTGCAAAGTCCCAGCGAGCACTCGGACGCGCTGAACTCGCGCAGCCTATCGTTGGCTTGCAGCCCTTCGACCATGCTTGCGCCCCCGTCGTCGCCCACGTCCAAGTTGATGTCCACCGCTAGCGTACGCAGGGGCACGCTAGGGTCTGCGAGCACGGCGCCGAGCCCGGCAGCAGTCGCCTGGCCGGCAGAGCAGTTGACGAGCGAGAGCACTTCCACAGTCTCGGTCTGCTTGACGGCGGCCACGAGCAGCGCCACGTCCTGGTCTTCCAGGGCCGGATTGTTGTCCAGCTTGATCTCCCGCAACGCCGTTGCGGCTACGGCGCTCGCAAAGTTGACCACGTCGAGGTGCCGCATGTCGTTGTGCGACAGGTCGAAGCCGCGAACGAAGGCATTGCGCTCCAGCACATGCCACAGCGGCTCGCCGGGCGCGCCATGGAGCGCGCGGAAGAGCCGCGTCGTGGCGTTGGGCGACTGACGGCGGTGATCCTCGTGCGGTCGCGCCACATGAAGTCGGTTGTGTGCACTAGGGAACAACCTGCCCAACAACCGTGCCTCTCCGAGGCTATAGAGCTCATGCAGCCAAGCATGGCCCCAATGAGGCGGGCAGGCCCCTCTGGCATGTCGACCACGACACGCGGGCGGGCGGCGGCGGCGGCGCTGGCGGCGCTGGCGGCGCTGGCGGCGCTGGCGGCGCTGGCGCTGGCGAGCAGCTCTCTCGGCGCCGCTTCTTCCCATCGCGCTCGCGGCGCGGCGAGGACGCCGGCAGGGATCTAATGCCGCAGGCTCCTCGGCAACAAATGCTGTTTGGTGGACGACCTATAGGTCTGACGAGCTGATGACTCGACGCCTAGCGAGCTAGCTAGACGGCCCTGAGGGGCTCCTCGAGGTCGGCGCCGCGCTCGATGAGAAGCTTTGCGACGTCCGCACGACCTGTGCGCGCCGCCCAGTGCAGTGGCTTGACCAGGTCGCAGGACAGCGAGGAGGCGGCCTTGGACTTTCGCAGGCTGGCGTCGGCTGCCAGACGCTCGAAGAGCGCAAGGACCATGGCCGCGGGCGCGTCCTTCATGTCCTCGATGGCGGGAGCCCCGCTGGCGCGAGAAGGTGAGGGGCGGCGCAGCGGTCTTGTCGCCGTCCACGCCGCACTGGTAGCGGTCGATGGCGGCAGCGAGCTGCTCGGCCAGCGCCTTGGACGCGTTGGCGTCGTCTTGGGGCCCGTTCGGCTCCATGCTGTTGTCCGCGGTGTCGTCGGCGCCGTCGCTGCCGGGCGCGAGGGCGAGGAGGGCGTCCTTAGCCTCGCGCACAAGCTCGATCTTGCGCTCGAGAGCTTTCCGGCGGTCAGCGCAGGCTTCATGGAGCTTGGCCGCGGCGTTCTGGTCCAGCCAGGTCTGCATCACGCGCATAAATTTCGAGGTGCTGAGCAAGGTGCGCGAGACCGCCTTGAAGACCACGTCGCGCAGCTCGCCGCGCACGGCCGCTGGCTCCACGATGCTGGTTTCCAGTGAGAGGAGCGTCTCGTCCAGCACAACGCAGCTCTGCCGCTGGATCTCGGCCACCATGTCCTTCTTCTTGCTCTTGAACATAGACTCGAGCGAGGCGGCGCACTGCTCGCGTACGGCCGGGAAGCGGGCGAGGCAGATTGGTGGTGTCGAGGAGGCGAGCACGGCCTGGTCCAGGAGCTGCTTGGCGGCGTTCAGCACGGCGTGCATTTGCTGCGGCATGCGCTCTGCGACCTCGGCTTCCATTTGCTCGAAGAAGTGCACGCGGCGGCCGTACGGCACCTTCTGGGCTTGGCAGCCGGCCAGATCTCCTCCTCGCCTCGCCTCGTCCCCGTTATCCTCCGAGATTTCCATCGCCTCTCCGTCGGCGTCCACTCCTCGCGGCGCCGCACTCGGCTCCTTCTCCCCACGCGCCTCTTCCGGGCTGCCCTGCACGCCGGCGCCGACGCCAGCCTTGTTCGACATCTCGTCTGCGACAGCGCGCGACCAGTCGGCCACGTCCAGGTCCAGAAAGCCGCCCCAGGCGGTCCCAAGCGCCTCTGCGAGCTGCTCGCCCGTCAAGAGGCTAGGCTTGACGCCCAGCTCGTGCACCTCGCCGAGCAGGCCGCGCAGGTCCGTCGCGAGGTTGTTCATCTCTTTGAGTGACCACACTCGGCTCATGAACTCTGCCAGCATCAAGTCGAGCTGGTGCGTCACCGCGTGGATCCCGTGCATGGTGGGGTCGAACTTGGTGTTCCTGGCGGACAGGTGCTTTTCGAGCGTCTCGCGCTCCACCTTGCTCGCCTCGCGAAGCGTGCAGCGCGCTTCGACGGCGTCGGCCGAGTTGTCACGGTTGACAACCGGGATGATGGCACGTACGGCCCCTTGGTGCTGCGGGATGCACTCGGTCTTGGCGGTCTCCAGCACCTTGAGGATGTTGCGGTTGCGTGGCAAGTTGTCCACGTTGGTCAGCGCAACGACCACCGGGTTGCGCGTTTCGCACACGAGCGGCCAGGCCGGGTTGACCACGAGCGAGGTGTCGGCCGCGGAGGCCACCACGAGGACCATCGTGTTCTTGCGCTCGAGAAATTGCCGCGTGACGCCCTTGGAGGCGTCCTCGTTGCTGTCGCTCACGATGCCCGGCAGGTCGACCAGGTCGATCGTCGGCACGTCGGGGCTCTGGATCATGACTTGCAGCTCGTGCCGCACATCGATAACGCTCGGCTCGCCCGCGGGTGCTTGGCGTGGAAGGCGTCCATCACGGCCTTAAACACGTCCGGGACGCCCACCTCGGCCACCTGCTCGAGGGCGACGGGCTTGCTCGATTCAGTGTCAAAGACGCGCAGCCGGACCTCCTTCTTGGTCGCAGCCGGCGTGTTGCGCAAGAGCAAGCGCACGACCATCTTGGTGCATCGCTGCTCTGCGCGCGGGAACACCTCCGTCATGGCGATCCGCTCGAGCGTGGACGACTTACCGTGGCTCTGGCTGCCGCAAGCCACGATCGTGGGCAGCCGCAAGTCCACCGTGTCGCGGATCTCGCTCAGCGCCGCCACCAGCTGCTTGAAGGGCCGGTCGGTGCCGAGCAACACCTCGGTCACCGACCCCTGCTCGCCGGTGGCTTCCAGCAGCGGCTCAATCCCGCCAGGCGCGTCCACGACGACCCAGCAGTCGTCTCGCTGTCTTGCTTTGGCTGCTGCTGCTCTAACTGCTGCTGCTCTGGCTGCTGCGTCGGCTGCTGCTCGTCCTCCTCACCATTAGCATGCATGGCGGCATTTTCCTTGTCTTTCTCGCGGTCCTTTGCTGTGCGCTGGTGGCGCTGGGGCGTCTTGCGCAGTCGACGCCCTGTGGAGGGCGTCGTCGCCTGGAGGTCCATCTCGACGTCCGCCTGGGCTTGGCCATCCATCCTCGCTCACCCTGTGGTGTCGCTGCTCATGCAAGTGGATCTTTGCGCGCGAGGTGGGCGATGGCAGCGCGAGCGAGAGCCGACCTGCGCCGACCACTCCACATCGCGTGCGAGTATGGCAACATGGACATGGCCAAGCTCCTCGTGAGCAGCGGCGCCAATGTTGACGCGCGCGGGAACGGCGGCGCCACGCCGCTCCTCGTTGCGCTGCGCCATGGGCATGACGACATTGCCGAGGCGCTGCTCGCCGCAGGCGCGGACGCCACTGCGCGGGATGACTGCAAGTGCGACCCGCTGTGCTACGCCGTGTACTTTGGCTGCCCGCGAGCCCTGCGCGTGCTTCTCGAGGTCAAGGGCGTGCTTCTGAGCTCGTGGCCTGAACGCAACAACTTTGCCAACCTAGAGGCGACGTGCAAGGTGCGCAGCGGGCCAATCCACACGGCCATCGAGCAGGGCAACCTGGAGGTCGTGCAGGCGCTCTTGGACCTTGGGGAGGCCGTGACGCCACGGACGACTTGGGCGAGACCCCGCTCTACCTGGCGTTGCGAACGCACAACAAGCAGGCCGTGGCGCTGCTGGTCAAGGCGGGCGCCGACGTGGGCGAGACGACGAGCTCCGGGTCGCTCATGCACCGCTTCGCCGGCCTCGGCGACGAGACCGCCATCAACCTGCTCCTCGACCACGGCGCTTGGCCGGACATCGTCATGACCGACGACATGGAATCCGCGCTCATCGCGCCTGCATGTGGGGCAAGGGGGCGCGGCGCGCCTACTGATCGACCGCGGCGCGCCAATCAACCACAAGGACCGCGATGGCAACACCCCGCTTCACATCGCCGCCAAGGCCGGCCACGACGCCGTCGTGCAGGTCTTGCTGGCCGAGGGCGCCACGCCCAGGGCGCGCAACTCGGCCAAGAAGCGCCCGCTCGACCTCGCGCAAGGCGGGGACCACCGCCGCGTCCGCCAGCGCCTGCAGAAGGCGCTCCAAGCCGGAGCGGCGCTGGCCCAAGCACGCTAGAGGGAGGCCCCATGTCGGCCAGGCCTGCTGCAGGCCGGGCCAGGCGTGCAGCAGGCCAGGCGTGCAGCAGGCCAGGCCTGCAGCTCGGCCGTCATGGACATCAACTAGCCTGTTGTAGTCGACCTCTTGGTAGATCTTGTGTTGTCCGATAC
Source organism: Thraustochytrium striatum (assembly GCA_022244645.1). NCBI lineage: Eukaryota > Bigyra > Thraustochytrida > Thraustochytriidae > Thraustochytrium > Thraustochytrium striatum. The sequence goes on along the minus strand of JACDIV010000028.1, from coordinate 365,209 downwards.
GTGAGGGAGGCCGATGGGCCTGAATCTTGGCAACAGCGCCGCCGCCGGCAGCGATGGCGCCGGAGCGGCGGCGCCGGCAGCGGCGGCGCCGGCAGCGACGGCGCTGCCTCGCCGCGCGGCCGTGTGCGCGCCAAGGACCTGAATCTGGCACTGCCGAGGATGCACATGCCATGCGGCGAGGCGCGGCGCAAGGCGGCACCGACAAGCACGCGCCGCCAGTGCCACAACCAGAGTCCACTGACGCGCCCAGCTCGACCGAGTCCAGCCGCTGCGATACCGAGAGCCAATACGACTCGCTGACGGACGGCGCCACCAAGACTAGGTCGGGGGAGCAACGTGCTCTCGCGCGGATGGACCTTTCAGGACATGGGCGATGCCCTGCTGCGCGAGGCTACAGCGGTGGAGACGCCCAAGCGCACTGCGCTGCATGCAGCGAGCGAGGAGGGCGACCTCGAGCTGGTCCAATCTTGCCTGAACGACGGTGTCGAGGCCAAGGACCCAGCAGGGCGCACCGCGCTGCATCTCGCGAGCGCGAGCGGTCACGTCGCGGTGGTGGCCTGCTTGCTGGAGCAAGGCGCAAACGCTCACGTGCGACAGCACAAGCACCGCGCGACGCCGTTGCACCTCGCTGCGCACGAGGGGCATGTCGACGTTGTCGAGGCGCTGCTTGCCTCTGGCGCTGACGCGGACACGCGCGATCAGCACAAGCTGACGCCGCTCCACCTTGCGAGCGCGCAAGGGCACTGCGCTGTCGTTGCTGCTCTCGCAGGGCGAGGCGCAGCGCTGGAAGCGAGCTGCGCAAACGGGATGACGCCACTGCTATACGCCTGCGCGAATGGCCATGCCGCGACCGCCGCCAAGCTGCTTGATCTTGGCGCCGACGCCGTGTCACGGACCGCGCTGGGCTGCACCGCGCTCCACCACGCCTGTGCCTCCGGCTTGGCAGACGTGGTCCAGCTGCTGATCCTCGCCGAGGCCCCTATTGCCCCCGCAAGCCGCGACGGCTGGACGCCGCTCCACTGCGCGGCAGAGCGGGACCACGCCTCGCTTGTGCGTGAGCTGGTCGCGCAAGGGGCGCCCGTGGATGCACCGACAACTCTTGGGCGCACGCCGCTGCACGTCGCCGCTGCGAACGGCAGCCTGGCCGCCGCGCGGGCGCTCCTCCTCGCCCACGCGGACGTTGCCGCGTCTGACGCAAAGGGCGACACGCCTCTGCACGCCGCCGCGCGCGCCGGCGAGGATGCGCTAGCCGAGTTGCTGCTCAGTGAGGGCGGCGCAGCGGTCAACGCGCGCAACTCGAACGGGTGGACGCCGCTGCTGCACGCCTGCGCTTACGGCCAGGTTGAAACGGCCGCGCTGCTGCTGTACGCGGCGCCCTCGTTGACGCGCGCAGCGCCTCGGGCGGCTCTGCGCTGCACTTTGCGTGCGAAGGCGGGCACTTGAGCGTCTTGCAGCTCTTGCTGCGCAAGGGCGCGGGTTGACGCTGTTAGCAGCGACGGATGGACGCCACTCCACGTGGCTTGCGAGGCCGGCCGATCGGACGTTGCTATGCTTCTCCTCGCCGCTGGCGCCGCCGTCGGCGCGCGGGACGTTGCGCGGGGCCGCACGCCGCTTCACGCTGCCGCCGCTCGGGGGCACACTGCCGTTGCTGCGCTGCTCGTGCGCGAGGGCGGCGCAGAGCTTGACGCCAAGAGCACCGAGCCGCCGCGGGAGCAGCCGGGCGACCGGGACGCTTTCTCGCAGCAAGACGCTTGCACGCCGGCCGAAGTTGCCGCGCGTTGCGGTCACGCCCGCACTGCACAGTACTTGGCCAGCTTGGCCCGCCCAGCCGACCGTCGCGCCGATCACAACCCGAGCGAAGGAGCGAACCATGCCGCAATTATATGATCGTAGCGCCAACCACGCACAGCTATGCCGTCGGCGCCGTCGTACTCTCCTTCAGGCTTGGTGCAGCTCACCAACGTTGCCTCGATCCTTGCTCGAGCCCAGCCCAGCGGAGCGACCGACCGACCCGAGGTACGATACGGCGTGTGCCACGGCTAGCTCCAAGCACATGGCCTCGCGATCGAGCTCCAGCTTCTCGTGCGGCGGCGATGTCGCCCATTCTACGGCAGATGGCCCAAAAGTGCGTACGTACCGTGTACCGGTACCGGTACTGTACCGTCCTTCGATCTCGTTCGATCTCGCGAGGTCCCGCAAGGAGCCTGGAGAAAAGCGAGGCGCCGGGTTTGGCAAGGTCGAGCAAGCGGAGGACAGAGCCCGGCCATGAAGTGGTCCGCGCTGGCGCTGGTCGGCCTGGTCACGCCGACGCTCGTGCAGGCCGGGCGCCGCCCGGCTGGCAGCGACTGCAAGCGACACCGGCAATGCGCGTCCAAAGTCTGCCACGACGGACTGTGCGCCTGCAGGCGCAACAAGGACTGCCCCGACAGCGCCCAGCATTGCCTGGGCAGCGGCGCGTGCTCGCAGTTGTCGCCGTACCGCCGGCTTGCCGCCGCGGAGTGGAGCGCCTGCGTCCTGGACCGGCCGGACGGCGCGGTGGGATTTGACGGCATGGTCTGCTGGGGCGCCAGCGTCAACAACGAGCTCGGCCTGGGCGATACGCAGGACCGCGACGCCACCGGCGCGGCGCTCCCGCCGCCCGCGCGCGTGGCGCTGCCAGCGCGCATGAAGCACCTCGTGGCCGGCCACGACCAGTTTTGCTCGCTCTCCACCGACGCGAAGGTATACTGCTGGGGCCGCAATGTCCACGGCGAGCTTGGGCTCGGGGACTTTGAGCCTCGCAACGGGCTGCCGCTCAAGGACATGCCGCCGCTGCCGCTGCCGCGCGTGGCTCACGTCGCTGTCGGCCACGGCCACGCCTGCGCCATCAGCGAAGGCGGCAAGCTCTTCTGCTGGGGCTGGAACCGCCTCGGACAGCTTGGACTGGGTGACACGCAGGACCGCAGCGTGCCGCACCTGGTCAAGCTCCGCGCAGCCGTCGTGCTGGTGGCCTGCGGCGGCGACCACACCTGCGTCACGCTGGCGCAGGACAAGCGCGGTCGTGGCGGTGCCGTGGTGTGCTTTGGGCGCAACGCCGGTGGGCAGCTGGGCGTCGGCGACACGAAGGTTCGCGGCGCGGCCGAGCCGGCCAACAGCAGGAAGATCCCGCACGTTCCCTTGCACAGCGGCGATAGAGCTGCGTGCCGGCACGCACGAGAGCTGTGCGCGGCTCGAGGGCGGCGATATCGTGTGCTGGGGGCGCAACCGAGACGGTCAGCTGGGCGTGGGCGACGTGCAGAGCCGCGGGACGTCGCCGGACGATGTGCTCGGGCCCGTGCCGCTCCCGGGGCCTGCGGTGGCCTTCTCTCAGCTGACGGGGAGCGTCTGCGCGCTCATGGCCTCTGGCGCGCCGGTGTGCTGGGGCCGCAACAAGCTGGCGCAGCTCGGCGTGGGCGACACGGCCAACCGCGGTGCCGAGCCGGCCGACTTGCCGCTGCCAGCGCTCCCGCTGCAGCAAGTGGTGGAGGTCGCCGCGGGCAGCTTCTTTTCGTGCGTGCTGCACGCCGACGACGTGGCGCGATGCTGGGGGCTCGAGCACGGCCACGGCGGTCACCGCGCCGAGGTGCTGGTGCTCAGCGCGGACGCGGCGCAGGCGGCAGCCGTGGTCTGGCCGAGCGATTGATTGCCGCCGGCCGGGAGCTCACGAGGCGCAACAACAGTAACCTCGTGCTCGCCCGGCAGCCATGCCCATGTTGATGTTGCCCAAGTTGATCATGTCGATGTCGCTGCTGCTGCTGCTGCTGCTGCTGCTGCTGCTGATGCTGATGCTGCTTGTAGTAGATAAGACTCGACCGTTGGACATGATTCGGCTCTGAACGCAGACTCTATCCCTGACAATTTCGCGTCCGACTCGCATCTTGTTTCAAAATGCACACCATACTACTATCGTTTTCCGTAGCACACCCATAGGACCCCTGGCCTCGCCGCCGGGAGCAGGCACGTGCCAACCTTGCCCCCACAGGCTGATCCCCCACTCCTAAGAGTCACCTACGCCCCACTAAGTCCATGCGCCACCCCACCCAGCAGCTCCTATCCGCAAGCAGGCAGTCTTCGCACCCGCTCTCCGTGGCTACTCGAGCAGGTAGGAGTCGCCTACGCGGATTCCCACTCACACGGCCCAAGCGGGTCGGCGGACGCACGGTGTCGGGAAAGCGTGCGCGAGCCAGTCTGGACCCAGCAGCGGCGAGCGGTTGCGAGAGTGACGATGGCCGAAGGCACAAGGAGCAGAAGGAGAACGAGGAGAGCTAGCTCGGGGCCTGGGGTCGCGGCTGGCGAGCGAGGCAGCAGGCAGGCAGGGAGGGAGGAGGGATGGAGCAGCTGCGGCAGTGGCGGTCGTGGCGCCGGTCGCGCTCCATCGAGAAGCTGGACGCGGACAGGGCAGATCGTCACCTTGCCGCACCGTATGGGCATGCCCACCCCGACCGGGTGCACTACAGTGCGCACGAGCCGCGCTTTGGCGGGATCGTGATGCCCGGGTCGCCTCGCGGTGAGGCGCGCGGCCGCGGAGACCGCCGCACGCCGCCAGACGCCGCCGCCAGACGGAAGCGCACGCGCCACGACGAGACCACACCGCGACGGAAAGATACTCGCCGCCACTCGGACGCGCACAAGCTTCGCGGCTCGCCGGCTTCAGGCGGTTCGGCCGGCTTTAAGCGCCGCAACTCGGATGTGATTAAGCTCAAGCGTCGCAGCACGCGCGATGCTGTGCGCGATACCACCGCTCGCGACACAGCGCGCGATACCGCGCGCGACGGAGCTGAGGCTTCGCCACGGTTGCTGCCGCCGCCGCCGCCGATTCCCGGGAGTCCGCGCGATAGGCGCCGGTTTGGCAAATCATCGGCTTCGCCGCGAGCTGGAGTTCGGCGCACGCACCTGTACGAGCCGCCGCACGGCTCGCCGCGTCGCGATCGCTTGACGGGACCTGCGCGTCGCAGGGCGCAGTCCTTGTCGCCCTCTCCGCCCGCTTATCGCGGTAGCGGAGGCGGCAGCGCCGCCAAGACGCAGCTGCGACGTGCCAGGACGGACGGCGGGAGCGGTGGCCGCGGTGGAGCGAGCCGACGCGGCTCACCTAGTCCGGACTCGAGGCGCCGCAGCGGGTACGGGGGCGACCACCAGCAGCAGGAGCAGCAGCAGCAGCAGCAGTACCACACGCCGCGCAGGCGGAGCAGGGGCCGTGGCCCGAGGCGCTACAGTCGCAGCAGGGGACGCAACCGGCATCGAAGTGGCGGCGACCGCGGCGGCGACCGCGGCGGCGAGCGGCACCGGCGCGAGCAGGACCGGCGGCGCAGCCACCGGCGGCGGTCGCGCAGCGCCTCCTCCTCCGGCTCCTCCGTCTCCGACTCGGACAACAAGGACGACTCTGTCGGCGCATACAAGCCGCGACGCGGCGACCTGATCGACGGGCGGTTCCGGCCCGTGCAGACGCTTGGAGAAGGCACCTTTGGACGTGTGGTCGAGTGCACAGACCGCAACAAGCCCGGACGCACCTTCGCTATCAAGGTCGTGCGCAGCGTGCGGCGCTACGTTGAGGAGGCCAAGATCGAGGCGCGTATCTTGGACGCGATCCAGCACACGTTCGACAAGTGCTCGAGCCCGGGCCACGAGTCCCGCATCGTGCAGATGCACGACTTTTTCCCGTGGGGCGAGCATTTTTGCCTCGTGTTCGAGCCGCTGGGCATGTCGCTTTTCGACTTTCAGCGCGCGACCAAGAATCGGCCCTTCACCCTCGAGGACATCCGCACCGTGGCGCGCGACGTCTTTGAGGCGCTCGAGTTTCTGCATGAGGAGTGCCGCACTGTACATACGGACCTCAAGCTAGAGAACGTGCTTTTCGAGCAGCACTTTGAGCTCAAGTCGAGCGCCGACGTGGCGCCCTCGTACCGCGTCAAGCTTATCGACTTTGGCGGCGCCACCGAGCTCAAGCCAAGCAGCCGCACGGGCAAGCCCAAGCCCTCCACCTCGGTGATCAACACGCGCCAGTACCGGTCGCCGGAGGTCACGCTCCGCGTGGGCTGGAGCTTTCCCTCTGACGTCTGGTCTGTGGGCTGCATCCTCATGGAGCTGCTCATGGGCAAGCTCCTGTTCCAGACGCACGACGAGCTCGAGCACCTGGCGCTCATCGAGCGCATCGCGGGCAGCTTTCCAAAGAGATGGCCGAGGCCAAGAGCAGCGTCGATTTTTTCAATTCGCGTGGCGAGCTGCGCTGGCCGCCTTCGCGCAAGAGCAAGTCGTACTCGTCCTCAAGCGTAGACTTTGTGGACGCACAGCTGCCGCTGGCCGACCTGGTAGACAAGTATTGCCGCCGCCAGCGCCGCCCGCGCTTGGCCAAGGGCGAGCAGGAGGCTTTCCTCAGCCTCGTGCGCCAGTGCCTCGAAGTGGACCCGCACGAGCGCGTCTCTGCGCGTCACGCCCTCGAGTCGCGCTTCCTTACGGAGTTCGCCTCGTGAGCCGACGAGCAGCACACACAGTCGCATACACAGTCCAATCCAAAATTGTACCTCACCTGACCCAATCTCGCACCTGCTTGGCGTCCTATCTATTTCAACTCGGTCGCTGCGTGTGCTTTCTTCGTTCAAGGTGGCGAGCGGGGGAAAAAAATGGCGGAGAGGGTTGCGCGCACGCCGCGGCCGTCGCCAGGCCTGTGGCCACGAAGACGACGGCGGCTGCGCGCGACGGACTGCTGCTGCTGCTGCTGCGGAGGCGGCGACCACGAGAAGCGCGAGAGCAGCCCGAGCAGCTCGGCAGGCACAAGTAGCGGCAGCAGCGACAATGGGCCGACCGCGAGTGGCGCAGTGGGACATGGTCGCCGTGGGCGGCGCAGCGGCCTTCCTCGCGCTGCGGGCCGTGCTGCTGGCCCGGGCGAGCGCGCTCTCGCCAGCGCAGACGCAAGGGCTGCGCCTCGCGGCGGAAAGCATGGCTGTGGCGACCGCGCTGTACGTGGTGGCGGCCTTCGTGCACGACGCCGCGCACAGTGCGCTCGGGCCGCGGCTGGGCAAGAGGAACTCGCGAGGGCGAGGGCGAGGAAAGCGTCGCATGTCTGGAGAGCGAGCCATCGCGACGGAAGCGGCGGCGGCCGGCGGCAGCCGCCATGCCAAGGTGAGAGGCGCCGAGGGCCTCCGCAACCGCGCGCCGATCGCCAAGTCGCTGTCCAGGCCCAAGGTCGCCAAGTCGATCCTGAGCCCCGAGGAGGAGGCCAAGCACATGCGCGAGCTGGTGGCCGCCTTGGAGGTCAAGCGCGGCAGCAAGACGGCGGCGATCCGGTATCCCTGACTGAAAAATGAACTTTATAGAGTTGCTTGGCCAGGCGGCAGGGACGCGATTCTTACTTGCTGTCCACCGTGTTCATGTGCACCGCGAGGTCCACAAGGCGGTTGCTGTAGCCCACCTCGTTGTCGTACCACGAGATGAGCTTGACAAAGTTCGAGTTGAGCGAGATGCCCGCGTTGGCGTCAAAGATCGAGCTGCGCGTGTCGTTGACAAAGTCCTGCGACACGACCTGGTCCTCGGTGTAGCCCAGGATGCCCTTGAGGTCCGGGCTCTCGCTGCATCCTTGGCGGCCTTGATCTCGTCGTACGAGGCCGCCTTCTCGATGCGGCACGTCAGGTCCACCACGGAAACGTCCGGGGTCGGCACGCGGAAGGCCATGCCGGTCAGCTTGCCGTTGAGCTCGGGGATCACCTTGCCCACCGCCTTGGCGGCGCCGGTGGAGCTCGGGATGACGTTGGCGCCAGCGGCGCGGCCCGCGCGCCAGTCCTTGCCGCCCTTGGAGGGGCCGTCCACGGTGAGCTGGTTGGCCGTCGCGGCGTGCACGGTGGTCATGAGGCCCTCCACGATGCCAAAGCGGTCGTTGATGACCTTGGCGAGCGGCGCCAGGCAGTTGGTCGTGCACGAGGCGTTCGAGACGACCTCCATCTCCTTCGAGTACTTCTCCTGGTTGACGCCCATCACAAACATGGGGGTGTCGTCCTTGGGGGGCGCCGAGATGATGACCTTCTTGGCGCCGCCCTTGAGGTGCGCAGCGGCCTTCTCACCGGTCGTGAACACGCCGGTCGACTCGCACACGTAGTCCGCGCCACTCTTGCCCCAGGGGATCTGGGCCGGGTCCTTCTCGGCGCTGACCTTGATCTTGATGCCATCCACGACCAGGCAGCCGTCGGCGACCTCCACCTCGCCGTCCCACACGCCGTGCACCGAGTCGTACTTGAAAAGGTACGCCATGTAGTCGATGTCCATGAACGGGTCGTTGATCAGCGCAACGGCCGTCTTGGGGTTGCGGATGGCCGCGCGGCACACCAGGCGCCCGATGCGCCCGAACCCGTTGATGCCAATGGTCACCGTCATCGTCTGCTGCTGCTGCTGCTGCTGCTGATGCTGCTGTTGTTCTTCCGCTCTTCCTCCTTTGGGCTCTGCTTTCGTGCAATCTTGCGGATCTTTGTGCCACGTTTGCCGCCGCCATCCCTACCTGCTCCTACTGCAAAAGCCTAAGAACCCCAGACCCATGTTTCGTGACACAGCGGCCCCTCAACCCATTCGTTGAGCAGGCAACCGTAGCCAATCCGGAATACAAGAAACAGGTTTCGAGGTCGCCGGCAAGCCTGTGGAGGCAGATGGATCCTACGGACGAAGCGTTCTCCAAAGAGGGGGCACTATCGTCACCAGACACGGGGATTGGGACGACGTCGACGATGCGGTATCCGACGCTCATGAGCGCGGCGATGCGACGCCCTCGACGCCGGCAGCCAGCTCCAACCTCTGTCGCTCGCGTTGAGGGACTTGCTCTGCTAGACTGCCTGCCTGCTTGCTTGCTCTGGCGCAGGCGTGGGCGTCGGCGTGGGCGTCAGCGCCGGCGGACAGCTGTCTATCTGCTGTCGCTGCCCACGAGCTGCAGGTACTTGAGGCGGAACTGCTCCAGGAAGATGAAGACCAGGACGGTCTGCGGCGCCAGGCGAAAGTAGGCCGGGCCAAAGCCCTTCACAGACTGAGAATGCCCTCGTTGCGCGCCGTCTTGACCAGGCAGTCGGCCATGCCGCGGAACTCGCCCTTGCGGTCGTACTGGATGCGCGTCTTGGCCACGTCGAAGGGCGTGCTGGCGATCGTCGCGACCAAGCCGCTAATCATGGACGAGGTCAGGTGGCACCAGATGTTGTCCCCAAACATAGGCAGCTTGAGCAGCTCCTCCTTGGCCTGCGAGTAGGTTGTCAGCTGAGCCATGTTGAGCACCACGCAGCGCGAGATGGTCGGCCCCGCGCCGATCCATAGCGACGTGAAGCCCTCCGTGCGGATGATCCGCCCGACCGCGTCAAAGACGTTCTTGTAGTTGCGCCGCTCCTCATGCGGCAGCGTCGAGTCCGCGGCCATGCGCACGAGCGCCAGGTCGAACGGGTTGCCCACAAAGCCGCCCACGCCTCCCGCCACCATGGAGAAGCCCAGCTTTTGCCACAGCGGCGGCGGCGACCCGTCCTTGCCCTCAAAGGCCTCGAGCAGCGAGGTGTAGATGCCGAGGCGCGTCGTGCCGTAGGACGCCTGCCGCATCATGGACGCGGTCAGGCCCTGGAAAAAGCCCGCTCGGCCCGCTCTGGCGCACGATGCTACCGGCCATGCCCAGACTGCTGCGCGGGGCCGCGCCCTCGCCCTGCAGCTGCATGGCGTACTTGACCACGTCGATCGGGTGCGTGAAGAAGGTCGCCGACATGGCGCTCGCCGTGCCCATGGCAAAGCGCACCGGCGTCGGAATGCCCGCCGTAGCCGACTTCTTCTCCTCGGCCACCTCGGCCGCAACCGCCGCAGGCAGCTTCTTGGGCTGCAGCACCTGGCCGATACCAGCGCCAGGCTCCAGCGTCATGCGCCTCCTCAGCACCGTCACCGGCTTGCCCTCCGCCGCCTCATCCTGCGCCACCGGCACCTGCTGGTCCCCACCCATCCTCTCGCGCAGCTCTCCTCCCGCCCACTCGTTCAGGTCGCTTCCCAAAACCCAGTCTGCGCCCAGGTCGCTTCCCAAAACCCAGTCTGCGCCCAGGTCGCAGCACTACAGTCCGCGTCCGGTTCCGGCTAAATATCGCGTTCAGGTCGCAACGGACCGAGTCTGCGTCCGGATCGTTCATAGGCTGTTTGCGTTGGGATTCGGCCGCGGTCTGCCCTACCCTCAATAAAAAGTGGCTTAGCGTCAGATTGCGCAGGAGAGGTCTGGGACGAGCAGGCTCAGAGGCTGGAGCTGGAGCTGGAGATGCGGGCGAGATGCAGCAGCAGCAGCAGCAGCAGCAGCAGCAGCAGCCGAGGAGGAAGGAGCCGCAGAGCGGCGGGGCGACGTTCTGGCCCCAGCTGCGGCCCCGGCCGCAGTATCCGCCGGTTCGGGTGTTCTTGCGCAAGCTGCTCGTGGCGTACACGAGGGCGCCGGCCCTGATGGCGCTGGCGACGCGCGCCCTACTCCCGAGGTACCTGGCGCTCGTGCGCAGGCTGCGCGGCTTGGGCTGGGGCGACGCGAAGATCTTTGCTGCGATCACGTGCGGGCTGCACTCGGGCCTCTTCGTGCTGGTGAATGGCGCGTTCTTCCTGTGCGAGCAGCTCGGCCTGCTGGAGCAGTACAGGCTGGCGCACAAGAAGGCGCAAGCGCCGAGCCGCAAGCTCATGCTGCGCACGCTCGCCGAGGCCGCGGCAAGCCAGGTGCTGGCCTTCCCGTTGCTCGTGCACTCGGGGTTCGCGCTCTTCCGCCGCTTTGGCATGAAGGACCTGGACGCCAAGCTGCCGAGCCTGTGGCAGCTGTACAAGCACTTTGCTGTGGCGCACCTGTTCAACGACTTTTGCTTTTACTGGGCGCATCGCGCCGTGCACTCCAAGCCGCTTTACGCGCTGGTGCACAAGCAGCACCACAGCTGGCTGGGCACCAAGGGCATTGCCGCCGAGTACGCCAGCCCCCTGGAGCAGCTGGTGGCCAACGTGGGCCCGACGCTAGGCGGCGTGCTGCTCTTTGGCCGCCACCCGCTCGTGGTTTGGGTCTGGCTCGCCTTCCGCGTCCAGGAGACGTACGAGGCGCACTCCAACTACTACTTTGGCAACACCTGGCTGGCCAAGCTAGGCCTCACGCACTCTGAGAACGCGGCCTTCCACTCGGCGCACCACTCGGTCAACCGCGGCAACTTTGGCATGTGGCACTGGGATTGGCTCTTCGGCACCATGGACGCCTACATCGCCGAGGGCGACACGGAGGGGTACGTCAGCAAGCGCCTCGGCAAGCACCAGCTGTGAAGGTTGAGGGTCTACTTCTCCTTTCTCTGTTGCTCCCCTCCCCACGTCAAGTCGATCAAGACGAAGGGCTTGTGTTGTTGCTGCTGCCGCCGGCCGCTGTTGCTGCTCTCGCCGTCGCCGCGGCCACTGGGTGGGGGCGAGAGCGGGCCGTCCTTTCGGGACCGGCTCGTCGCGCGCACAGCGTGGATGGCTTTCGACAGGCGCATCGCGGTCGCGCTTCGCGGCCGTCTGGCTTCCATGCGGCGGAGCATGCCCTGGGCGTTGGCCGGGAACGCGCCCTCCATGAGCGCTTTGACTACCAGGCGGACGTTGGCGGGTCGCGGCTCGGGCGTGCCGCTATATCCCCCGCCTTGTCGCTTGGGCGAAGCCACGCCTGGGGTGTTCTTGTCGGCGAGGAGCATAAAGCAGGTTTCCTTGAACCGCTCGTGCGCGTCCAGCTTGTCCTCCAGCTTGGCGACTTGCTTTCGCAGCGACTCCACGGTTGCCTCGCGAAGGGTGCTTTCGCGGTCGGTCGACTCCTTCTCCTCGGAGAGCTTGTTGACGATCTCCCGAAGCTGCATCGCGTCTGCCCCGTCTTGCGAGATGTAGCGGCCCAGGAGGTTGTCATACTTTGTGGCCAAGTCGCGGTGCGCCTCTTCGAGCCGCCGCGCGCGACCTGCGCTGCTGCGCGCGCGCGGCGCTGGCCCTCCAGCTTTTCGCGCAGGCTCTGGTTCTCCGCCGCCAACGCGGCCCGCTCGCGGCCAAGGCGCACCAGGTCGGCGCGCTGCTGCTTTTCTCGCTCTTGGAACGCTTGCTGCGTGCGGGCCAGCTCCTTGCGCCACCTTGCCACGTGCGTGTCGGCCATCTGCAGCTTTTCAAGGTCCACGTCCGTGGCAGCCTCGAGCGCCTGGAGCTTGGTGGAGAGCCGCTGGATCTCCTTGCGTGCTTTGCTCAGCTGCCGCGCGGCTACCAAGAGCTCGGCCGAGTGCCTGCCGCGCTCCACCTGAAGGTGATGGTAGCGCTTCTCAGCCGGCTCACTCGTTAACAGCAAATCTACCTTTGCTTCCGCGGGCGCATCTGTCCTGGCCTGCTGTGGCTTGGGCGCGCCAACAAGCAACTCGCGGGGCCATTTGGACGTCGGGCGGAAGGGCTCTGTCGCAACGCCTGGCGCCTTTCTAGTGGCGGCGTTGGCCGACTTTGGCCTTGGTGCAGGCTCTTCTTGTTGCTTGACCGTCGCGCGGCGGCTTTTGCTTGGCTGCGCCTGGTGTTGCTTGCTGCTGCTGCTGCCGGTGTTGCTGCCGCCGACGCCGCCGACGCCGACGCCGCTGGGCCGTTGTTCTTGCGGGGCCATCTCCGAGGCGGGAGCCACGGTGCGACCCCACTCCATGTTGGCGACGAACAGAAGCGTCCACTCGCCGGTGCGCGCGTCGCGGACAAAGTGGCCGGTCAAGTGGTGGATGGTGATGTCGTGGAACCGCTCAAAGTAGTCGGTGAGGGCCATCATGCGGCGGCGCAGGACGGCATGGACGGCGGCGCCCACAGCGGACCAGTTGCAGACTGATCCGTCTCCGGCGCGTAGTCTTGGGCTTTGGCCTCGCCGTCCTTGGTTCCCTCGTCGTCGGTGTCGGCGTCGGCCGTTGCGTTGCGGGCGGCGGAGCGCAGCTGGATCATGGCGGTGTGCTGCACCGCGCGCGTGCTGCACGGATCTACCTTGTGCTCCTTGATGTTGTTCTTGTCGTTTGCTGCTGCTGCTGCTGCTGCTGTTATTGTTATTGTTATTGCTGTCACCGTCGTTCCTTGTCGTGGTTCGGGCGCTGGGAGTTGGACGCGCGTAGTCGACGATATAGAGCATGTCGTCTCTGGCCGGGACAAAGGCTTGCAGAAAGAAGGGCCCCTCGAAGAGGTCCGACTTGCCAAAGTCATACGTGTCGGCGCGCAACTCGGCCTCCTGGCGCCCAAGCCGCTGCACAAGCTGCTGAAAGCCGTGCATGTCGCGGCACCGCAGCCTGTTGTGCGTCGCCTGCACACAAACGGCATCCTCTTGCGCCTGCGCCTTGGCTCGATCCGACCACTCGGTGAGCAGGCACAGCAGATTGTGCATCTCTCGCCCGTACCGACACACCCGCGATCGCGCGCGTTTGGCCCCTGCGACCCGCTTGTGGGGCGGCTGCGACCACAACCAATCGCACAGCGTGCCCTGCTCATTGAACAACGCCGTAGGCGCCACGCAGAAGGGCGCATTGGTGGAAGGTTGCGAAATAGGTGCCAGGTCGCCCGCTGCACCGGCGTCTCGCGCGTCACTGCGCTCTCCCTGGCGCGCCGCGGCCCTCGCTGCATCGCGGCCAGGCTCCAACTAGGAGTCGTTGTCGCCCTCCTCGCCAGCGCTTGCCGAGCTAGCTCTCCTGCAGAGCTGAGCGCAGATCTTGTTGATCTCAAGGTCGTAGTACGTACGTACCTAACCTCGATGTGGTTCATGATGGAAAGACCTTTTGGAACTTGCAGCCAAAAATAAAACGGATCGTTTTCTTACGGTCGAGTCCGAACAAAAGAGTTCTCATTTAATTAAGTTATTCATTTATTAAAATTGGTATTTAAATTAAAATGTGATTTTTAATTAATTTTGAAGATCACACATTTGGGAAAAAAGAAGAAAAAAAAAAAAAAAAAAAGGCCAAGCAACGAAAAGAAAGAAGAGAGGATCGATCGCGCGATGGCGCCGCAGCGGCGGAAGAAGAAGGCGAGCTCCACGAGCAGCTCGGCGGCGCCGCGGCTGCTCAAGACGGAGGACATCGCCGAGATCCTGGAAGCGCGTGGAGCGCTCAAGGGACCCGTGCCGGTGCTCGAGCTCATCCAGCGCACTGTGAATGAGGTGGGGCGACGCCTTATCCTCGACATATGCCGCCAGAAGAAGAACTGCATCAGCAAGCGCCTCACCGTGTGTGCGAGCGACGTCGCCACCAGTATCAAGGCGCTCGCGGCTGAGCGCCATGTCGCCACTCACGCGTTTTACGAATTCGTGGCCACATGCCCAGACGACTTTGCTCGGGAGCGCCCGGAAACGCCGCCGCCGCCGCGCAAGCGTCCGCGCAAGGCAACCTATACGCCACAACAGGACTCACTTCCTCCGCTGGCGGAGACAACGACGGGCCGCCGCTCCCGCACCAAAACAGCCGCACCGCACATGTCCTCTTCGTTCGCGCCCTCAGGGCAGGGACAGCAGCGGCAGCAGCAGCAGCAGCAGCAGCAGCGCAGCAGCTTCAACAATGGCCGCTCCGGCGGGACTGCATCAGCAGGACGGCCTGCTTTCAACGTCATCGTCGCAGCGCCCGCAGCGCAACTCGCGGCAACCGAGGTCCTCGGCGGCGGCGGCCGAGGAAAAGCTCGACGAGGGTCGGGCGGCGGCGTCAGCGACCGCGCAGCAGGGGGCGTCTGCGTTGCGGCAAGGGAAGCGGCGTCGCCTGGTACGCAACGAGTTCTTGTCGGACGAGGCGCGAATCAACGACGCCTTTTTGCTGCCCAGCTGAGGCGAGGGCTAATTGCCAGCGAGCGCAAGCAGCAAGGCAGTCTGCCAGACTGGAGGAGCGAATGAGTGAGTGATGTTAAGAGCATGAACGTGAGTGCGAAGCGAGTCGTCTCCAGAGCAGACACCTGCTTGTCCTCCTTCCGCAGCAGCAGCAGCAGCAGCAGCAGGAGTTGCGCCATCGGTGAGGTGTCAAGCAAGCAAGCGAGCGAGCGAGCAGCAAGCGGCGGGCATGCGCGTGATGTCGCTGTCGGTGAACAGGCCCTCTCCTCCGCTGCTGTCCTTGAGCAACTGGACCGCGTCATCAGTGACGATTGCACAAGAGCAGAAGGGTTTGGTGGTGGTGGAGGAGGTGGCGGTCGAGGCGAGCAGATGGAGCTCCCCAGGGCGTGCGTGCGCGTGCGCAACGCGCTGGAGCTCTTCGCCGTGCCCGACGAGGCCATCTCCTTCGTAACGGCGCGCACCGGCCTGGCTCGGCTCGGTGAGGGAAATCCCGACCTGGCGCAACTCTTGCCGCGGACGACGGCGTGGAACGCGCGCGGCTCGACGCAGGACGACACTGCGCGAGCGTTTGACGCGCTCGCGCAGCTGGAGTCCGCGCCGAGCGACGCTCGCTTCGTGCTCAAGGTGGATGGCACCTCTCGAGCGCGCGGCGTAAGGGTGCTGCGTGGCGGCGAGCGACTCAGCGGCTTGGAGAAGGCGCGAGTATCGCGGCAGCGCTGCGTGCTGCAGGACTACGTGCCGCGGCCGTGCCTTATAAGCTCGGCGCCCGGCGCGCCAGAGTACAAGTGGGACATGCGCGTGTACGTGCTGGTGGTGCTGGAGACGAACGACAAGCTGCAGCAGCGTGTGGCAGGCTTCCAGTACCGCCACGGCTTTGCACGACGCTGCGCCGAGCCCTATGACGCCGCGAGCAAGAGCCGGATGGCGCACCTAACGAACACGGCCGTGAACAACAAGGCCGGCGACCACGAGCTGGCGACGCTGGCGCTGGCGGCGCTGGCGGCGCCCGACGAGCTCGGCCCTGCGCCGCTGGCGGACGCCGAGGACTACGAGGCGCTCCTCGCCCGGCCGAGCCTGCAGCAGGAGCAGGGCATGCCGCTAACCATGCGTCTCGACGACGCGTGGCGACGCCTGCGCGAAGGCGGCGCCTACTCGGACGCCCAGGTCGCCGCCGCGGAGGAGGGCGTCCGCGCGGCCGTGGCCACGCTGCTTGCGCGCGCCTGCGAGCCCTGCATCGCGGCGGCGCGCCCCGCCGTGCAGACCGCGTACCGCAAGCACGTCTCGCTCTTCGGCCTGGACGTGCTCTTGGACGCAGACCTTCGGCCCTTCATCCTCGAGGTCAACCGCTCGCCCGACATGTCGTGCTATTCGCTCGACCAGCTAGACGTCAAGCAGCAACTGCTGCAGGACGCCTTGGCTTGCGCCTTCCCGGGCGCGGAGTGGGCCGGCGTGGCGCGTCCCGGGGCAGACGCGGCGCTGCGGGCGCTCAGCCCGCCCGTGGGCGCTGCCAACCCCGGCGCGGAGGACGGCAGCGCCTGGGCGCCCGCGGGCGAGGGCGAGGGCGGCATCAACTGGATCAAAGTGCTATAGGTAACTGACCATGTGACAACCTGACTCCGCCGAGCTTGTGCGTCTCCTCTTTTTACATAAGTTTGTACATTAGCTGACGCCTCGGTCAGACTTCCACCTCCTCCTCGGTGAAGGACAGCCCGCCCTCTTCCGACTCGTTCCCCTCCTCGTCGTCCGAGAGGTCCTCCACCAGCATCCAGCGCGCCGAGTCTTGCGACCCTTCGCTGGCAGTGTCCTTGGCGACGTCGCGCTTGACAAAGTCCTCCAGCACGACGTCCTTATACAGGGTCCTGGGCGATAGGCACACCCAGTCCTCCTCCTCGTGGGCGCTCATCAGGCAGCCCTCCAAGGCGATCAGGCCCCCAGCGCCCCGCGCGCCAGGCGGCCCCTTGCAGGGCAGCTCGGGCCACTGCCGCTCATCGCGCACCACGTCGGCCGCTTCGGGCCCGGCTTGATCTTTACTTTCCTCCTCCTCCTCCTCCTCGTATTCCTTGCCATTGAGGGCCGTGCTGCGCGGCAGCTTGTGGCCCCAGCGCGCCCTGTCCAGGCCGAACTGCCACGGGTCGGGCTGTGCGTCAGCCCACTCGCTGGCAGGCCCGTGGAAGCCCAGGCCGAGATCAAGCTGGTGGCGGGCCACCCAGCGGCCGCCGTGCGTCTGCCGCGACCGCGGCCCCGCGCGCCCCCATCGCGGCTGGAACCCCATGCTGCTCGCCGTTGGCCCGAGGTGGTCGATCGGCTCGATGCACACAAAACGATCCGAGGATGCTGCCGCCCGCTGTGCCGCCGCTGTGCTGCTCGCTGTGCTGCCGCTGCCGGCGCCGCTCGCTGTGCTGCTGCCGCTGCCGCCGCTGCTGCTGGCGCTGAGGTCGCCTTGGGCTGCGGACGAACACCTGCTCGTTCCGGCACTGAAGTAAGTCTGTCTCCGGAGAAAGTGTCCTCCGACCAACGCACACAACGGCCGAATCTTAATCAGCGCACCCACCTATTACTACAGTTTACAATAGGTAATCCTTAAGAGCGCCATTTCAGTGCAGCGGTTTTTTCTTCCGAAGAAATTTCCTTCCACCGGATCATTCAATGGAGGGAAAAAACTATTATAGATTAAAAAATTTAATTAAACAAAGACACGGGGAGCTTCCGCCAACTGGCAGGCTTCCCACTTCCCACTCCCTCGACCAACTGGCGCCCACCCTATGATTTCAAAGTCATCAAAAACAAAAGACGAGTTTTGACTTTGTCATCTTGAGATCGATCGAAATGGATCAACAAACGCGGCGGAGGGATGATCAAGTCGAAGCCACAATAATAGCTGTCGGCCAGTCGCTGTCAGAGCAGAAGCCAGCCTTCGTCCGAAGCGCCGCCGGGGCTCGGCTCGGCCTGCGCGGGGCTGCTCAGGTAGCTGTGCGATAGGCGCTGCACCGCGGGCGGCAGCTGCTGCAGCAGCCCCAGCTTGAAGCGCTGCAGCAAGGCCCCGTCAAGGAGCGGTCGCTGCTCGTGCCGAGGCTCGTGCCGAGGCTCGTGCCGAGGCTCGCACTGGGAGGCGCCAGGGCTGCTGCGGCTGGCGGTCGGCGTGGCGCGCTGCTCTTGCTGAGTTGGGGCTGCTGCGAGGACTCGCGCTGCAGAGAGCCGCGAAGCTCGCGGATCTGCTGCTGCAAGGTCTCCACGGCGGCCTCGATGCGGCCGACTTCGTCCTTTTCGTGCTCCGTGATCACCACGAAGCTCGACATCATGTGCCCGGGCGCGCGCTGCTCCCGGGGTGAGGCGGGCCCGCGCATGGCGGGAATGTCGTTGTCGTCGCTACGGCTGCAAGGACTTGTTGCGCCACCGCCGCGATTGCCGCCGCCGCGCCGCTGCTGCTGCTGCTGCTGCTGCTCGGCTTACAGCCCGGCTCGCGGCCCAGCTTGCGGCTCAGTTGCTCGCGAAAGTCGGGCGACACGGGCGGCGCCCGAGGCATCGGCTCGGGGCGCGACTGTGATGTCTGCCTTGGCGGCTGCGTTTGCCTCGAAACGTTCCAGCAAGCCGGAGAGCTTGGCGCTCCGAGAGCGCGGCAGCGGCGACGCTGGGTCCTCGGCGCCGGAGGCAACGACGGCGCCGGGCCGCGGAGACCGCGAGGCTTGAGCGTCGCCGCGCCCGCACCCCCTTCCTCCTCGACTTGCGCCGCGACAGCCTCCTCGGCTTGCGCCGCGGCCACCCCGATTCGCTGCAAATAGCGCCTCTAGCCCCGACGGCGCCTTGCCCGCCCGCGCCCGCGCCCTGCCAAGGCGGCCGCCAATCCGCCGCCACGGCCGCGCAGCGCCCCTGCCGCCGCTAAACCCGGGGCACGCTGCCTCTCCGCCCTGCTCTTTCGCGCCTTCTCAGCCTCCGCGTGCCTCGCTCCAGCCAGCTCGCACAGCTCGCCGAACGCCGAGCCGGCGACCACCGGCAGTGGACGCCAGCTCTCGTCAAAGTACGCCGCCGCACGTAGCGCCTCCGCCGGCAGATCCGCCTGTCCCGCCACCGCCTTCTTGACCTTTTCTCGTATCGCTCGACCCCATGCCGCCTTCTCGCCGGGGCATCGTTCTCGAACTGGTCTGGCAGGCTCACTAGCACCGCTCGCAGCTCCACCAGGTCCAGGCCGTGCGGCGCGAACCGCGTGCTGAGGTCCGCCATGTGCATCTTGGCGATGGCGGCCGGGTCCATGCGCGTGAGCCAGAGACATTTCTTGGCCCAGACGCGGTCCGTGAGCTTGTCCGGGAGGCGCGAGGCCGCCAGCTGCGCCTTGGAGGTGCTGCGGATGTCCTCCGGGACAACGCTGTGCGTGAGCGCCAGCGCCGCGGCGTTCAGGTCGGCCTGCGCGGCGTCCCACTCGGCCTCCGCGCGGGCGTCCTGCGCGAGCTTTTCAGGATGTTCGTTCAGGTGTCGGTCCCAGAGGTCAAAGTCGGCTTGCGCAGACTCGTCGCCGGCAGCGAGGCGCTCGTAGGCCTCCCGCAGGCGGTCCTGCACTTGCTCGAGGCTGAGCGCCGCGACATCTGGTGCGGCGCTTGATGCCCGCATGGACTGCAGCTGCTCCTGGAGCTTGCCAACGAGGGCTTCGAGCTCGCGGATGCGCGAGTGCACGTGCGAGGGCACGTCGGCAGCGCCGCCAGCGTCGCCCTCGTCGCCGCCGCCCTCCTCGCCAGCAGCTTCCGCCATCGCTTGCGCTTGCTCGTCTTGCTCGTTCTCCCGGAAACGCGCGTCGTCCGCTCAGCCCAGGACTCCACTCGCCCGTGCTAGGTCATTGCCATGACCTTTCACGTCCGTGGCGTTCACCTCGGCCACGTCATCGCTTGACCTTGGTGGAAGCTGGGGCTGCCCGTACCTTCCACCGGCTTCGATGGTTTTGCACACGACTCAACAAGCGCACGCGAACGACACGGACCCGAGGCGAGCAACGCAGCGCCGAGCAGCGCCAGCGCCGAGCAGCGCACGCACAGCAGCGCACGCCGCCCATCGCACGCCCCGACGCGCGCCCCCACCGCCGCCGGCATCGCTCTGCGCGCTCTCGACGAGAGGGGTTGTTGACGAGGTTGGCCGTCATCCTTGGCGACGTCGCGGGTGAGACCTCGCGGGCGAGACCTCGCGGGCGAGCGCGGACTACCGCGCCCCAGGACAAGACGGGCGCCGGCAGGCACAGAATGTGCGCTGCGCGGAGAGGGCAAAGGTTCCAGAGCTGCGCAATACCAATCACGACGACAGGCTCAACAGAGACTTTACGCTGAGCGAGAGAGCGAGTTGGTGAGCACTGCCGGAGAAGGACGCGCAAGAAATGAGCGCGTGCAGGGACAAGGAGGACCAGGTGGAGGTCGCGCAGCTCGGAGCCGTGGAGCAAGCGGAGGGCGCTTACCAGGAGGAGAGGAGGACGAGGAGGAGGAGACCAAGGTGCGTGCGCGAGACGGAGAGGCGCTGCTTCAGCGCACGCGAAACCAAGCTCATTCGCTTGGAGCGCGCCTCGAGCAGCTGGACGAGGGCTGCTTGGTGGGTCTGACAGCTCAGCAACGCTGGATGTCGCCGAGGGTGTCATCGGAGGCTCTGGCATCGAGTGCAAGCGCAGCAGCAGCACGCAGAGCGCGGAAGCGCGGCAACCTATGCCACCGTGCCGTCGTCCACCGTCTCCGCAGCAGCAGAACAAGCAGAACAAGCACAACCGAGCAAGCCGGTGCAAGCCAAGCTGCAGGGCAAGCTGCAGGGCAAGCTGCATTCGAGCCCGCGATCGCGATCGCAATACCCCACGGCAGCAGAGCTGTCAGCGATCAAGACGCGGCAGCTGCAATGGCGGCTGGCGCAGATGAAAAAGAAGACGCGCGCGACAGGGCCCGGCGGCGCCAGCGGCGGCGCGCGGCCCCAAGCCCCCCCCGCGCCGTCCGCGGGCCCAGGCCCGACTCGGCGTGCGATGAGGGCGAGGGCCGCAAGCAGCAAGCGCGCACAATGCCGCCGTCGGCCAAGAGCGAGGGCGGGCGACCCGGGCGGCCCGAGCGCTGCAAGCGCGAGGCGTACCTGCGCTGGCTGCACGAGGTGCGGCAGTTCAACGAGGACGTGCGCCTCCGCTGGGAGCGCACGGCGGCCGAGGAGCAGGACTCGCTGTTCGCGCAGGCCAAGTGCCGCATGGAGCCCGAGATCGCCCGCGAGCGCGAGCGGCACGAGCGGAGGACCTCAGGGAGGCCTGGGGCAGAGCGCGATGCGCCGGCAGTGGCTGGAGCGCTTTGGCTGGGACAGCACGCTTCTGCGCATGGACAAGCCGGGGGCCTTGGTGCCCGACTTTCTCGCGGCCGACCCGTTCAAGTGCCTCGGCTTGCCCACGGGCACGCCTCTCGCGGAGGTCCGTCGTCGCTACCGCAAGCTCGCGCTCATGTTCCACCCGGACAAGAACGAGCGGCCTGAGGCCAACAAGGCCTTTTGCGCCTTCGCGGCGGCCTACAAGCGGCTCACCGCCGCGACCTCGTCCTCCTCGGCGACCTCGTCCTCCTCGGCGACGGGCGGCGGCAGCAGGGCGGCGGCGGCGAGCACCAAAGCAAATAAGAAAAAATCACAGATGAATCAATCAATAGAACATGGAACAACAAGCAAGAGCTCGCGCCGGCCTCTTCACGCTGCGCGGTCGCCAGCGCCGCTGGGGCTTCCGGTCACCGCACCGACTGGGCGGCCTGAGGCTGCGCGCGAATCGACTTGCGCTTGCCCGCCGCGGCCGCCACCGAGTTGCGCCACTCGCTGTCGAGCTTGCGAAGCTGCATCTCGTAGTTCTCGTGCAGCGCCACGCCGTGGCGCTTGGCCGCCCCAAGGCCTTGGCCGCGGCAAAGCTCATGCCGCGATGCTTCATGAGAAACCAGATCGACACTGCCGGCGCGCGGTTCACCCCGCTCGTGCAGTGCACCAGCAGCTTGCCCTTCTTGACGCCCTCCACCATGAAGGCTTCCACCTTCCTGCAGAACTCGTCCAGGTCGTCCCCGCCGTCGTCGTCCAGCGACTCGTGCAGGTACTGCAGCGCGTCGCCATCATCCGGGTACTTGCCGCTCTGCTCGAGGCACAGCAGGTGCGTGAACTTGCGCGAGTTTTTCACCTTGGCGGCCATGCCGTCGAGCCTACTGCCGACGTACAGCCTCCGGGGGATCACTGCCACCGCGGCCTGCCCCACGTTGCCAGGCTGCTGCGCGGCGCTATCTTCGGAGCACGCCGACAGCCGCCTGCTGGAGTGGTTGCCCATGGCGCTCGATCGATCGAGCGAGCAATCGAGGTCTGCCGCGAGTCGATCGATCGGTCGATCGATATCGATCTGCTCGTCCTCTCGCGCGTCCTGCTCGTGCCTGCTCTCGAGGTGCGTCACCCGATTCCGCCTGCCACACAGCGGTAGCGTCTCGGTCCGAGCAATTCACTGTGGGTTGCTCTGGCCAATCAGAGAAGGCCGGAGATTATGTTTTGCGATAGTTGTGCCGATTTCTGCGGCCGGATGCGAACGTGTGCTTGAAGGGCGGGAGAGGGGTCGGGGATTTGGCAGAGGCGGAGGTTTGGAGAGGCCGGGAGTTTGGAGGTTGTGCCGTGGGAGGACCGGAAATAGAGCGCGCGAGCTGTGTGAAGGAGTTTTCCAGAAGTCTGAGAGGGATGTGCTCTCACGGAGGAAATCGGGGGATTTGACCGAAGGAGGCTCCCAATGTGCGTCATTTGTGTGAAAGAAGACCGGAAGTGCATGCGTTCTGCAGGTCAAAACCAGTCAGAGTTGCGTTCCGCAGGTCGCGTCACCTCACCCAAGCCATGGTCACATGAAGTGTCACATGTCAGATGTTCGATGACAGCGCCGCCGCCGCCGCCGCCGACGACGACGACGTCGACGGCGACAGCGACGGTGACGGCGACCAGATGCACGAACGGGGTGCCAATCGCTTGCACCTGACTGCTGACCGATTTCTCCGTACCGGTAGTACCACACACTATACCAAGCCGAGCAGAAGAGCTGCTGCGCCAGTGCCCGCGCCTGCGCTTGCTAGGGAGGCCGGCGGCCAGGCGAGGCACGTGGACGGCGGCTCGTCGCCAATGCACAAGCTGCCTCGAGTCGGACTCGAGGCCGACTGCCTGCAGCGCGATGTGGACGAGCGTGTGGTTCCAGGAACACGAGGCGCTCTTGCGCATAGTCCAGGAGCGAGCGGCACCCTCGGCGCCAAGCCCTGGAGCTGGCTGGCTGGCTTGGCGCGGCGGGCGGCGATAGGTCGCGCCAGCAACGCCGGCGAGCAAGGCACTCTGATAACTCTGACGACGCCTGGCGGGCGGCGGCTCGACCGGCTGGCGGCCTTCCAGCGGCAAGAGCTTGGGCCAGCTGGAGCACGTGGCACAGTGCGGCTGGCTCAGGGTGGCGTCGAGGTCGACGTTGCGAGAACGCGCTCGCATCGTGGGTTCTTCCCGTGCAAGAGTAGTGGTGGCAGAACAAGATCGAGATGACGAACGGGATGATGGGCGGGGGCGCCGTGCACGTCGGGGTTTGCGCTGCGCTGGGACTGGCAGCTGCTGCCGTGGTCGTGGCCGAGCACGTGCGACGGCGACGGGCGGCGGAATCGCTTCCAGGACAGAGCGCCGCGGAGGCGGCGCGCATGTTGCAAGGGCGCAAGGCCATTTGCGTGTATCTGGGGTCCAAGCCTGGCGCGCGCGAGGAGTACATGGCGGCGGCGGCCGAGCTGGGCGCGACGCTTGCCAAGCGCGACATCGCGCTGGTCTATGGTGGCGGCGACGTGGGGCTGATGGGCCAGGTGGCAAGGGCATGCGACGAGAACGGCGGCACCGTGGTGGGGATCATCCCACGGCCGCTGACCGCGCGCGAGCGGGCCGGGGTTGGCGCGCAGCCGGACAACATGGTGGTCGTCGAGTCCATGCACGAGCGCAAGTCGGTGATGGCAGCGCTCAGCGACGCCTTTGTGGTGATGCCAGGGGGGTTTGGCACCATGGAGGAGATGCTGGAGGTGATCACGTGGACTCAGCTGGGCGTGCACAACAAGACCGTGGGCCTGCTTGACGTGTGCGGGTTCTGGGCTCCGATGCGGGCCATGTTCGACCACGCGGTCAAGGAGGGCTTCATCTTCGAGTCCAACCTCGCCATCACCGTCACGGACGCGGACGTGGCGGCCTTGCTCGACAAGCTGCTCGCCAGCAAGCCGCCAAAGGGCGTGCTGTCCTGGCCTTCGAGCAGCGCCGCCGCCCAGTTCACCTGAGCGAAGGGCTCGCCGACAAGAACAAGATTGACTTTCTCGCTCTCTCTGCTTGCCGCTTGATGGGCCGCAGGGCCGCGGCCTGTCGCAGCCCGAGGCCCAGGCCCGCCAGTGCCGCCGGCGTGCCTCGCCACGGCCACGCGGTCCCTCGCGAGGTCAATGCGAGGTCGATGTCGGTGCCGGAACGGTTGCGGAACGATTGCGGATTTTCAGAGCGGCCAAGGTTGTTGTTGTTGTTGCTGGCGACGTGGCGGTGGTGACGGGTGCGCACTTGGGCGCGAGACTGGGCGCGCCACGATGATGGCTATCAGCGACAACCGCAAGATCGGGACCTTCTTGCTGTTCCTCGGCGTCTTCTTCCTGTTCCTCGGCGTGCTCCTGCTGTTCGACCGCAAGCTGCTCGCGATGGGCAACATCCTCTTCCTCGTGGGCTTTGCCTTCCTCAGCGGCATGCGCCGCACGCTCGAGTTCTTCGGGTTCATGGGCGAGCGCATGCGCGAGCGGTGGGAGCGCCGGTGGCGCGGCATCATCACCTTTTGGGGCGGCATCTTTATCGTCATGGGCGGGTGGCCCATGTTTGGCATGTTTGTCGAGTTCTTCGGCTTCATCAACCTCTTCGGCTCCTTCTTCCCCCTCGTGCTCACCTTTCTGCGCAGTCTGCCGGTCATCGGCACCTTCCTCAACCTGCCCGTGGTCAGCACAGTGGTGGACAAGATCGCAGGCAAGAGCAGTACCTCCATGGTCTAGGCCGCAGGCTCAGCGGGGAGAGGGCAGCGGCGCGTCTCGCCGACCGCCTGGATGCACAGCGGAAAGGGCCTGTGGCAGGGGTCTGCAGTAGGCAGTGCGGCGGGGCCATTCGAGTGCGTAAGCAAGCTCGAACGAAAATTGTTCCATGTTGGCTGTGCCAGCTTGTACGCAGACTCATCTCGGGCTGGCTCAAGAGAGCTCGCTCTCTAGTAGCCAAAGCGAGACATGATGCGCGCCCTGCTCCATGGGGCGCGCGCAACGGGCCGCGAACCCCCGCGTTGCGCGCTGCGGTCGCCTCCACCCAGTCGAGGTTGCAAAACCGGCAGCATGCCAATTGCCGCGGCGCTTTCTTGATGCCTTGCTCTCGCGCTTCTTGCAAGGCGCGCGGCGGGGGAAACTGTCGGGCCACGAGCTCCAGGTAGGCGTCCGAATAGGCCTCCGGGCCCGCGCTCCGCCACGCGTGATACTCCTGGTAGGCCGTCTCGTTGCCGGCAAGGTACTCCAAATAGTCCGCGAGCGCCTCCGGCGACTCAAAGTCGAGCGCGTTGATGAACGACTTGCCTCGCGTGATCGCCGGCACGTCCGGCGCCCCCAGGTACACCGGCACCGACCCTGAGTTGAGCACCGTGAACAGCTTCTCCGTCACGTAGCCCTGCTCAATGTTGTTCTCAAAGGAAAAGTAAAACTTGTAGCTCGCGATGAGCGCCATCGCGTTGTTGATCGGCTTGGGCGGCAGCCGATGGCCGTCCCCGCACTTGCCGTACTGGTGCACGCGCGTCGCCCCGAGCCGCGCCCGCAGCCGTGACAAGTACCGCTGCCGCATGCTCGGCATGTTGCAGTTGCTGATCGCGCTCATGCCAAACCCTGTGCGATTCGCAAAGGGCACCAGCTTGAAGCGTTCCAGGTTGGACAGCGTCGCGGGCCGCCGCAAAAGTTGGGTTCACGTTGCCGCTCCAGAAATGCACGCCCATCTCAAAGTCAAAGTGCTGCTGGACCTCCTCGCGCACCACCCAGGACGGCTCGCGCCAAAAGAAGACGTTGAACCGCTTGCCTCGCCGCGGCTCCTCATCTGTGCCCTGCCGCGGCGTCGTGAACCGCGGGTTGAGGGGTCGGCTGCCCCGCCAGTCTCGACCCGCGCGGCAGCTGGGAGGAAGAGCACCACGTCCGCCGAACTGGCCTCCGCAGCCCGGTTCGTCTCGAAAAACTCGCAGTTCGGCCTCCCTGGGCACAACCCGACGCCCTTTGGACAACCCGAGAGCCTCCGCGTGCGGCTCCATCGCTTGTCGAACAGCGCCACGCGCACGCGCTCCTCGATCACTTCACCGGGGCGCCGGGGCGCCTCGAACAGGACGCCGCAGTTGGCGGCGAGCGTCTTCTCTGCCGACGTCCCGTTCGCAGGCCAGTGCGTCACTGAGTCGCACTGCGCCACCAGTGAAGCCACAGAGCGAGCCTCGGCGTCGTCCTCGTCGTCCTCGTCAGCTCGTTGCCGCTTGCCCTCCCTGTGGGCCAGCGGCCAGTGGGCCCACGGTTGGCGCAGTGTTCAGGACTGCCATCAGGTCCTCGCGCGCGCGCCGCGCCCGTTTCGCGCTGCTCAGCACTGCCGCAGGTATCTCGGCGTTCCCGCCGCCACCGCCACCATCCTCGTCAAGAAGACCATGCTCCACCGGATGCCGGGTCAGCAGCCATGAGACGAACATCAGCACGACCGCCGCCACACCGCGAAGCCACGACCGCTTCGAAGGCACCACGCGTCGCACCGCGGAGGCGCGCAGGTCGATCTTCCTCCTATCTTCATCGTCTCCAACTCCCCCAAGATCGTGCGCAGGGCAGAGATGCTGCCACTGCCACGCGGCGTCATCGTCGGGGGCCGCGCCGTGCGCCGCCCAAGGCGCCGCGGTCTTGGCCGCGGCGCGCTCGCGGTCTCGAGGCGTGGCCATCCGCTCGCCTGGATCCGATCCACGGCTGGGACGCTGGTTTCTGGGACTGCAACGAGGAGTTTCGGCCGAGTTTCGCCATCATCATCTTCATCATCAGCGGCAACAGCAGCGGCAGCGGCAGCGGCAGCGGCAGCAGAGAAGGACTTGCAGCGAGCCGGCAGAAGGGCGCTTGCGGCGTCCGCCATCTTTGTTACTTGCTCTAGATGAGGTTGGCCGCGTGGAAGCGCAGGTGGTCCTCCACAAAGGTGGCGATGGTGTAGTAGGAATGGTCGTAGCCCTCCTGGAAGCGAAAGTCAAGCGCCAACTCGTCGTTCTGCTCGCTGGCCGCGATAAAGGCCTCCGGAAGCAGCTGCTTTTGCTTGAGAAAGTCGTCCTCGGTGCCCTGGTCGCACATCATGGGGAGCTTGGGGCCCTTGTAGACAGCCGCCAGCTCGGTGGCGTCGTACTCTTTCCACGTGGACTGGTCCTCGCCGAGGTAGCCCGTGAAGGCTTTGATTCCCCACGGGCAGTTCATCGGGTTGCAGATGGGCGCGAACGCGCTCGCGCTCTTGAACATGCCCGGGTTCTTGAGCGCCGTGATCAACGCGCCGTGGCCGCCCATCGAGTGCCCAAAGACCGACTTGCGCGAGTCGTCCACCGGCAGCTCGGCCGACACGAGCGCGGGCAGCTCCTGCGTGACGTAGTCGTACATGTTGTAGTCTTGGAGAACTTTGGCGTCGTGGCGTTCACGTAAAACCCGGCGCCAGTACCAAAGTCATAGCTTTCGTCCTCGCCTTCCACGCCCGCGCCGCGCGGACTCGTGTCGGGCGCCACCAGGGCCAGCCCGAGCTCGGCCGCCACGCGCTGCGCGCCGGCCTTGGTGGTAAAGTTCTCGTCCGTGCAGGTGAGGCCGCTCAGGAAATACAGCACGGGCACAGCTCCCGCGAGCGACTCCTGCGCGTCGCGGTCAGCTTTTTGTGTCGGAGCAATCCCACCACATGGCGCGTGCAGCAAAGCTTACCTTGGGCAGGAAGACCGAGAATGTCATGTCCGTGCCGGTGCACTTGGAGGCGTGCTTGAACTGCTTCACCCAGCCCCCGAAGGCCATGTTCTGCTTCACCAGGTTGAGCGCCATCGTGCTCTCGATCGCCCTTCGCTCTTCTTGCGTGTCAAGATCCTCTATTGGATCTTTCTGCCAGGCTCCTTGGCACGGGCTCTGTGGCATGCTCAGTCGGGCACGCCCAAGCGCAGCTCAGGGCGGCCCGAGCTTGGCGGCATGCGCCCGACGATAGGCACCGGTGCGCAACCAGACCGCAACCAGACGGCTCTGGTCGCTGGCCCTTTCCACTCCTCCGCGCAGAGCAGCACGGACAATTCATCATCTCATCTCGACGAGGCGGCGTTCGCACCTCGGCTTCGCGCGCCTTGGCTTCGCGCGCCTTGGCTCTGCGCCTCTCTGACAAGGACGGGCGCGCATGTGCAATGGCAAGCCGGACGCTGCGTTGAGCAAGGCGGCGGCCAAGTGCGGTTGATGACGTTTCTTGATTGAGGAGATCAATGGTCCATGACCGCGCGCAGCCGACGGCCGCGCGCGGAGAGCATGGGCGGCTTGGTGCGCCAGTCGGCCTTGGCCGAGATGCCATTGGAGCAAATGTCGAGCGCTCGCGAAACCTTGCGGGCTTCGCTCGAGAGCTTGGCACGCTCCGGTTGGGGCACCTTCGAGGCTATGGCACGCGTCTGCTCGCGCCGTTCGTCCTGCGTTGTGCTATCCTCGGCGCGGTCCCTGAGGTGAACGTCCATCCAAGACTCACCCTCAAAGACGTTGCCACGTAGGCGGCGAGGCGGGTCGCGGCGCGGGAGTACTGAGGCGATCTCGACCGCTTCGGCACGCTTGCGCTTGTCGCCAGCGGTGCGGCTAGCCAGGCGGGCCTTGAGCTCGCGCTTGAGCTCCTCGCGTAAGCACAGTTGGCTCCGCTCGAGGCCGCCGCGCTGCTGGCCCAGGTTCACGGCCTCCTGGTGGGACAGAAAGGCCAGGCGCCACGCCCGCTTTGTGGCAGCGATACTGCTGATGCGCGAGAGGGTGACGGACGACACACTGGCGGCAACTCGCCGCGCCGAGAGTCGGAAGAGGATGACGTTGCTCTTGGTGACGAGATGAAAGGCGTCGTCCACTTCGCAGCGGCGGCGACCCAAGCAGTGCGCTTCGCCAAAGGACTCGTTCATGCCCACGTCGACAATCACTGGGCCGCGGCCAGCCTGGACAGCGCAGGTGCCCTCATAGATGACAAGCAGCGACGCATCGGTAGGGACCGGCGTACCTCGCCGGTACGTCTCGCGGGACATGAGATGCGTCAGCGCCAGCAGCTCCTTCGGGTGCGCGTGGTTGAAAATGAACGAGTTGCGCAAGCACGATAGCTTGCCACCCACACGCAATGATTCTGGCCAAAGGCGCAGATACATGCTGCGCTTGAGCGACACGGCAATCGTGCGCTCGAGTGTGTAGGAAAACATGCTAAGAGGCTGCCCGAGCGCAATCGCCGACTCGCGCAGGGTGTCCCCGCGCTGCAAAATGTTCTCTGCCGCGTGCGTCCCTCCGGCTGCGCCGCCCGTCTCATGCGCGTCCCGGCTAGCGCCATGGTCGCCACCAATACTGGGGTCGCCAGCAGCGACAGCGTCGCCCTCCAGCGCTCGCCCGCTCCCTGTGCCTGAGCCTGCGCCCGCACCCCCGCCTGCACCTGCGACTGCGACTGCGCTACCGCTGTTGCCCGTGCCGCTGCCGCCTGCTCCATCTCTGCCCGCGCCGGACGGCTGGGTGGGCCGCCTCATGTCGTCGATGTCATCGATTAAGGACTGCCGCACCGTCCCTTGATGATGATGAGCACTTCCTCCGCCATGTCCCCGCGCCGCGCCAGACGATGGCGCGGTGGGTACGACTTGTACTCCAGGTGGTGGCAGATCTCGACCAGAGCGTCAACGCCGGCCTTGAGCTGCAGCTCCTGAAACACCGGCAGGGACGACACGAGCGAGCGAAACCCTTGTGCCTTGTCAGACGCGTGAAAGAGGCCGTCCCCCATAGCGCCAGTTTCGCCCGTCGCAGCCTTCTCGGCCAGCGCGGGCTGGAACACGAGTGCGGTGTTGACACTGCGCAGCGTGGCATCATATGCGGCCTTGTTGAGGACAAGAAACTCGCATGGCTCAATACAGATGGCCGAGCCATTCCGCGGCGCGTTGGATACCAACGACATCTCCCCGAACGAGTCCCCGCCGGAGAGCTCGACAACAAGCTTGCCGTAATGCCGTGCTAGCGCCGTCTCCCACAGCACGCTGTTGTCCGCGCCACTGCGCGCAAAGGTCCACCGGGGCATGCGCGACAGGTTGCTTGTGACCCGCGCGCGTTTCCGGATCTGGACCGTGCCACGCAAGACGATAAAGAGTTTGTCGCCCTCCTGTCCTTGCACAAAGACTGGCGTGCCGCTGGGCACCGACTCAAAGCGGATCAGCTTGCTGATCTTGTGCAACAAGTGTGCGTCGCGCGACACCTGTTTGACAAAGCTGATGCGCATGAGCATGTGCTCCAACAGCGCCGTCTCCTCGTAGGTTCGCTCAGAGTATGGCTTGGACACGAGATCGCGCAGGATTTCGGACGAGATCATGCCCTGGTTTTCTCTGATCATCTGGTCGAGCACAGCTCGGGGCAGCACCAGCACCTCGCCAAAGCTGCGCGCAATGGCGGTGGATCTGCGGCGAAAGCGAGATGCCGAGTACTTGTTCTTGTACGCGCGACAACGCTGAGCTCGGCCAGCGAGCCGCCCACGGATGCCACATCCTTGCAGGGCCCGTACTGCCGCAGCACTTCGCCTCCGTTCAAGGCCGCCAGGGGGTCGGGGCGGGCGATGTTGCAACGCCGCAGCCGCGGCGTTGCATGGCAAAGCTTGCGCATTGGCGCGCTCGCTTTGCCTTTTTTGCCGCCCTCGTCGACGCTCTCCAACGTGCTGTCCTCGCTGTCGCTGTCCTGCGCATCTTCGTCGCTGCTGCTGTCCGTGCCTTCCTCAATGTCACCTTGCGACCCCTCTTCCTCCTCTTCCTCCCCCTCCCCCTCCTCTTCCTCCTCCTCCTTGATGGCGTTGCTCTCCGTGATATGGCGCTTGCGCCGCTCTTGGCGACGCTTGATGCGCTGTGCCTGCAGATCGGGTTCACGGCCCTTTCTATTGCCGGCTAAAAGCTCCTCCAGCAGAGCGCTGGCATCATCGTCTGTTTTGCTCACACGTCGCCGGGCCGTCGTCTGAACTGCACGAGGCCAGGCACCACCGGCGACGACGCACCGCTGGCCTTTTTGGCCGCTTCAAAGCTGCTCATCGACTTTGTCCTGCGCATTACTGTCGCTCGTGGCGGGCAATTGCCATTTGCTGGTGGCCCAGCCCCCATCATCGCTTGGGTTCGTCGTCGGTCGCGCGCTACTTCGTGGTGCAGGCGCTTCTCGAGCTCCCGCATGACCGCATTTGCCGCACGTGTCTTCCAGCACTCGATTCGATGCACGGAAAAGCTCCCGGACAGGATCAGGTAGAGGTGCTCTGCCGTATCACCCTGCCGAAAGAGTAGCTGACCTGGGCGCATCTTTAAGAGTTTGGCCTCCTTGCAGAACACCTCGGCGCCCTCCTTTGGCATCGTTTTGAAGAACGGCAGGACCTCGGCCCAGCGCGAGACGAGTTCCACCTCCTCCTCTGAGCGAGCAGCGCCAGGCTTGTCGAGGATCTCCCGCACGCGAGGGTCGCTGGCCGGCTGGTCGCGAATCAGCATGCGGTCAAAGTCAATGTTCACGCGAAAGGCGCGGGCATAGTCAAAGTAGTGAACCACTAGCACGCAGACGTCCTCCCTCGCAAGCACAGAGGCGGACCGGCCTCTGCCTGTCTCAAGCATCGCCTGTTCCCCAAACGCAGAGCCGACGTGCATTGCCCGCACGCAGCGACCAAACGACGTCTGCAGACGTCCTGCAGCCAACGCGGGGTCGCCGCAGCCTTTCTTGCCGCGAACGTGCACCGTGGCCGAGCCGCAAAGGATGACGAAAAACTTGTCAGCGCGCAGCTCGCCTTGGCGCACGATGACCTGCCCGGGCTTGAACGTCTTGAGGCTCGCATGCTCGCAGATATCCCGCCGCACGGCGTTGGGTAGCTGGACAAAGAACGGCAAAACTCCAGCAGCGCCTTCATGACGTCCACTTGAGCCTGAATGCGCTCTTTTGGCCTCGTGCGCAGGATCTCCCGCAGGTTGAACGTCGAGAGGTTCTTTGAGCTGCGACGCTGTTGAATACCTCGGCTGCTGCCGCGCGACGCGCCGCTCTGCCCCATCCGCATCCCGCGCAACGAGTGGTTTGCCCCACCCATCTCGTAGATACCACCCCCCTCTGGCGGCTGCTGTGCTGTCAGCACGCTGCGCGTGAAAGGCTGGTTCGGGCTCTTTGCAAGCTCCTCCGAGTACGCGTCCAACGGCAGGTACAGAAGCCGCGCAACGCCCTTCGCTTGGAAAGAAACCCGGCGCCATGCGCTCTGGACGGGTAGGTTGTGGTCGGGGCCGGCGGGCATGGCACTCGACTCCGATCTTGAGGCGCTCCTCGATCCTGCCCTTGAGAAGCCCTTGGACCCGCCAATTGAGCCCAGCGCGCAGTCGCCGGTGATGGGTTCCGTGCAGCAGTGCCTGGTCGGATGTCTTTCGGTGATCGTCTCCTCTCCAAAGCTACCCAGCGCGAAGCGTGCAAGCAGGGGCAGGCAAGAGCGCCTCGCTGACTTTCCAGCTTGCGGCCGCGCGCGCTTCCACCGCAGCGACCGCGCTGCGCTTGAACTTGGAGTAGAACGACTCCGTGCCGACCGCGCGCCTACGGAAAGACTTGAGCGCCGAGATGCTGGAAAGCCCGTCGTGCTCGTCGCCGTTCTCAGACGAGGGTGCCTGCCAGAGCTGCACGACCAACGCCTTTTGCTTGTCGCGCTTCTTCTTCATAGTCATCCACCTGTTGGCCGCGCCTTGACCGCGCGTTTTGCGCCCAGATGTGTACTGCCGTGGCTCAAGATGGCATTGCTGAAGCTCCGCGTTGCAGCCACGCCACGTCTTCCTCCTCGCTCTCCTCGCTTTCCTCAAACGACTTGTTGCCCTCGTCCTCGGCGTACCAATCGGCCGACTCATGCACTAGCGCATCGTCGTTGCCTTCCTTCTGCCCGGCATTGCCGCGAGCGGCGATGTCGCCGCCGCCGCCGCCGCCGCCGCCGTTGCCGCCGCCGCCGCTGCCGCCGCCCATCGCGGAAGCTGTTGTATTTGCCGCCCCATCGACACGAACGCTCCGCACCATCGCGACGAGCTCGCCTTCGAGGACGACATAGACTCCGTTGGCGCAGCTGGCCATCACATCCTCGTCCTCGAGCTCCCGAAGCCGCAGATGTCTGCACATTGCCCTGCCCTCCGCTTTGAGCAGCGTCTGGAACGCGCGCGTGTGCTGGACAAGACGGAAGAGCGCATCGATATCCTCAGCGGTGCGCTCATGAGGGGCCTTCTCGAGCACCTGCGAGACGAACTCGGTGTTCTCGAGCATGACTTCAAGCGATGCCTTTGAAATGCCATCTGCACCCTTTGAACCACTGCCGTCTCCGTCGTTCTTGCCGTCGCCGCTTGACTCCTCTTGCTCGGTCGCCAGGTGCAGCATTGACGAGGCGAAGAACGTGCTGCCCCGGCCCAACACCCCAAGCATCGCTTTTCCGCTTGTCGGGCGCCCGAGGCGCTCTGGGATGGTCTCGAGCGTCTCTATACTGTCTGCTTCGGGGTTCTCCAAGAGCCAGCGAAAGGTCCCGACGGTGAGCTGCAGCAAAGCGAGATCCACCTTTGCGAGCACGCTGCACTCTCGCTTGCCTGCTGTTCCGCCCAAAGCTCCCATCCCAAAGGCGTCCCGGCTGTCAGCTTGCAAGCTGCAGATCGCCATGCCCAAGGTCCCTGGTACACCTCGGCAGTGCCAGTCAGGATGATGAACATGCCGCTGTCGCTTGGGTCGCCGACTCGAAATACGAAATCGCCAGGCTGGGCAATCGTCAGCACCAGCGCGCGCGCGAGGCGCTTGCGCGGCACCTCGTCGAGGGCGTGGAAGGCGGCAAACTGCCGCAGCCACATCTCTAGCACGCCTACTTCAACGTCCGAGCGAGACCAGGGCGGCTTGCTTGCCCGCACTTGAGGAGGTCCGCCAGCGCCTTGGCGGTTGGGAAGGGCAAGCGCCCGCCATTCTCCACTATGCGCTTGGAGAACACGTCGTCGTTCTTAGCCGACTGGCCCTTGTTCTGCAGCATGTCGCTCTGTTCTGCCGAGTCCACCTTGGACAGCACAGAGCTTCGAGCTGCACGGCTCATCAGGAAATTTGCCTCCGCTCGTGATCGAGTCGAGCAGCGCGCGCTTGCGGTTCAGGCTCTCCTCGTAGCGCTTCCTGTGCCGATCGAAGGCCTTCGAGGGCCGACGCCAACCGCTCCAAGCGGCCCAGGCGCCGGCATCTTTTCTACCCGGTTCGAGCTGGGGAGCACCGAGGTCATCGTCGCGCCGTGCGCAGCCCAAAGCTCGCCTGGCCTCCCTTTTCGAGACCCGCCTTGCGTAACCTCGATCCTACCAGAGCTGTCCTGAGGCCGTACCGCCACGTCGCAACCCGAGACTGTGCCGCTTGCCCTCCTGGACCGATCCTGTTGCCTGCCGCCAAAGCCCGAGCCCGAGCTCTCCCGGAGCCCGGTCTCGCCGCGTCGCAGCACAAAGCTCGCGTGCCTCCCACTCCTGGACCCGCTGCCCCGTCCTGGCAGCTGTTGCTCACCCTCAACGCCGGCTGGCCCGAGTCGCCGGCAAAGGTGACGCTGTGCAGCACGCGGAGGGCGGCCATCTCCTCATGATCCTCCCGCGGGGAGCGCTGCGCGGCATCGTCGCCACCCATGGCAGACGCCCCAGCTCCAGCTCGCTCACCGGTTCCCAACCAGGTCGAGGTGCACAAGCAAAGATCCGTTCTTCGTCCCGACCACCTGCAAGTGCGGCAATAACGAAGAAACTACGGCAGAGCTGCTGGGTCGGAAAGTACGAAGTGCGACCCAAGCAACGAGCTGGAGAAGCCTTCGCACTGGTCCGGGTCGTCCCAGAGCTTCCTCACGCCCCGCGCGTCGGTGCGCCATTGCCAGCTGGCGCCGGTAGCTCGGAGCGTACACGGGAAGAAACTACGGCAGAGCTGCGGGGTCGGAAAGTACGAAGTGCGACCCAAGCAACGAGCTGGAGAAGGCCTCGCACTGGCCTGGGTCGTCCCAGAGCTCCCACACGCCCCGCGCGTCGGTGCGCCATTGCCAGCTGGCGCCGGTAGCTCGGAGCGTGCACAGGAAGGCCACGGTGAGCCCACTCCAGGTGTTCGCGACCCAAGCGCCCTGGGCGGCGCCGCAGCAGGGTTCGGTCTCCAGAAGGACGCAAGTGAGGCCCTCGCAGCGCCGCGAGGCTTCCGTCAGCGCGGCCTTGGCGCTCAACAGCGTGTGTGAGCCACGGAACACGCGAGAGTAGCTGAGCGACTGCCAAAGCGACTGGAACGCAGAGGCCTCCAGCGGCGCCCCCCGCAATGCGGCGACGGGCTGGAGGAAGAGTCGCGCGGGGAGCCGCAGCGGTTGCAGCGGTACCGCCACGTCGCCGACCCGGAGCGTCAGGAAGAGCACGCGCTCAGCGAGGTCCACGCCCTCCCGGAGCCCTGCAAGACCGAGCGGGTCGCTTTGGTCGCCAACCTCGAGTGCACGGGATAGCGCGTCGCCCTCGGTCGCGCTTTCCTCGGCATCGTCCCACTCGCTGACCAGCCGCTTCATGCTCGACGCCCTTGGTGAATCCGCTAGCGACCGCTTGCCACCAGCGCCCACGTTGCTGCGAAAGCTGCTCCGGCGCGCGCGGCGCATGCGCCGCGAGGTCATGCTGTTGCGCCGCTTTATGCTCGTCCCGTTAGCTCCCACCGCAGCCTGCATGGCTGACACGCTTCGCGGTCGCATCCCGACGCGCCGCGCCTTGGTGTCGTCTTCCTTTATGACCGCCTTGATGGACCTGCCGCTTCCCTTTTTACGCGCGAACGCGATACTGGAGACCACTGCGGCGGTGAGGCCCTGCTGCAGCGCCATTCCCTCCTCCTGCCACCCCGGACCGAGCCCGACGTCAACGGCGCGCCCCTGGAGTGCGTCGCGCCCGCCCTCGAAAACCGGGACGCGGACGACCGTGCTGAAGCGCTCGCCGCACCCGACGGCAAGGACGCCGCGGCCCGCAGCCCAGCGTGCCTCACCCGACCAGAGCAAGGGCCCCTGCGTGGCCATAGCCAACCCAAGGCCGCCGCTTGGCCCAGCTTGTTCTGTTCGGTTGCGCGCCCACACCGTTAACACCAGTTCACGCGTCCGTGGCCGCGTCTCCACGACGGCGGTCACGGCCACGGGGTCCTGTGGGCCGGTCAGCGTTGCTTGACAAGTCTTGACGCTATTCCGCACAGCGGCCGCTTGGGCCGCGTGCTCCCGCTCGAGACTCAAAGCAGCGGAATCCAGGCAGGCGGGCGACGGCGTCTCCGTCTGCACGTCGCCGGGCACAAGTGCGCACGTCGCGCGCACGTCGCCGAGCGCCGAGCACAAGAAGGACGGCGCGCCCTCTCTGCTTGCCTTGGCCAGCGCCGCATCGAGGTACTCTAGAATTTTTGGCACCTGGTCGGGCAAGGCGCGCCCAAGCGCAGAGAAGCTGTCCAAGACGACAAACAGCATCCCATCGTCCTGGTCGTCCGCGTGCTCGTAGCCAGTCATGCGCAAGCGCAGCTCGACGTCCAGCAGCCGCAGCAGGCTCGAGCCCTCGGCCGCCGAAAGAGCCTCGGCGTGGCAGGCCAAGAGCCACAGCAGCCGGGCGCTCTGCGTTGCGCCAAACCCACCAAAGGTAGCGTTGGAGCTTAGAAGGCGGCTCACTAGCGCGCGGCCCCTCGCCCTCTGCTCGCACCAGGCGTCGTTCTCGTGGCTCGCGCCATGCAGGGCCCCGAGCGCCTCCTGCGCCAGGTCCAGGTAAGCGGCGACAACGTCAAACTTTCCTGAGGCGTGGTCCCACGTGAGGCACGTGTTCGTCACCTCGAGAAAGTCAAAGGCGCCCTGTACCCAGGTGACAGTCGCGCGGGCCCGGCGAATGACGCACTCGAGCAAGGTGTGGCACAACGCATACCGCACCTCGCGGGAGTCAAAGTGATTCTTGAGCAGCTCCTGCAGCACGCCCGGGTCCTGATCCGTGAGAAGTGCAATCGTGTCTTGCGCGGGCAGCTGGAGCGCAAAAAGCGCCGTCCAGGCGCGCCTCAGCAAGGCCACGTAGAAGAACTCGCCGCGCGCTCCGCTCAGAAAGGGACAGCGCGCTATCTCAAGGAGGACGTGGCACAGGTACACGCCGCAGCGCCGCGGCCGCACGCCGAGATCGCTCGCGGACTCGCAAGCCGCTACGCAGGTCTCGAGCGCTCTGTTGTAAAAGTCCACTTTGCCCAGGTCGCGGGCGTCGCGCTTGCTGCACGACTTGCGCAAGAGCGAGACGTTCAGGAGCAGCGCGTCGGCCAGCACGCTCAGGAGCGGTTCTGGCTGGTCCTCCCACAGAGCCGGGATACGCGTGGCCAGCCGCAGACACACGCGACTCGCCTCAAGGCTCCGCGCCACGGACCGCGTCTGGCGCACTGCGGGCACAAGCGAAAACCACAGCCACTCCCGGGCGAGCGCTAGGCCACACGCCTGGTGGTAGCCCTCCGTTGGCTGCCCGGGGATCGTCTCCAAGGTCACCTCGGGGAGCTGTTCCATGCGCTGCAGCGCCTCCCCGCTCGCGGGCCGCTTGCGCGTGCTCTCATAGTGCGCCGCAGCGTTTCGGTCTTCGTCCAGAATGTGCTCGACAAGCGCGCCGACCACGGCCAGCGCGCTTTGCCCAAAGGCCTCGCCCAGCGCCGCGGCTGCTTGCTCGCCCGGCCCGCCAAAGTCGTTCTGCGGGCCGCTGCCCGCAGCCTCGGGCCCTTCGAACAGCGTGTCCTCGTCAAAGACGTCCACGGTGTCGTCCGCGCCTTCCCCAGCGCCGAAAGGGACTGGCTGCCCCCGCCGCCCGCTCGAGGGCGACTCGCTCGCGTGCGGGTCATCGCCCGGCACCAGTGGGTTCTTAAGGCCCGCGAAAGGCAGCAGTCGCTGCGCCGAGGGCACCGAACGCTGCGGCGGCCGGCCCGCAGAGCTCGGCCAAAACTGGTCCGCGCGCAAGGCGACAAGCTCAAACGCGGGAACCATGCGGTCAAGCGTCCGCACCATAAGCTTTCGCCGGCGCGCCTCGCGGCCTTCGTACGCGGGCAGCCGTCCGAAAGGGTTTGCCGCTGCGCTGATGACCTCTAGAAATCGCGCATCGTCCACGAGCGTCTCAAGCGCCTGGAAAGCCGCCGCGGACACGTGGCGCGGCCCGTTCGACGCTGCGCGCGCGATTCCGCGCCAGCACTCCACGATCGCGTCCTCGCAGCGCTGCGCAACGTGCTCCTCCGTATCGGCGGAGGTCACCCCGGCCAGGCCCTGCACGGCCCCTGGCCATGCAAGCGCCGCCCAGGCTTGCAGCGTGAGCGCCGCGAGCACGTCTACACCCTCCTGCCGCGCAATTAGGGCCGCGACTGCGCTCTCTGCCTGCGGCCTGAGCAGGAGCCCGAGCACCGCCTCTGGCGTGGCCTTGCGCATCGCCAGCAACGCCGCGAAGGCAACGTCCGCGTGGCACGCCGGGTCGACCAGGTCCTCCACGGCAGCCTGGCCGATTTGTGCGCCAAACTCTGCCGCTAGGCGCTGCGGCAAGCGCAGCAGCCTCAGGTAGGCTCGCGTTCTCGCCGCTGGCCCAGCTCGCGCCGCATCCGTGCCTCCGGCCGCTGCGGCGCGGTCTTCGTTGTCCGCGGCGGGCCGCAGCTCGCCGCGGAGCAGCCGCGTGGCCTCCTGCGCGCTGCAGGGTCCCCTGGCGCCCGCGCGCTCGCCGCTCGCGCGCGCCATCTTGCGGCTCGCCATGCTCGCACGCCGCCAAGGAGCCTACTGCGGCATGGACTATACCCTGGACGAGCTCGACTCGACCGCCGACGAGGACATCGAGGTGCCAGATGGTGGCACGGACTATGAATCGACCGCCGACGAGGACATCGAGAGGGCAGGGGTGGCGACCCGGGTTGCCAAGGACGCCGCCGCTTGCGGAGAGCAAGCAAGCAAGGCCAGCAACGCAGGCAGGCAGGCAGGCAGGCAGGCAGGCAGGCAGGCAGGAGGGCAGGCAGGCAGGAGGGCAAGAGAGGTCGAAACCCTAATTGTCAACCGCAGTTGCTGCTAGTCGAGGGCAAAGTGGCCCTGGCCCTCGCGGATGGCCTGCAGCAGGCGCGCCTCGAGGACCGACTTGGTCGAGTAGGCAGGCAGCTTGAGGTAGACCTGGCAGGTGCTGCACGAGGGCAGGTGGTCGTCCGGCAGCTGCGCCACGCTCTTCTTCACCACCGTCAGTCGCGGCCGCAGCTCGCCAAAGCCGCCGATGGGCAGCCGCGGCGACCCCGTGAGGAACTGCATGAAGCGCCGCCGGTCGGCCTTGTCCAGGCCCGCGAGCACCTCCACGAGGTGCCGGATCTGCGGGAGCTGGCGTCGAAGCCGTGCCGGCAGTTGATGTTGCGCGCGATGGTCTCGGCTTGCCAGTTTTCCGCCGTGCTGCCGTCGCTCAACAAGGACTGCAGCTCCAGCGGCGAGAACAACCGCAGGGCATGCTGCGGCACAAACTCGCATAAGCCGTCGCGGATGGCCTGCACCTGGTCCCGCACGTCCTCGACAAGCAGCTGCTCCTTAACGAGCGAGATGTAGTGCGCCAAGGAGGCCGCGGTCACGTCCATGCCCTGGCCACCAGGCACGAGCTCGCGCGACGGGTCCCCCGGCATCGTAAAGTCCAGGCAGAGGTCCTCGACCGCCGCCTCGATCTTGGCGCGCGCGGCCGCCCCCGCTGCGCCCCCGGCGCCGCCCGCCTCGAGCTGCGCGAACGACGTTGCGAGCGACTGCAGGTAGGCCAGCGAGCGGCCCACGGCCTCGTCGATGGCCTCCACGTCGGCAAGAATAAGCTCCTGGTCCAAGAGCAGCTTGCAGAGCGGCGTCGAGAACGGCAAGTCGAGCAGGCGATTGTCCTGCAGCGCTTTGCCCACAAAGCGGCCGATGAAGGTGAACAGCTTGAGCGCGCGCGCCCTGCTGTGTGTGGGCTCGAGCGGCACCGGCGCTTCCAGCGACACCTCGCTGCTGCTCTCCGTGCGGCTCCGCGATCGCTGCGGCGGCCTCGGGGCGGCTTCCCCGCACGAGCTATTGGAGCTGCTAGAGCTGCTAGAGCTGTCCTGCCGCGGGCGATGGGCCCCAACGCTGCCGTCCTCGGCGCCGCCCTCCTCTGCCGACACCGACGCCGGTGGCGGCAAGCGGCACGGCCAGAGCCCGCTCGGGTGGAAGACGAACTGCGGCGGCTCGCCTGCGCCGTCGGCCTCTGCGGCCGCGTCGCCCTCCTCCGAGCGCCACAAGCGGAG
Source organism: Thraustochytrium striatum (assembly GCA_022244645.1). Taxonomy (NCBI): domain Eukaryota; class Bigyra; order Thraustochytrida; family Thraustochytriidae; genus Thraustochytrium; species Thraustochytrium striatum. The sequence continues at coordinate 324,937 of JACDIV010000028.1, read as the reverse complement.
GCTTTTGCGCTGCAGCTCCTGGCAAACAAGCGAGTAGAACTCGAGCGTCGGGCCCAGTCCGTGCCCGGTCTCGCCCGAGAACTCCACGCTCAGGACAAGCTTTCGCGTGGCCTTGTGCTGCAGCAAGAACATGGCCGCCTCCAACACGCGCTCCCGCGGCACCACCGCCTTTTGGCGCCGCAGCTGACCCAACTGGCGCCGGTTGACCCCTTCGACGTTGCCCATAATCCACGAGCCCTGGCGCACGATGGTGGCGAGCGGCGCGGCCGCGCCCTGCGAGAAGGCCGGCGGCGCTGGGGATCCAAACGGCGCTGGGGAGGGTCGGCCCAAGGTCAGCGGCGACGGCGCCTCGAGGCGGGCTCGCGCCGGGCCCGACGATGGCGAGCCTGGGCCCGAAGATCGCACCGGGCTTTGCCGGACGCTGCTCACGACAACCTCCTGGCCCTGGACCTGGGCGTCCTCCTCGTCCTCGCCTGCCTCCTCCTCCGCGTCGTCGCCCTCAAGCTCGCTGCTCTCGTCCCGCGGCGGCATCGGCGGGGCCGTACGGCCGGTCCGAGAAGCCGCGGCCGACTGCGAAGGCCCGCCTTGTCCGTCCTCGCGAGACTGGGCTTCCGAGAGGCGCAGCAACGCGCGCCCAATGCCAAAGGCAGCCACCTGGAATAGCAGGATGCGCGCCTCCAGCGGGATGAGCAGCTTGAACTCGGTGGCCAGGCGCCACACCCAGGTCGGCAGCGCGTTGCAAGACACCGAGAGCGCGTCCTGCACCTGCAGCACAAATTTTTGCGTGAGCCGCTCGCTGTGCAGGCCGACGGCTTCGTCCAGGTGCATGCCAGAGCGCTCGAGCTGCGACTTGCGCAGGTTCTCGACGTCCACCACAAGGCGGAGCAGTTCCAACACGTCGCTGTCAATGCCCCGCACCATAGTCGGAGGCCCGCCGCCCAGCAACAAGCCAGGCGTGTTCACTGGGGAGAGGCTCATGTCACGACGTCCGCGCGAGGGCGGCTCGCGGGTATTTGCCTCGCCCAGCGACTCTGGCAGAGCAGGGACGGCGAGTTCGATCGGACGAAACGGGGCCCAGCGCGGCAGGAAGCGCACGCAATTGGGCTTGCCCGCCTCCGCGCTGGTCAGGACCTGGCACCGAAAGGACCGGTTCAGCGTGATCACCGGCTGCAGCGCCGGGCCAGAGAACGGCACCTCCTCGAATGCCTTGCCCATGGGGGCCTCCCAGCTGCCATTCACCGAGAACGACATGGTCGCCACGCGACGCCGCGCGTCAATCTGCACAGCGCAGCCAATGACGTCGCCAGGCCGCCACGCCTGGCCCCACGCCTGGGGCTCCACGTTCCAGCGCTTGCGCCGGCTTCCGTCAAAGGCCCAGCTGTGCTCGTCGTCGCCACACCCTATCCCCTTTTGCTCGTTCGGCCCGTAGTGCATGCTGGCCCACCCGATCTGCGCGAGGCCGCTTCGGGTCACGACCACCTCGTAATACCAGGCCCCACTGCCACCCAGGCACCAAGCACGGTACAAGACGGGAAGTGAGACTGCACGCTCAGCGTGCCGTCGGGTGCCTCGCACAGCGTGCCGCACAGGGCAACGATCTTGCCTGGCTTGAAGTTGCGTTTGCCCATGCTCGCCCATGCCGCGTCGGGCATGGGCAGCCGGTACCGCAATTGGATGCCGTTCCCCCACGAAGCGGTGCCAGCCGTGCCGCGCTCGGGCGCTGCCGGGTCTGCGGAGTGGACACCGTCTAGTACAGCGTCGCTTGCGGCATCCCGTGCACGAGCAATGCTCTCCAGGACCATCTCGCTTGGCCGGAAAAGTGCAGGCTCGACGGCGTTGCTGACGAGCCATTCCAGGGCCACATCGTCCTTGCTCGGCTCGTCGCCGCTGTTGCGAGCGCTGCGCGAGGGTTGCGTCGTCTGCGCCCAGAGCGGCAGCTTGTCGGGGACCATGTCGCCCATCAGCACGGCCTCGTGCGGGCGGGCCAACACCCGGCTCGTCTGCACCTTGGTCACGGCGCCAGGGGCGTTGCTGAGAGAGGCCGACGCGCGCTCATTCTCCAAAGCCATTGCAAGGCGGTTTCGGATGTCTCGTGAGGCCATCCTAAAGTCCGCGCCGCCGTACCCGCGCCCCGACTCGCTCATTTCGCGAAACAAGTCCAGCACGGACTGTGTCGCCGCGCTGGTCTGGTTGTCCGCCGCCGCGGTCGACGCGGCGGCCGCGGCCGCGGTCGCGGTCGCCTCGACGTCCTTCACGTCCGGATCGTCGAGCTCGCTGTCGCCGCGCTCCAGCATGTCCGCAGGCGCGGCGCTCGCGGAGGCTTGCTGGTTGCTGCGCGACCCGGACGTTACAGGGCCCTTCGCCTTGGCCTTGCGCTGGCGCTTGGGTGCCGACCCGAGCGCCGCGGCATGGTTCTCCTTCGCAAAGGGCTGCAGGCGAGCCAGGAGCCTTTCTGCCACGTCCTGCTCGCTCCAGGCAACGCGGTGGCTTGCCAGCAACTCTCTGGCAACCAAGACTGCATCCTTGCTGCCTAACTGGTCCTCGAGCTCCCGGAGCCCAAGAGGCTTTGTTCGCTTGCCGATTGCGCCAGGCCTCAACAACTGCCGCTTTGTCACCCCGCGCCGCACGTTGGGAAAGCCGTCAAAGCTCAGGCAGAGCTCCACTTCGTTGCTGTTGACCTCCTCTTCCTGGCCATGGGCCTGGTCGTTTGGCGCTATGCACATGACGCGCGCCGCCAGTAGGGTCTGCTTGCGCTTGGCTAGCTGAATTGGCAGCAGGACGGGGTCACCGGGTTTCAAGGGTTCGCCGGCCGCCTGCTTTCCCGCCGCGTCCTGGCTCGCGACGATGGGCGCCGTGCGCTGGAGCAGCCACATGGTCTCGCGCGCGGTAAGCGGGAACTTTGAGGCGCCGGCGGCGCCGGCGCCGCCGCTGCCGCCGCTGCCGCCGCCACTGCTCCGTCGTGCGCTGCTTGCCGCTTTCTTGCCAAGCGCTTTGAGCTTCTTCCCCGCGCCGGACGCCCGACTTCTGGCCGTCGCAGACGCCCCTGTGCCCGGGCCTGGGCCGTCTAGACCGGTCATGGACAGGGCGCAGCGACCTCGTGTGAGCGACGCGAAATCCAGGCGTCGCCGGTGCTGTCCTCCTCGCCCACGATGTGCACGAGAAGAAACTGCGCGTCCCCGCCCGATGCCGCATCCGGTGCCATGACGTTGGGCTCGTCGGCGCAAGCAAGGACTACGCACAGTGTCCACTCTACCAGGCTGCCCCGGCCTCCGGCGGCGCCACAACTGCTACCCGTCGCACGAACGTCCACCAGAGCGCCGGGCGTGGCTTGCGACCACGACGCGCACTGCTGCGCGCCCCACGTCTTGAGCATGGCCTCACTCTCATCCAGCAAGACCTTGCGAGCGTGGCGCGAGACGCTTTGCTCCGCAGCGCCAAAGGGGACGATGCGCGGCGAGGCCATGACGGTCCAGAACGTGGCCGGAGGGCCTGCTTCGCTGGGCACGAACCGCACGTTCATAAGCCGCACCGCCGGGTCGCGCGCAGGCGTGTACGTCGCCAGCACCACCGCGGACTGCCACGTGAGCGGAGACTGAAGGACCTCGACGCGCATGCCCTTGTCGAACGACACGGCCAGGCGCGCAAAACCTTGCTCGTCAAAGTCGCTCGCCACGCTGCTTCGTCTGCGACTCGAAACAACAGCACCACCGCTTGCTGGCTTGAACGCTGGCTCACAGCGCTCGACATCAAACGCGCCCTCGGCCCCAAAGCGGTAAAAGTTGGCCTGCTGCGCACCAAGCCAACGCACAAGCAAGCCATGGCCACCCGCCGGGCCAGACCAGCGGCAGCACTCCACCACGACACCGACCGCACACCCCGCAGCCTCGCCCCACCGCCAATCCACCGAAGGGCGCACCAGGGCGCCGGGCCGCGGCACCATCTCCTTGCATTGGTACACGGCGGACAGCGCTACCTTTTGAGCGCCAAGAATCCCACGCACCATGCGCTGCGAAAAAGCTCTTGAAGATCTCTGCCTGCACGTCCTCGCCGCGCACCAGGGGCTCCAGCAAAAGGTCGTGCGCGAGCACGTCCTGCCGCACGCGCGCCTCCCACCCGGGCTCGAGCACAAGCGCGTCGTGGTCGGCGAACTGGGTCAGCGCGGCCGCGGCGAAGCGCCGCAGTTCGCCGTCGCAGCGCTCCAAAAGCGGGCCGGACGGCTCGGCGGCAAAGTGCGCCGGCTTGTGCAGCTCCTGGAGCGGGCCGAGCAGGCGGACCTGGAAACGCTCCTCCGCGTGTAGGAGCGCGAGAATCTGGCTCACCAGCTTTGAGCTTGTGTCACACAAGTCCTGCTCGAAGACGCTCGCAAACACGGACCGCCCGACGTCGTCTTGCAGCGTGCGCTGCAGGGCCGGCACGAGCCCGGCTGACTTGAACTCGTGCAGCGTGATACTCGTGGACGAGTCCAGCATGTCGCGCAGGCTTTGCAGCTGTTGCATCCACTGTGCCCGCAACTCGGCACTTGCGTTGCCGCCGCCCAATAGGGCGCCGTCACCGGCGTCGGCGTCGGCGTCGGCGGTGGCGCCTTGATGATCGAAGAGCAGGCTCCCGAGCTCGCTGCCGCGATGAAGCGGAAACATCCGCCGCTTTTTGAGCGATCTCCCGCAAGGCGCAATGTCGTCTTTTTCCGCGGCGTCCGAGCCCACCGGATGGCTCATGCTCCGGCGCTTGCGTCGTCGCTTCGGCTCGGTCTGCTGCACTGGTGTGAGCCGCTGCGGGAACGGCTCGGGGAGGCCAGCGCTGGCGTCATCCGCGTCCGCAAAGGGTGGGCACGTCTGCGCGTTGGTATCGTCATCGAGCAATTCCACCTGGACGTGCGCTAGCTCGTCAGCTTCCGGCCGGGGCAAGTCAAAGCTATCGTGGCCTTGCGCAGCGCCGCCTCGTGGTCGGCCGGCCTGGGTGCTGCTGACGACCAAATCGGGCAGCGGCCGCCCCCCGCTGCTGGCGAGCCGCTCGAGCCGCGAGCAGACGCAGCGCAGGCGGTCGATACTGGCGTTGGGCACGTCGCACACGGCACAAGACAGGTTCCAGTCGTGCACCTCCTCGCGAGGCACGCCCGCCACGACGTGAACGCTTTCCAGGCACCGCCGGGCGCGGGCGCGGTGCTTTCCGCTGCGCGCGAGATGACGCAGCTGGTCGAGAACCCCCTCGCGCGAAAGCACGGTGGTGATCCCCTGCGGCACCTTGAGGAGGTCGACAAGCACGACTTGCAGCGCGGCCTGCACCAGGCAAATCTCAGAAGCTTGCAGTGCGGCGACAATCCCGCCGTAGCCGCTGTTGCCGCGGCGCAAGAATGCGGCGCTCTCTTCGCCGCGTTGGCGGGCGAGAAAGTCCGCGCGCGTGTGAAAGTTGATGGCCGCGAACAGGCGGAGTGCGACCTCGCGCGAGCCGGACACGGACGAGTGCGCACCGACATGCAACAGGCGATGCGCGAGCGCGAGAAAGCAGCGCTCGCCCATGTGCGGGTTGTTGTTCCATTGCGCCTCGATCGACTCGGCCAGCGGGCCCGCGACCTCGGCCACGAGCGATTCAAGCGATGGCCGTTCCTTGCATTTTGCCTTCTCGGCCCGCTGCTGGATCTCGGGGCTCACTTGCCCACACATCTCGCACGATGACTTGCTGGTTGGGTTGTGGAACGTGCACACTGGGCATGCCCAGAGGTCCCCGGGCGGCGCAGCCACCTCGTGCGCCTCCGGTGGAGTCTCTTTTGACTCGGCGACGCTGGTGCTGCTCCGATCAACAGTGCTCGAGCTGCTACTTGCCGGAGCAGAGGCCCCCGCGGCGTCGCGCTGGGTGCCATCGCCTGCGGCTTGTTTCCCAGCGCAGGCGGTGTCGTCTGCGCTGGTGTCGCCTTTGAGGAGCTGTGCCTCGAGAGCGTCCAAAGAGGGCACGTCAGGGGTCATGGCTGCCACGAGGCCAAGCGTGACGGACAGATCGCCTTCCAGGCGCCGCAGTTGAAGTAGCGTACTGCGCCGCTGCCGAGGCGCCGCGGCGGCTGTGCCAGCGGTGGCTGCACCGGCCGAGGCAGAACGCTTTTCTCCGCTTGGCACGACGCCCGATTCTTGCGCCGCTGTGCCTTCGCTGTCGTCGTCCGGTGCCGCGCCCCAGACGCTCTCGGGCGAGTCGGCCGCCAGGCGCTGCTCAATTACCTGGATGAGACCGTTCTCCAAGAGTCCCGGCAGCATGCAGGGGCAGGCCTTTAAGGCGTTTGCCAGCGTGCGCAGCAGCAGGGCACTCATGCCGGCGTCGAGCTTGCTTGCACCCGAGAGCATCTTCAACAGCTTGGCGGTCACCGCTTCGGGGAGAATGTGCAAGATCATGGCGGCGCGCCACTGCGCTGGCGTCGGCGCCGGCGGCCTTGAGGCCGGCGCTGCCGCCGGTTTCGGTTCGCTGCGCCGCGAGCCGCGCCGCCGACTGGGGAAGGCCTCGCCCGCCGGCGCGGCGCCAGGTTCTTCCGTAGGCGAGGGCGCCATCGCGCCGACGGCGCTTTGGCGCGAGTAGCTCTGCACGAGGCGGGCCACGGCGGTGCAAGCGAGGCGCAGAACCTGCGGGTCGCTTTGACTTAGCGCGGCGTGCAGCGCCGGCAGTACCTGGAGGACGTGCCCCGCATCTGCTTGGCACTTGGCCTCTGTGGACCCATCGCAGACGTACTGGCTGAGGGTAGCGACCGCCGTGAGTGCCTTGATCTGCATGTGCTGCGGGAAGAAGTCGAAAAACGCGAGGCAGGCGTTGAGGCCGTCTGCGCGAATAATGGACTTGTACTGGGCGACGCGACGTGCTGAGGGCTGCTTGGTGAGCAGAGAAAGGCAGTTGAGGCACTGCTCCGCTACCTCAAAGTCCTTGAACTCTAGCAGCTTGCCGCACACGACCGGAAGACCCTTCTCGCTGACGAGGATCGCGCAGCATCGCGCTTCCAGGTCGAGGATCGTGTTCAGCGCCCTCGCCGCCAGCAGCACGGCCTCGGGGTTGTGCGAGAGCTGAGTCATCAGCCGCAGCAGCGTCGGGATAAACGGCGCCACGCGCACATCTGCTTGCCCGAGTGCCAGCACGGTGTTCACCTCATGCAAGCACGCCACAAGCGCGCCCTCGTCCTCGAGGTTGTTGAGTCCTTCGAGCAGGTCCATACCGCCTTGCCAGCGCTGGGTCGAGTTCCTCCTTCCCGGCCCGTTCCACGCAGCTCGCCGAGCGGGCTGCGGTCTTTGCACTCCGGCCGGGTGTGCAGGACGCCGCGAGCGCTTGCAGTGCGCGCCTCACCTGCCTGGAGCGCCGCGGTCCCGTCCTCCGCCCGCGCCTTCGTCCCCGCGACCCTTGACCGTCTCGATCGATCGTCGCGTCTTCTGCAAAATGAGGTCCCAGGCTCCTTGGCGCAGATCAGATCATCGATCATGTGCCGTACTCCTTGGCTACGGCCGATGTGCCGCAGCTGCGGCTCGCGACGCCGCGCTAGCTGCCGCAGGTCGCTCCGCTCTGCGCCCGCAGTCGGTGCGGGCTCCGGCTGGCGTGTGCGGGCAGGCGAAGAACGCGGCGCCGGGGTCAGGGCTTTGTGCTGCAGCTGCGGCGCGGACATGGCTGCAGCGGCGACCGCCACGGATGGTGGCATAGCAGCAGCTATTGGTGGTCGAAAGCTGCGAGGCAAGGAACACACGATCGAACTTGGAAATTTCGGCAATGTGGGTACTGTACAAGCTTGGGCTCACGCGTTCGTGACGGGTTCCGTACCCTCGTCGTCCGAGACGTAGGCGTCCGGGAAGGTGCAGTGAAAGTTGGCGTGCGCCATCTCGAGCGCGTCGTCCCACTGCCGCTCGAGGCAGAAGGGCGACTCTTTGATCCCGCAAGCGATCCGGCTCATCTTGCGGCGATATGTGCGGATGTCCATATCCCGCGGCGGATGTCGTTGCCCCCAACTGCATTCACCGTGAATCCGCGCCGACAGTGGGCGCGGGGCTCTAGTGCCGGGTCAAAGACCCGCTCCTCCCAGCCGGCCTCTCGTCGCCGTCGCTGCTTGGCGCGCCGTGCTTTGGCCTGCTTGCTGCGCTCCGTCGCGGCCGCTCTTGCCTTGGCCGGCCGCAATCCGCGCTGGGCTCGGGGGCGTGCACGAGCCGATAGAGGTCGTCCGAGTTGAGTGCGCCCCACGCGGCGCACGCGGCGTGGCGCGCGGGCCGCGGCCTCGGCCTCGCGCTGCTGCACGAGGGAGAGCACGTCGACGTGCAAGGGCGTGGTCCCGCCCGGAGACATTGCCCGCGGCCTGTTGTTGTTGCGCGCGAGGCCTCTTCGCGCGTGCGGGGGCTGATGAACCCTCGCTTGAGCACCTTGTCGTCCTTGATCTGGTCCAACGTGTCTGCAAGTAGCCGCTGCAGGTTGTGCGCGCCGGAAAGCTGCAAGTCGCGCTTCGTGCGCAGTTCTTGCCTCACCGTGCGGCTCCCGTGCGTCTCGATCCAGTCCGTCAGCTGCTTGTCGGCGCAGAAGGGGTGCTCGGCCAGATCCAGCGTGGGCTCCGAGGCCAGGCGTTGCAGGCGCCGCGACCCGGCCTTGATGCGCCTGAACTTGACGCGCTCAGCTCGCAGCAGGCGCGCGTCGCGCTCGTTCATGGCGACCTTGGCGCCCCGCATCGTCTTGCTCTCCTGCGCACGGAGGCTATCTTTTTGCCATTTGTCTTGTCCGGCGCGGACCCAAGTCCTAGGGTTTGTGCTAAATGCTCATTAGAAGCGCCAGGACAACCGTGCATCGAGGAGCCTGGAGACATCATCACATTCCACCAAATCGTTACGCGCTACGCTTGGCGCTCTTGGCCTGCTTCTGCTTGCCGGGCGTCGCCTTCTTTGCCGCCTTCTTGCTGCTCTTGGCCGCGGAAGCCGGCTTCTTCTCGGCGGCCTCACCCTTGGCAGCCTTCTTCTCGGCGGCCTCACCCTTGGCAGCCTTCTTCTCGCGGCCTCGCCCTTGGCAGCCTTCTTCTCGGCGGCCTCGCCCTTGGCAGCCTTCTTCTCGGCGGCCTCGCCCTTGGCAGCCTTCTTGGGCGTCTTTTGGGGGTCTTGGTCTTCTTGGTCTTCTTGTCCTTGGGCTCGTCCTCCTCCTTGGGCTCGTCCTCATCCACCTCCATCGGCGTTTCCGTGGGCGCCTGCACGAAGACGGGGAGCGCGGCGCTGTTGCCAGTCTTGATGTGGATCGCCTGGATGTTGGACCAGCCCTGCGGGCAGACAGGCACGGCCCCCGCGATGCAGTCGAGGACGTTATCTACAATGTGCTGCTCGTCCTCCCACGTAACGCGCGCCGCGCGCATGGTGCTGCACGAGCCCTTGAGCTGGAACGAGGCCGTCTCGATTGCGCGCTGCACGCGCGACTCGAGCTGCTCGCAAGGCTTGCCCGAATTCTTGCTGGTCATCGTCACCGGCAAGGGCATCTTGTCAGTTGAGTAAACACGCGGCCAAGCGCCTTGGGCAGCATCGGCACGATGCGCTGGTCGGCGGAAGACGTCGTACATGGCACTCAGCTCGCGGCGGCTCTTGTGCGAATGGTAGCCCTTTCGCAGGTCCACCAAACTGAGAACCTTCTTGACGCCCTGCACCGGGTGCGTCTCGAGGAATTCCTTGGCTTCCTTGCTGTCCTTCACGAGCAGGCAGATGTCCAGGTTGCCGTCGTAGCGGCGCATCGGGTGCCGCACTGGCACCGTGCGGGCCTTGAAGGTCTTCTTGAGGTCGACCGGGGGGCGGATGAGGGCCAGGCTCACGAGCACAAAGTCCTTGGAGCTGGCGTTCGCGCCCTTGGCCTCCTCGTCCTCGCCTTCGAACAGATCCATCTTGGCCTTCTTGGCGGCGACAGCCTCGCGGTGCTTCTTGACGTGGTTGACGAGCGCATGCACGGCCTTGCGGACCTGCTCCTCGTTCACGCGCTTGAGCGCCTCGTTGAGGTCCTCGGCATGGCGCTCCGCGATCGAGGCATTCACCTTCTTGCCCTCTTCCACAGCCTTGTTGAGCTCCTTGCGGCCCTTCTTGCTGAGCGCGCCCTTGGCCTCGGGGGCCTTGCGCTTCTTGGACGGCGGCTCGGCCTTGCCAGACGCGGCGGCAGCGGCGGCGGCGCCCTTGGCGGGCGTCTTGCTGGCCTTGCTCTTCTTCTTGCCGACCTTCTCCATCACCAGGTTGGCCATCCCTGCGCTCGTCTCTTGCTCTCCACCAGCGTCCCTGCCAGCAACCAGCCATTTCGCCTCCGACAGAGTCCACGTTCAGGACGCATTTTTCACATCCCATTCCCATCATCCATCCGCCACATCCCGCGTTCAGGTCGCAGTTTACGAATCGCGTTCGAGTCCTTTTTATCGGTGAGGGAGTGGTGATAGAAGGCAAGCAGAGGTTTCCTTGATACCCCCCTAACGCAACGTTGTGTATGCTTACGCGAGCATCAACCGGGGGGCACTCGGGGAAGGCCAACAACTCTCCGTGGAACGAGCAGGTTCGGCGCGCGCAGAAGGAAGTCGGGTGCGAGAGAGCTCAGGGCCTCCGGCGAGGAAGCGAGCGAGCAAGCGAGCGAGCGAGCGAGCAGCCATGGGCGGCGTAGTCTCATCGGGCATCGGCATGGCCGGGCTGGCGTGCCAGTCGGCCATCTGCTGCTGCAACTTTGCCAACTGCATGATGACCGCGGGCAGCGGCGCCGACGGCGTGAGCGGGCGCGCGGCCAAGATCTACTACATCATGGTGCTCGGCATCGCCACCATGATCGCGCTGATCCTGCGCTTCAACGGCGACGCGCTGGACATCAACCTCGGGGCATGGAAGGTGCACTGCAGCAGCACGGACGACGAGCACGACCTCAGCGCGGGCTTGCACCAGGTCGGCCTCACGGGCAGCGAGCACTACATGTACTGCAAGGGCGACGCGGCCGTGTTTCGCATCTCGTTCGTGCTGGCCTGCTTCTTCCTCTTCATGACGGTCTCCTCTTTCACGGGCCGCGGCTTCCACCGCGGCTTCTGGGGCATCAAGCTTCTGGGCCTCGTCGTGGGCCTCACGGCGTGCTTCTTCATCCCCAACTCGTTCTTCGATAACTCGGGCTACGCCTGGATCGCGCGCGTGGTCTCCATGCTCTTCCTCGTCCTGCAGATCCTCATCCTCATCGACTTTGCGTACCAGTGGAACGAGTCGTGGGTGCAAAAGGCCTACGGCTCGGACGGCGACGAGGACAATATGTGGCTCATCGCCATCCTGGCCAGCGCCGCGGTGCTCTACCTGGTGTCGCTCGTCGGCATCCCGCTTCTCTTCACCTTTTACGGCGAGTGCGGGCTCGGCGTGGGCTTCGCTTCGGTCACTCTGGTCGGTGTCATCGTGGCCACCGCGATCACGCTCTTCCGGGACAAGATTGTCGGCGAAGAGCACGAGGGCGCTATCCTGCCCGCCGCGGTTGTCTCCGCCTACGCCACCTACCTGTGCTGGAGCGCCCTGGAGAGCAACCCGGACGTGGAGTGCAAGCCCGAGGGCTCGGACGCCTCGGACAACGTGCGGATGACCGTCGGCTTTGTCGTCGCCGTCGTCTCGCTCTGCTGGACCAGTCTCTCCGTAACCGACGGCTTGCAGAACCTGGTCACCGGCGAGGACTCTGGCGCCGAGAAGACGGGCGCCGCCACCCCGCTGTACACGGTCGAGGGCGCGGACGGGTCGGAGCGCCGCGTCGAGGCGCAGACCTTCGAGTCGGCCGGCGACGACGAGGGCGAGGACGGCCTCCTCTGGGTTATTCCATCTCACCATGATGACTGCATCCATGTACATGGCCATGCTCATCACAAACTGGGGCGCCGAAGACAACGCGCACGGCAACGAGGACGGCCGCATCGGCCTGGCCAGCGCATGGGTCAAGATTGTCTCCCAGTGGCTCACCATCCTCATGTACATTTGGACGCTCGTGGCGCCCCGGGTGCTGGGCGCCTTCCGCGACTTTGACTTTTGATCACGCAAGAACACAACATTCACCAATCGCCTCGTCCGTCCGTCCACCGCGCCCCCGAGCTGCAGCCCCACGCTGCAGCCCCATACTGCAGCCTCGATTCCGCCACTTTCCATGCCAGCTCCCGCGCCAAGCGTCGCTCGCCGAGCGCACAGCTTGAGCAGGCAGGCGCGCGCCACCCGGCGCATTGGCCGGCGCCCGGGCGGCGCTGGCAGCTGGCGGCGTGGTCCCTGGCGCAGCCAGCGCGGGCTTGGCGCAACGCCCAAGGCTCCTTGGCCTCTCGCCATTTTGTGGAGGGCCCGAGCCAACTTGCAGAGCAGGTGTCGCCGGGTGGGGTGCCAGCGCCCGAGCCGCCGCAGCGGCGCCTGGACCTGCTCGCGACGCTTTAGGGCAACGCCATCGTCCCTCCGACAACTCTACTGCCCGCTGCGAGCGCGCAGAGCTCGGCTCATGCCGCTCCTTCGACGATGGACCACGGAGCCGGACGGTGAACTGGAGCGCAGGACCGCCGACGCGGTGGATGCCAAGCTGCGAGAGGCCTTTGACGGCATCGCTAGAGGCCCTGGCTGCCCGCGCAGCCTCGCGCCCCGCGGCGAGGTGCTCGGCGAGGTGCAACACCTGTTGAAACCACCCTGCGATATTGACGACGAGATGCTCGAGCGGCTGTGCCCGAGGGCCTGCAGGTGCGAACAGCTCAGCTTTGAGGACTTTCGCGAGGTCGTCCATGTGGTCGGCGCGTGGTGCGTCGTGCACGACATGGACGAGCAGCACATTCAACGGCGGTGGACCGCGCTGTCCGACACCGAGAGCAATTATACCCTCGACTTTCCGTCCAAGAAGGCGAACGCGGACGTGGACGACGACTCGGACCTGACGCTGCCGTTCAAGACGAGGGCACAGGTCTTCGAGGACCGCAAGATGCGTTTCTTGCTTGAGGAAGGTGGTAAGGCGCGAGGTGTTTCGGCGGATTCTCGGCCGGCCACGCCGAAGCACGCGGGCGCGCGCAAGGCTTGCGGGTGGTGGGGTTGACGCGGGCGACGCCGATACCGAGCTAGAGGCGGCGGCGCCACTGCTTCCACCCCCGCCCACGGCGGAGGAGTCTTCTGCTGCCGAGGCGGCGGTGGAGGCGGCGGCGGCGGCCTCGGCCGTCGCGGCGCTTGCGCCCACCAATGCGCCAGAGCCAATGCTAGTGCGCGACCTCGCGAATTCCAAGCGCTTGGGCGAAGAGCGCGCGATGGAGCGAGAGCAGGCGGCGGGGGCGGCGGCGGCGGCGGGGCTAGCGGCGGCCGAGGAAGACGAAGACAAGGTGGTCAACTTTCAAGATCTGAGCCCCATGCTCAAAGCCTGGGACATCGCCAAGTCGCTCGTGGCGGGCGGGCTGGCTGGCGCGGTCGCCAAGACAGTGATTGCACCGCTAGACCGCACCAAGATCATCTTCCAAACCACCGAGCGCACGTTCTCGCTGCGCGCGGTTGGGCACGAGCTGCGCAAACATCGTGGGGAAGGAGGGGCTCCACGGCCTGGCGCGGGCACAGCGCCACGCTTGGCCGCGTGATGCCCTACGCCGGCATCCAGTTTGTCTCGTTCGACATGTACAAGCAGCTGCTCCTGCGCGACCAGGACACGCGACGCCCATACGCCGTCTAGTGGCAGGCTCCCTGGCCGGCGCCACGTCGGTGATCTGCACCTATCCGCTGGACCTGCTGCGCGCGCGCATGTCGGTGCAGCACGCCGCGCACGGCGGCGTGCGCCACAATTTCCGCGTCGTTGTCAAGCAGGACGGCCTGCTCGGCCTGTATCGCGGCCTGACGCCCACGCTGGTCGGCATTCTTCCGTACGCGGGGCTGGCCTTTGGCACATTTGAGACGCTCAAGATGGTGACGCAGCACCACGGAACTGAGGCCGTGACGCCCGGCCAGCGGTTCTACTGCGGCGTCCTGGCTGGCTTCATCGCCCAGTCGCTGACCTACCCGCTCGACATCGTGCGCCGCCGCATGCAAACGGACGGCGCGCACGCGCCCCTCAGCACCGCGCGGCCCCTGCGCAAGTACACGTCCATCGTACAGACGATGCGCTACGTGGCCACGCGGGAGGGCATACGGGGCGGCCTCTTCAAGGGACTCACAATGAACTGGATCAAGGGCCCCATCGCACACGGCATTAGCTTTACGACCTTCGACCTGCTCAAACACAACTTTGACGTCAAGCCGCGCGCAACGCGGTGACGCACGGCGCGGCCCGCGGCTCGTCAGACCGGCTCTGGCGCCGCGTCGGTGTCGTCGGGGACCGCGCCTGAGCCGCCGTCCTCGCCGCGCGCGCGGCGCACGGCCCAGCGCAGGGCCGAGAGCCACTCGTTGCGGCTCTCCTGGATGAGCCGGTCGCGGTCCACGTGGTCTTTGGGGTAGTAGGGCAGTTCGAGGTCCAGGGTGTGGTCTTCCCACACCAGCGACAGACAGGCGTAGACCCGTTCCGCGCTGCCCGTCCGCTTAAATTTCGCTGTCTTCATCCCGTGCTCCACCTTATTCACCGTCTCGAGCGAGAGCTGCGAGTGCGTGATCGACCCGAACAGGGTCTTCATGTTGGAGTAGTATATCGTGCGCAGGTCCCGGTCGCAGTACACCAGCGCCTTGTGCGGCTTGCCCTTTCGCCCGTGCTTGATGAACACGCCGCCTTGCGTCAGCTTGCGCCACTCCTTTTCGCGCTCGCGCCGCACGGTGTCCGCCACGGCGGCCTGCTGCGAGGCTCGGAGGCCGTCCATTTCCGCCACGGCCGCGGACACTTGTGCCTGCGCGCGCTCGAGCTCCTCGCCGAGCTTGGCGCACGACTCCCGCGCCGCGCCTGCCTCCTCGCGGCTGAGCGTCAGCGCTTGGCCCAAGGTCGCCTCCTTTCTGCGGTGCTCGCGCCGCAGCTCCTTAATTTCACGCTCCAGCTCCTGAACCTTGCCGCTCACTTTTGCAATCTGCGCGCGCTCTGCCGCTAGTTGCTCGGCGTGCCGTGCTTCTCGCTCGGCGTCGCCCTCGCGTTCGCTCTCGGGTTCCTCGTCCTCGACGCCGCGGCGCTGTCGGCCATGCGCGCGTCGCCCGTGCAGGAGGTCATATGGCGCCGCCAAGGCGCCCAGGTCGGCGATTTCGTTGTTGTTGAGCTCGAGCCAGCTTGCCGCGGCATTCCCGCCGCTGCGCGCCGCCGAGTTGGCGTCCTTGCGCGCATTCGCGCCTCCGCTTGACGGCCTGTCAGAGGACCCTGCTGTTGGCGGCGGCGGCGGTCCTGGTGGCGGCGGTGGTCCCGGTGGGGGCGGTGGGGGCGGCTGCGACCGCGACCGCGACTCTGGCCGGGATTCCGACTGCAACTGCGACGACTTCGACTGACGTTGAGGTGGGCCTTCAATCGCGAGGCGAGGCTTGTAAAGGAACTCGCGGATGCGAGTGTCCAATCCTTGCAGCCGCACCTCCGCGGCCTCGCCCTCTGCTTGCGGGTCGTCACTGTCGTTGTCCGCGCCCACCCGTGCGCCCTTCTTATTCGGGAGCTTGTCCTGCATTGCGCGGCCTTGAACCACCTCAAGTACCGCGAGCGGGACTTGCGCTGCCGCGAGCTAATCTCCGCGGCGTCGGTGCTGGCGCTCCGACTGCGCTCATAGAAAGACACCCCAT
The DNA here is from genome assembly GCA_022244645.1 of Thraustochytrium striatum. Classification (NCBI taxonomy): domain Eukaryota; class Bigyra; order Thraustochytrida; family Thraustochytriidae; genus Thraustochytrium; species Thraustochytrium striatum. The sequence continues at coordinate 309,308 of JACDIV010000028.1, read as the reverse complement.
GCCGCTCCGGCGCGGCCCAGGGAAGCCTCTAGCTTTCTGTCCAGCTCCAAGACGCGATCTAAATCGTGCAGCGCCCCGTGCCCGTCGTCGTCGTCGTCGTCAGCGACGCCGACATCGTCGCCAAAGTCGTCGTCCTCAAGGTCGTCGTCATCAAGGTCGTTGTGGCCCGGCAGCCGCCGCGGCCCGTGGAGCGACTTGGCGCGTTTCTTGAGCATGCCGCGCAGAGAGGTGCGCGGCTCGCGCTCCCATTCGTCTAGATGTGCTTGCAGCTCCTCCGCCGATCGCGTGTACCCAACGCGCCGCGGCCGACGCCGTTGCAGCGCCTCGAGAGCCTCATCACCACGGCCGCGCCCGCCGCTGCGGCCGCCATTTACCCGCGGGGTCGCGCCGCGTATGCACAGCACTTCGCCACTACTATCGCTATAGCTCCCGAGTGACTGCGGCGACTCAATCTCGAGCTGCTGCCGCGAGCTCCCGGCGACGCTTCGCTGCCATTGCTGCTGCTGCTGCTGCTGCTGCACTGCTGCTGCTGCTGCTGCCACTGCTGCTGCTGCCGCAGGCGGCCGCAAGGCACATCAGCCACGATTCCATCTCTGTGGCGTCCCGCGCGCGCAGCGGCGGCCAGCGGCGACGGTCGCCGCTGGCCGCCGTCAGCACGTGCACGGCACACCGTCGGTCTTTTCTGCACATTAGCGCCCCCCTCCTCGGGACATCGGAAGCGCAGCTCGACCGAGCCGCTGCGGTGCAAGCTAGCGCGCGTCGTGCCCATCGTGAGCTCGGCCTCCACGGCGTCCCGCCTGGCCGCCGCCCGCCCGACCATGTCCATCGCGCCCTCAGCCAGCAGAGTAGTTGGCATCCGTTGGACCCTAACCTGCGGAACGCTTTCGGCAACCCAGAGAACGGTTTTATCGACGCCGAGAAGGCAAAGGACGTTGGAGGAGGAGGAGGAGGAGGAGGAGGAGGAGGAGGAGCTGGCGGGCGAGCTGGGCGAGAGCGGGATGGCAGAGAGCGGGGCGCTGACGCCGGAGCAGCAGGAGAATCTCAACGCGGCCAAGGTGCTGCTGCGGCTGGAGAATGAGCAGTACCTGCGCGAGCATCCCGAGCTGAAGAAGCTTCTCAACGCCTTCTTCCTCAAGGCGCTCAACGACCGCCCCGCCAAGCTGGACGAGTACGCGGCAAAGTTCTTCACGGACGACAGCAACTACGAGGGCTTTGAGCTAGCTTGCCTCCAAGGAGCACGCGTCAACTGTATCTGTCACATTCTCGTTGCCGTCTACTTGGCGTTGCTCAGGAAGTAGGTCTGCTGGTGCCGCGATCGGCGACATGTCGATCGGCTCCCGCGGCTCGACCTTGAACACGTTCTTCACGCCCGGGCCCTTCATCAGCGCGTCCACGACGCTCTGACTCACGTGGACCTTGCCCGGCTTGCCCTTGGACTCCATCATGTTGGCGAGGCTCGCGTCGCCAAAGATGTGGTACCGCGGGTCCTTGAACCCCACAACACCCGCGATGACTGAACCCACGTGCACTCCGATGCGGATCGAGATGTCCGGCTTGGGAATCTCCGCGTCAAGGTTGTCGTCGTTGATCCACTCCGAGGTGGGCGAGAGCGGCGAGTTGATGCCGGACATCACCCGCTCGTCGGCCGCGTCCGCGTCACAAGTTGAGAGTTGGAGCGCGCTTGGCGTTGGCTCTAGGGTGTCGCCCAGCATCGAGGAGGAATCGGTCTGCGACGGCGCGAGGCTACTGTTTGTGGGCTTGTCCGAGATGCTGTTGTTGCCCTGGCACTCTTGTTGCGCCTCCTTCTCCTTCTCGCCTGCGCCTGGTACAGCTGCACTTGCTTCGTTGCCTACGTTGTCGCAATGGTCAGCCGCTGTGGCCTCCGCCTCCGTCTGCTTGCACTTTGGCGAGTCGGGAAGCGCGATGAGGTTGAGCTTGGGCTCGTCTATCGACGAAAGCTGACGAATGCGGCGCTCCTTGGAAAGCTTCTCCTTGCGCTGCTTTTGCTGCTCCTTGAGCGTCTTGTGGGCCACTTCGCACAGCTCGGGAAGCACCGCGAGCATCTCCTGGGCAGCCTTGACGACGCGCTCCGTGTGGTCTTCGCTCTTGATGGGGCAGCCGCCGACGATAAAGTAGGCGTCCCCGATGACTTCTACCTTGTAGAGCTTGTACTTCTCGGTAATGGCATCGAATCGCGTGTACATGACGTTGAGAAAGTCCATGAGCTGCAGCGGTGAGATCTGCCGCGAGAAGCTGGTAAAGTTGACCATGTCCGTGAACAGGATAGTGACATTCTGGAAGCGGTCCACGATGCGGCCGTCCTGGCCGCCGTCCACCAGCTTGGGCACGATGCTAGGCGGCAGCAGCTGAGACAGCAAGGCCGTAGTCTGCGCCTTTTGCTTCTGCAGGATGCCGCTCTGGCCCATGAGCTTGTTGTGGCAAAAGTCGCGGAACAGGAAAACGTCCTGCACCACGACGCACCAGAGCTGGAGAATAATGGCCAAGACCAGCAGCATGAGGTGCAGCAATATGTCGTACGAGTTGACGGTAGTCCTGGTCGTCCAGCGTGTAGCGCTTGTACCGCATAATGCTGCAGAGCGTCTCGTTCACGCGCTCCTCCAGCGTCGCCCCGTGAGGGTCGAAGGCCACCGTGGGATCAATGCCGTAAAGCTGCTCGCAGTCCCTGGCGCGCTGCTGCACGACAAAGAGCAGCGCGGCACAGTTGCAGACCGACACAAGAAGCGTCAGGAAGAAGCGATGCGACATGGGCACGACCTGGAGGTTGAAGAAGAAGGTGAGCTCCACCATCATGAAGGACGAGTTCGGGTGCCGCGCCATGACATTGATGACGATCAGCGCGACGGACAGGGACAGAAAGGTAATCTCCACGATGATGTACACGTACTTTGACATGTGCGCATACTTGGAGATGACCGAGAGCACGCTGCACAGGACAAAGGTGAGAATGGTGATGCCCACGATCCAGCTGCCAATGTCCTGGAACATGCTGTTGTCCGAAGCCAAGATGACCATCTCAACCACCAGCGCCACGGGGAGGAGCACGAGCAGAATATGCGCGATTCGCGTCACGCTGGCGAGGCCCTTTTGCACCTGGCCGGCGTGGTACTCGGGCGAGCCCACCGAGAAGATGAGGTTGACGCAGCGGCACCACCGGCTCGAGAGCCGCCTGCCCTTGGCCGCCATGCGTTCCGTGGAGCTATGCGTGGACTCGAGCATATCCATGGACAGTCCAGACTCTTTGGCATCGTGCTCGTCCGAGTTGTGCACAGCCGAGATCTCGGAACTGTCGCAGGTCGGCGCCACTTTGGACTTGCTCAGCCGTCTGGAGGAGGTCGATAAGAAGCTGGAGGATTGCTCCTGCTGAAACGAGCGGAAAAGCATGTTGTGGCTTGCCGCCACGTGCTGCTGCATCTCCGACTTGTCTCGGATCGCGTTGCGGCCCTGGTCGATGGTGTCTCGGCGCGCGAGCAGGAAATAGGTGTCCATCTCTCCTTTCCCCTTGACAGTGATGGACCCGCGGTGCTCAAGCAGGAAGGTGCGCTCGAGCGCCTTGAACGAGTTGATGCTGACCTGGATACGCCCCTCCGGGCAGGTGGACTGCATGCGACTCGCCGTGTTGACCGGGTCGCCGAATAGTTTGTAGCGCGGGGACTGCTGGCCCACGACGCCGGCAACGATGGAGCCCGTGTTAATCCCGATGCGGATCTTGATCCTGGCGGAGGTTGGGGAGCGTGCTGCGCAGAATCTGGTTGATCTCGGGCACCACGGACATGAACTCGAGCGCCAGCTCGCCGATGCACTCGCTGTGTCGCCTGGACCGCTGCGGGCAGCCGCCCACGACCAGGTACACCTGGCCCACGGTCTCGACCTTGTATGCTTCGTAGTCTTCGAGCACCGAGTCGAAGATCGAGTAGACCGTGTTGAGGATGTCCAGCACCTCGTCTTGCGTCTGCTCGCTCGAGATCCGGTTGAAGCTGCACACCTCAACAAACATGATGGTGACCGAGCCAAACTTTTCGGCGATGCGGTACGGGCGCTCCTCCTCCTCGCGCTTGCGCAGCTGCTCAGAGATAACGTCTGGCAGCATGCTGCGCAAGGTTGTGCGTCTTCTCGGCCTCGATCTCGATCTCGGACGACTTTGACACGAGCCGAAAGTGGTTGATGATGCCCTTGCGCAGGTTGAGTTCGCGGTAGTAGGTCACGTAGAGCAAGAAGAAGAAGGCCACCACGTTGGTAAAGGTGAGCATCAGCATGCTGGACTGGTCCATGGACACGACCTGCGTGCTGTTGAGCAGCATCAGCTCCTCGTCTTCGATGCCCAGGAGCTCGAGCTGCGAGACGTTGACGCCGAGCTGCTCCAGGTTGGTCGAGTTGTGGTATTCCAGCAGCGAGATGTGCAGGAAGCCGGTTGCGAAAAAGCTCGCCAGCATGACCCCGCACAGCAGCGCCGCATTCAGAAACACAAGCGGGGTGGCTGTGAAGATGAGGATCACGTAGAGCGTGAGGGTGATGTTGCTGTAGTCCTTCATGATGACCTTGTTGGCGATAAAGCCGATCCCAGCGATCCCGAACAGCGACAGCACGATCCGCTGCGGAAACTTGGTGTAATACGCGCTGGCGAACAGCCAGTACACTAATGGCAGCACTGCAATCAGCATGCCGTACATCTGCTTGGTTGCCAGGCTGTGCTCTTCCCAGTACGCGCCCAGGATGATCACAAACCACATGATACCGGCGACGCAGAGCGTCTTCATGACCGGCCTGAACTGGATCGCGTTGAGCGACTGAAACTCGCACTCGAGGATCTCGCACGTGGTCCTGTCGCCCACGTAGTGGAGGTAAGGAAACGTCTTGACCTCCACCTCGGCAATATGCGTCCCGAGCAGCTCCTTGTCAATGTCGTCGCGCCGCTCATACTCGCGCAACTCATCCTTCTTCACCAGGCTCGACAAGACGCCTCGGTCTCGATCAAGGTCTTGGCCACCGCCTCGCGCTTGCGTCGGAGCTTCTTGCCCACGGACGGCGCGAGCTTCCCCATGGCGGCCGTGCCGCGGCGCGCGCTGCTTCGCCTCGCCGCTGCCTCCCGTGGTGCTGCGGCCCTGGCGCCTGCCTGCCTGCCTGCCCGCCTTCCGCCTCGAGCGAGACAGCAAAAATTGCAAGGCCAACCGATCTTTTCCCCGCTAAATGCCACGGGGATCCAGCGCTTACCAGGCCTCGCGGAAAACAGCGGGGTAATGCGAACGGAAACATACCTCGGCCGAGCTCAGGCGGCTTCTGAGGCACCACGAGAGCGGCAGAGACCGACAGCACCAACGGACAGCCATAGCAAGACAGACGCAACCCAACAACAATACCGTCTGGCAACACTCCCATTCAGTCACCCGTCGTCGCCGCTTGCCACCTGGAGTCTTAGCGGATTGGCGGCAAGGCCAATGCAACCTCTCGAGAGCTGATGCTGCAGCTATCGGGGCACGAGAAAACCAGCACGGAGGACCAGTCCATCTCGGCATCGTCCTCGCCTTGCTCGCCACCGGCGCTGGGGGCTGCCTCACCGGCCGGTGGCTCCTCCTGTGCAACTGCTCCAGTCTGCGCTTCGCCTGATTGCGTTGCCGCCGGCGCCGCCGCTGGCGCTGCTGCCGGCGTCGCCGCTGTCCCCGCCGTGCGCTTGCGAAGCAACCGGAGTTGCCAAAGCAGGGCTGGCACAAGTTGCATCTCGAAGACGCGCTCAGCGCCACACCCTTCGCAGGGCGGCACGCTGGCGAGCAGGTTGCGCGAGGAGCGCAAAAGCGCGGAGGAAGGCCACAGCGGCGAAGAGCCGTAGGCGTACCGCACGCACTGCGTGGGGGCACGTTCGATGCGCCGCTGAAATACATCGGCCTGGGCATCGCCGGTCTCATCGGGGTCCTCAACGCCGCCCTCGGCGTTGTCTTCGTCCTCGCTGCCGCCCGCCTCGGCCGCATCAAGGTCGACGACCTCTTCCCCAAGCTCCCGCTGCTCTGCGTTGTAGCGCTCAATCAGGCGCCGCACGTGCGCATCGTCCGCCCGCAGAGCGGGGGGTTCGGTGTAGGCCTCCAGCACCCCCGTCCGCTGGCGGCGCAACCTTGTCCTTCCTCTTCTTGCCGGTGGCCTTCTTCTTCTTCTTCTTCTTCGTAGCGGTTGCGCTATCGTCTCGCGCATTCAGCAGGGCATCCAAGTCATCAAGCGACGGCGGCAGCCGCTGCGGCTGTTGCTGGCGCGCTTGGCGCCGGGCTTACCTCCCAGCCGGGGCGTGCTGGCAAAGCCCCAGGCAAGTTCCGGGCCACCGGGAGGGGCAAAGGCCTGGGCAGCTGGCACCGATGCCGCCGATGCACCGCGCCTGCGGACGACGCCGCAGCGTCGCCAGCGTCCACCGCCGCACCGCCAGCGTCGCTCGGCCTTTGGCAGCGCACGACGTGCCAACTCGCAAGACTGAGGCACGTATTGGCCGTGCACGCGAAGAGATACAGCGTGCGGAGCTGGTCGTCCGTCACCGGAGCGAACACCTGGCAAATGAAGGCGAGCTCGCCCTCGCATTCCGAGCATGGCGGGCATTGCGGCGCTTCGAAGCCGCCCCAGGCCGGCTCCCCGCCCACCTTGGTGCAGGTCTCGTCTGCCGGCGTGGGCTGCTCGGCTGGGCAGCACACCGCGTCTCCAGCGAGGCCTCGCTCGCCATCGCGACCAAGCCGCGGCCGCTGCTGTGGCGGCGGCCAACCGATTGGGTTCACGACGATCGACAACCCAAGGACGTGCAGGACATCATGAGGGCGTTCGTCAGCGACGAGGTCGGCCGCGTCAAGGCCGTCGGGCTCGGCGCGCCGTGGGCCGCAGGCGCAAAGGGCCGCGGCCAGGTGCTGGGCGCCTGCGCCGGCGGCAGCGGCAGCGGCCGCGAGCATGGGGTCTGCAGCATGGAGTGGGCCATGCCCAGCGACTGGCGGCGAGGAATCGTCTGGGCCTCGCTCGACGGGTCGCTCACGCACCTTCGGAGCGTGCAAGAGCCCCGCGAGGCACTCGAAGACGGCGCCGTGCTGACCTGGGGCGCGGAGGCGCGGGAGAGCGTCGATCTGCTCGACAAGGCCAAAGGCAAGCCGGTCGGGATCGCCGTGTTTGAAGAGGAACAGAAGCTGTGCGTGTGCCAGGCCGACGGCGCGCTTAGCACCGTTCGCTTTGACCCCAGCGCGCCGCTGGGCAAGGCGTTTGGCGATGCGGAGATAGTGAGCAGCCTGGAAGTGGGGCCCGACGTCGCGCGGATGCGCCGCAGCCCCGTGACGGGGCTCGTGGCCACGGGCGGCAAGGAGAACGACCTGTGCCTGTGGGACGTGGAGAAGGGCGTCGCATCGTTCCGCGCCAAGAACGTGGCGCATGACTTTCTGGATATGCGGGTGCCGGTCTGGGTGACCGACATGTGCTTCCTCGGGGCCGAGCCAAGGGAGCGCGGGCCCACGAAATCGTTGTCTGGCGGCGCACCTGAGCGCGTGGTCACTTGCTCGGGCTACTCGCACGTGCGCGTGTACGACACGCGGGTGCAGCGACGGCCGGTGCTCAGCGAGGAGTTCATGGACGAGCGCGGGAACAGCAAGGAGAGCGCGACCTCGCGGCACCTGACCTGCATCGCGGCCGTGAGCGACCACGAGGTCGTGGCCGGGAGCGCGGTCGGGGACCTTTCCGCGTGGATTTGCGCACCATGAAGATCTCGGCGCGGTACAAGGGCTTTGCGGGCTCCGTTCGGGCGTTGTACAAGCACCCGGAGGAGCCGCTCCTCGTGTCGGCGAGCATTGACCGCCACGTGCGCTTGCACGACATCGACGCGCACAAGCTGCTGCACAGCGTGTACGTCAAGCAGCGGCTCACGGGGTGTCTGCTCGCGCCGGCGCCGGCGGCCGACATCGCCGCGACGGCCAAGGCCGAGGCCATTGTGCAAAAACAGGCGCAGGCTGCGGAGGACGTCGTCGAGCCATTAGCGCTTTCGGAGGGCGAGGACAGCGACGAGGAGGAGAAGGAGGAGGAGACCAAGTCCGCTGGCAAGAAGAGGGCAAGTCCAAGCCCAAGCCCAAGAACAGCAAGAACGCGCCCGCGGCCAAGGGCCGCGCCAAGCGGGACGCACCAGGCGAGGCCAAAGCGGCCCCAAGCAAGCGCCGTCGCTAGCTCTTACTCGGAGAGCGTGCTTCCATGTCACAATCTTGATCTAGATCACAAAGTAAAGCGGGTCAGGTCCCTGTCGAGGGGTCTAGGCGCGCGAACGAAGCTAGATCTCTTGCCACGTTTCGGTAAACGGCCTCCAGGTGCGCATTGCGGGCCTCCATCGCGTCCAACATTGCCCTCCACGCGCGTCCAACCCCTGCCCGCCTCCGCCCCCTCATCCCCCGCGCACCGCCCCTCGTCACGAGCCTCCGCCCCAAGCCAGAGCATTCTCGCGCTTCTCGATTCGCGTCATCGGTAACAGCTATGGCCTGCGCGAGGACGTTCTCAAGCTCCCGTGACGCAAAGCGCGATAACCTCGCCTCGGCCACACGGCTGACAACCATGGTATCACCACCGCCTGTGTGCGTGCGAGAGCCCGCCCTTCTGTGCCCGCCCCTGTGCGGTGCCTGCGTCCTGCGTCCACCTGCAGGCATAGCTTCGGCGTCGAGCTCGCCGCTTCGATCGCGCTCGCGCTCGCGCTCGCGCTCGAGCTCGAGGCCGCCGCTTCGATCGCACTCGAGCTCGAGCTCGAGCTCGAGGGTCTGGCGGCCACCTGACGGCGCCGGCACAAGTCGGCGAGAGTCGGGACATTGCTGGTCGCGGGGCTGGTCGATGAGCTACTGAGGGGAAGGCGCCGGCCAAGCGCGCCGCGGGCGCGTTTGGCGCCGGCCTCCTCGCCCTCGTCCTGCTCTGCGCCCAGCCTGCGGCGCTTGCCGGCGTGCTCGTCGCCTGCCATCTATCCCGCTTCAGCGCGAGCTTGCCCGCGTGGGTGGCCCAAAATGTGTACAGTACGGTACCACAAAACAAAACCGCAGTACGGTACCAGTACGGTACGTACCGTACCCGGTGCGTGTACGCAAATCTTCGAAAACAAAATTTGGTAGAGAAAGAGCAGCCGGAGGAGGAGCAGGAGCAAGATGCCGGCGACATGGCTGGTGGAGGCGTCGCCCTCGGCGCGTAAGTGGGGTGCGCCCGGTGCTGCGCGCGACGGCGGCGACTGACGCGCAGTGGATAGGCGCCTCGTGCAAGAAGTGTAAGGAGAAGATCGAGAAGGGCCCACTCCGCTGGGGCAAGATCGTGTCCGGCGGCGACTCGGGGTTCGACTCGAAGAGCTACTACCACATGGACTGCCTGCCCTTCCCCGTGAAGACCGGCCTGGACTCGGGCGAGGTGCAGAACTTTGACGCGCTGGAAGAAAGCCAGCAGGACATGGTGCTCAAGGCCATGGAGAGCGCCAAGGAGAAGGCGCTGGCGCCCAAGCCGCCCAAGAAGCGCGCCGCGCCGGCCAGCGACGGCAAGAAGGCCAAGAAGGCCAAGGGGCCGCACCCGGACATGAAAGTGGAGCGCAAGAGCGGCGCCAAGAAGAACGCCAAGGGCGAGGAGATCAGCGACGACCCGGTTACACAAAGTACCGCAAAATGACGATCAGCGAGCTCAAGGACTACCTGCGCTTGAACGAGGGGCTGCTGACCGGCGTCAAGGGGGAGCTTGTGGCGCGCTGCGTGGACGGCGAGAGGAACGGGCGCCTGCCCAAGTGCCCGATGTGCCAGGCCGGCAAGCTCCGGCTTACGGACCGCGACACGGTGGCCTGCGGCGGCTACTTTAGCGAGGAGCTCAGCCAACGCGTGCCCTGCACCTTTGAGAAACCCAAGACCGCCATCGAGCGCGGCAAGTGGCTCGTGCCCGGCGAGGACGAGCCCGACCAGGAGGGTGGCGCCGAGGGCGCTGCCCAGGAGGACGAGGGCGTGCCCGCGGAGGATCTTGCGCGCGTTGTGTTCGCTTTTGAGGCGCTGCCCGACACCGCGCGGCCCAAGGATGTCGCGACCATGCTCGTCAAAGTAGGCCGCGAGATGGGCCTCAAGCTGCCCAGCGACGACTCGGAGGCCAACCAGCGCGCTGGCACGGCGCTCATGGCGCACAAGGACAGCTCCGGCTCTTTCAACATCAAGGAGGCTTTTCTCAAGCTGCGCACCGACTGCGGCACGACGGAGCAGGCTGAGGCGGCGGCGAAGGCGAAGGAAGTGAACCGGCCCAAGGCCGCGCTGGAGGCCAACCAGGTCATCTCGGACCGCCTGGACGAGCTTGCGGTGCTGGAGAACAAGGCCCAGGACTCGCCGAACACGGCCTTCAAGGTCCGGGCGCTCGTCAAGGCGGCGGCCGCGGTGCGCGGGCTCACCTTTGAGATCAAGTCCGGCAAGCAGGTGAGCTCGGGCAAGCAAAAGGTGGCCGGCATCGGCAAGGGTACGGCCGGGATCCTCGATGACGTCCTGGCCTCGGGCACGACGCCGCGCCTGGACGAGCTGCGCGAGCGCTTCAACTAGCGCGCTGACCTTGGAACAACAAAAGGCATACCCCAAGAGGCTCTCTCTCTCTCTCGCGCGCGCGCGCGCTCGCGCTCGCGCGCGCGCTTCTTGGTCGCAGGTTGTGGGAGCTAGCCGCTAGCAGTAGACTCACTCTCAACAGCCGGCCCCTTGACCGTGCGCTTGGCCCACACCTCCTCGTAAAGCGGCAGGCAAAGCCGCGCCTCGTGCTGCACGTCCGGCGGCAGGCCCTCCAGCACGCGGTCCTGGTCCTCCGCGCGCTGCAGCGGCGGCTCGGGCGCAAACCCGGTGCCCGCATGCGTGCCCTTGTACCAGTAGGCGGCCCACAGGCCGTCCTCCGGGATGCCGCCCTTGCTCCACGAGAGCATCTCCGGCGCGAACTCGAGGCCAACGTGCGCGCACACCTCACGCAAGGCGCGCTCCGGCTCGTTGAGCATCGCGGAGTTGTCCACCACCAAAACAGGCCGCGCGCCGGCCTCCAAGGCCTCCAGCTCGCGGAGCAGCTCCACCATGCGCGGCAGGCCCGTATCGTGGACGGTGACGCTGCCGTGCGTGCGGTAGTAGCTCGCCACGACGCGGAAGGGGTGCCGGAGGAGCAGCATGTGCTCCGTCTCGCGCAAAAAGTCGCGGCGCATGTTGGGCAGCAGCTGCGAGGCGATGTGCTTGAAGAGGCGCACGGGGCGGTCTGGCTCGGCGGCGCCATGATGATATCCTCCACCACGCGGTCTGGGTCCGTCTCGTCTTGCCGGATCAGCTCCTCGCGGTATGGGCGCTGCTGCTCGGGGTGCGCGTGCAGGTATGCCGCGTAGAGCGGCTCGTCGAAGACGCGGCAGTCGGCGCGCTGCGCGAACGCGTACATTGTCGATGTTCTTTCGAGTCACAGCGTCAGCGCCGGCGGCACTTGCTCGCGCGGGCGAACAGGCCGGCAGGGAACTTACGACGCGCACCGCGGCAGCGACCACAGGTTGATCCTCAGCGCCATGGCGTGGGCTGCTCGTGCCGCGCCGCCAAGTCGCCAAGATCTCTTTCTTTCCGATACCGACCCAGACGACTACGTTGCACATGTCCTGCGCACGTCTTTCCCTCTGACCTGATCGCGTTGTTTCGCAGGTCATTTGACTGACCTTAAATGACCACTAAAGGTCATTATGAAAGACCTGCGAAGACGTCCGATGCACACCTGCAAGAAAAACAAAAGAAAAAAAAAGTTGCCAGCGCAGCGCACGTGTGAAGGTCGATCGACCGAGGGCGACGATGATGTACGAGGAGGTCGCGCAGAGCGAGGACGGGGCGGACCTGGAGGGCGGCCCGTCACCGCCGCGCCCTGACAAGTCGTACCGCGAAGCGCCCGAGCAGCGCTGGGCGCCATGCGGCGTAGCCCGGTGCCTTGGGAGCTTTATGGTGGCAGTGGTGTTTGGCATCGTGGCGCTGAGCTGGGTGCCGATGGTCCACCACTACGGTGACGGGTCGCTCTCCGGGACGACCGTGCTGCTGGTGTTCCACGTGCTGGTGGGGTTCTTGCTGGCGTCCTACTTGCAGACTGTGTTTACGGACCCGGGCACCGTTCCGCTCGAGTGGCACGAGGCGGTGTCGCGGCTGAGCAACCCGCCGTACATCAAGTGCCTCAAGAGCGGGCTGTACAAGCCCCCACGCTCGCACTTTGACTCGGTGACGCGGCGGCTGGTCCTCAACATGGACCACTACTGCCCGTGGGTGAACAACTGCGTGGGCTACTTCAACCGCAAGTTCTTCATCCAGTTCCTGGGCTACACGGCCCTGACGGCAAGCTACGCTGCGCTGTGCCTCGGTTACGTGCTGTGGACCGTGGGCATGCTGGACGGCCGCTCACGCAAGCGACTCGGCGATGTGCCCCGGAGCCCCGCACGGAGCGAGGAGCTGGCCAACGAGGCCAGCGTGGCGGTCATGACCATGATGGGCGCGCTCATCGACGGCGTGTTCGGCGTCGCGCTCGTGATCTTCTGCGGCGCCCACCTCTGGATGGCCTCGCGCAACCAGACGACGCTCGAGGGCACCAACTACTCGCGGCCGTACCGCCTCTCCGCGCGCCGCAACCTCGAGCAGGTGTTCGGCACGGACCGCCTCTACTGGTTTCTCCCGCTTTACGGCAAGGGCCAGCCGGCGACGGAATCCACTGGCAGTGCTCGGACGGCAGCTGGGCCGGCCTCATCTGCGAAGCGAGCGAGTACAGCGAGGTCGCGTTCGACCCTCTCTTTGACCGCAGCAAGATCAGCGGCGCGCGCGGCGCGACGGGCGTCGAGGCGCCGGCGCCGGCGCTCGACTGTCCCGCCGTCGCGTCGTCGCCAACCTTGCCGAGCCCCGCGGCCTTGGGCTCGCCGCTGCCCTCGCCGCACGACTCGGACAAGGCGCGCAAGGCAGAGTAAGAGCGCACAGACGCCAGGTATTCTTCCGGTCTGGCGCGCACAGACGTCAGGAGGTCTTCCGGCCTGGCGCGCACAGACATCAGGTATTCTTCCGGTCTAGCTGCGTTTGGCGCTTACAGGATGGCACAGCCGCGCGAGCCTCGGCTCTGGGACGACACGGTGCCATTGTCGTCGTCCTCCTCGGGCCGCGACAGCAGCGGCCCGCGGAGCCGCTGCATCTGCAAAAGCGAGCAGTACTGGTAGAAGCGGGCGGCGAGGCTCAGGTCGGAGCGCAGCAGCGCCATGCACCGCTCGCGCGGCGCAAACTTTAGCACCGCGCGCTCCGACTCGACCTTGACGGTGAAGGGCGAGGGGGCGCCGGTGAGGAAGCGCTCCACGCCAAAGACCGTGCCGGACTTGTACGTCGCGAAACTGGACGCGGCGCCCATTCACGGACCGCTGCACGACGAGCGTGCCAGAGCCCAACAGGTACAGCCCGTTCGGACCGTCCTGCTTGAGCGCTCGCTTGGAGGCCGTGGTGCGGCGCGAGCGGCCCGGGTCCTGGTTATCTTGCGAGTCCGTCTTGGCGGCCATTCTGCTCGCCACCAGGACGTTCTGCCCGCGCTTGAGGGTAACCGAGCGTCCGTCGTGAAACATCTTAAACCTGTCCTGCTTGCTCAGCACCTGCTGCAGCGTCTGCGTCAGGATCAGGAACTCGGTGCGCAGGTCGCGCTGCTGGCTGTACACCACGTTGAGCGGGTCGTCCTCCACGCCGCTGGGCAGGTTCTTGTTGCCCGAGGTCAACTTGTAAATATCGCCCGGCAGGGTGTACGAGTGCGGCGCTTCTCCACGACGGTGCCCGTGCTGCACAGCGCGTCGATCCACGACTCGATCTTGGCGGCGTTTTCTGCGTCAGTGAAACTCACGTCCAGCCGCACGTCGTCCGTGAGAATGGTCAGCTTCTCCCCGGCGTCGCCGAAGCGCCGGAGCTCGTAAATGTCATTCAGGTGCAGCTTGCCGTAGAGGGTTGGCCGCCGCCTAAAGCGCGCCAGGTCTAGAGCGCGCTTCTTTGAGCGGAAGCAGACGTGGAAGTGCGTCACGTACAGCACGCCGGGCTTGGGCTCGTTGTACACGTCCGAGTCCCGCGTGTCGACGCCCTTCCAGCTCTCGCCGACCACGACAGAGATATCGCCCACGATCTGCGCTTCGCAGTCAATCTGGAAGATGATGCTGTCAAAGGCCATGTCAAGGTCATTCTCGAACCATTGCCGCGCGCGCTCGGTCTCCTCGCCGCGAATCTCGAACTGGGTCTTCTGGTTGGAGCGGATCGGCTTGTCGTCGAGCAGCCGTGTGAGAGACACCGGCCCGAGGCCCTTCTTCTCAAACGCCAGCAGCTGGTCCTCGATCTCGTCGCACAGCTTCTCCTCGTCGCGGTCTGCGCGCTCGCCCACCACGGCCGCGACGTACTTGAAGAAGGCCAGCGCAAGCGCCCCGTTCTTGCGGAACAGCTTTGAGAGCTCGTCCACCTTGATGCTGTGCATGACCACGTCGGTGATGGCCTTCAGCTGCACGACGGACACGGGCTGGTGCAGGATCCAAGGGACGATGCCGATCGTGTCGCCCACCTCGTATGTGCCCACGGGCTCAAAGGTGCGCATGTTGGCAAAAAAGTCCTCACTGGATTCGGACTCGCCGTCGGACCCTCCGCCATCGCCATCGCCATCGCCATCGCCATCCCCTCCACCACCGTCACGGTCAACAATTATGCTGATCCCGTCACTGTCCGTGTCCTCGCCCTTGCCTGCGAGCCTATTGCGCATGTCTTCCATCTGCACCTTGTCGTACTCCACCTCCGTTCCGAACAAAAAGTGCTTGCCCTTGTCGAGCAGCTTTCGAGAGATGCTCTTGTCCGCCGCCGCCGCGTTGCTGGGGTGCTCAACCTCAAAGGCTGCCATCCTTCGCCGTTCGTCGGCCTCACGCTCGAGCTGCCGCCGCCGCTCCAGCTCGTCGATGGTCGGGTCGTTCGCGTCAAACTCGACCTCGGTGTCAACAGGCGCGACGCGGTACTGCGCACGGCCTTGCCGCTGCCCGCGCGCAGATCCGCGCGCAGGTCCGCGCGCGGCGGCCTCCTGAGCCGCCGCGCGCTCAGCCGCGTCGAGGGCATAGTCCTCGGCCAGCTCGAGTTGGGAGAGGTCGGCGTCGATATCCGGCGAGGCCTGCGCGCCGGCCCCAGAGCCAATGCCGTCATCGTCCACAAATGCGATGAGATCTTGCTCCGCGGACGAGCCCCGGCGACTTACACCAGTGTTCTGCCGCGAGCGTCCTCCTTGAGAGCTGGCATACGAGCGGCTTCCCACGTCACTTATGCGGGGAAGTGGGCCCGGCAGCTCGGCCCCGCTCCGTCGTCGAAAGTGCGGGTATTCCATGAGGCCCTCGGTCGAGGGCGTCAGGCCCATCTCGATCACGACGTCCTCGCGGGCGCTCGAGGTGGCGCCCGCGTCGTTCTCGTCGCTCTCCGACTCGGTGTCGTACTCGCCGTAGCGAGCCCTCTCCAGCAGCGCGTTCCTCCTCGTGGTCAAAGGAGTGCGCACTGGAGCGCGAAAAACGACCTGCTTGGGCTCGTCCTGCACCTGCTCGGCGGCCATATGCTCAAACTGGCCAAACTCCTGCCTCGCCGACTCGGGCAAGAAGCTGCGCTTGGGCCGCACAAAGCCGGAGGCGTCCTCCTCCAGCGACAGGTCCGGGGGCCTCCGAAACTCGATGTTCATTGGGAACGAGTGGTTCTTGATGAGGTTCGTGATGCTCTTTTGCGACAACTCGTTGGACTCCACGTCGTAGAGGCCCACCTTGACGAGCTCGTCGCCCACCTTGATCTTGGCCTTGTCCGCTTCCGAGCCGGACTTGACACTGTGCACGACGGCCGCCTCGTTGTTCGGAAAGTAGCGCTTGTCGGGCGGCTCGCTCGGGCCGTTGGCGTAAGGCGCAAAGTTGTATGCGCGCGGCTTCTTGCGGTACGCGAAACCGAGCTTGCGCTTGCTAAAGCGAATCGTAAAGTACCGCGGCCGCGAGCGGGCGGCGACTTCATCATGAAACGATTCCATCACGGGCGCGGAAGGCCGCACGATCTCGTCGATCCGCGGGAAGAGGGCCGCGTTGAGGTCAAAGTCGTCTGCGACAGCCGCCTCCTTGGAGGCTTGCCGGCTCTGCGCGCTCTCGGTCGTCTCGAGGTAAATGGCCACCGTGCCCTCTGTCACGTGCATGAGCTCACTGAACATGGTTCCCTTGTCCAGGATCACCTCCCCCGCATGGAACGACTGGCGCCAAACGAAGCTGACGAGGAGCTTCCAGTCGCGGTGCGTCAGCAGGTGCTGCGCTGCGCGCTCCAATGAGCGTTGTGCGGTCTTGAGGCGAATGTCGCGCAGGCTCTCCTCGTCTTCGGCGATGTAGAGCTGCTCCTTCTTCTTGACCTGCCGCCACAGCGTCTCGATCTGCTTCCGGCAACCGTCGCGGTGCTGCGTGGTCTCAAAGTCAAACTTGAGGATGCGCACGGTCTGCTCGTTGGTCGTGCACGTGGCAGGTAGGTTGCGGTACGCGGGGCGCTCCTCCTCGAGGACCGACTCGTTGAGCTTTTCCATAACATACAGCCAGGTCTCCTCCTTGGTCTTCATCGAGGAAATGGTGATTAGCAGCACCGTCATCTTGAACACGTTGTTGAAAATGGCCTCGTTGGCCTCGAATACGATCTTGCGCGCCGCCGGGTAGACTCCGAGCGTGCCCGGGATGCTGAGGATGTCGTGCTCGTCCCTGGCGTGCTTCTTCTTCTTTTTCTTCAAGGTCTTTTTCGCATCACGGTCGAGCTCGCTCCGTGGCTCCACATCATCGGTGTAGCCGTCGCTGATCTGCTCGTAGCTCAGGATGCACTGATACGAATACTTTGGCTTAGAGCCGTCGTCGTCGATGTCCTCGAGACCGGGGTCGCCCCCACCACCGCCGCCAAACCACGGCGAGAGCCACGAGGCCTTTTGCTGTTTCTTGTACATCTTCATCTTTTCCTTGTCCGTCATGCGATGCCACATGATGGCCGACGAGATGTAGTACACCACAAGCACCAGGGCGAAAAAGTAGCACACCCGTCAGCGTGAAGAGGATCACCGGGAAGATCGGGTTCACCTTGACCGGAAGCTCGCTGCCTGGCGCAAGCGGCTCGGCCAGAATAGAGGTTAACCCAAGCGCCTGGGTGATCTGGTACACGAAGAAGCCGGCCAGCAGGATCGACATGACGTAAACCAGATGAAGAGCACGGAGGACTCGAGGCGCAGGGCCCAGTACAGCGGCCGAAAGTGCAGGAAGAACACCGCGAACAGATAGATCATGGACAGCACGAAGGACAGCACCATCGCAGACGGGTTGGTGACGTTGGACGTGAGCAGCGTGGCCATCACCGCGACAAAGTTGATCACGCTGATCCACCAGCTAAACATCCAGAACCGGAACACGCTGCGCACGAGGCGCCGCTGCCCGTCCAGTGGAAAGTCCTCCTGAATATTGAGGTGCAGCATAGGACACGACCGCGGCCAGTCGGCGCGCTCGTCCACGAGCACGCGGCGGTCGCCCATCCACCATTCGTTCTCTTCATCATCGCTGCCCGAGTCCGACTCCACGTAGTCCACGTCCTGGATGCGGCCCCACGCGTGCCTCGATGGCCGCTGGCTCTTGCTGACGCGCTTGCGCCCGCGCGAGATCGCTCCGCCCATGGCGCCCTGCGCCTCCGATGGATCTATAATCTTCGGATGGATCGCCCCGTCCGATGCGACCGGGCCGCCGTGGCAGCCAGATCGCCACCAACCGGCAGGACCATCATGGCCGAGCGGGCGCCGCGCCAGCCGCGCCAGCCGCGGCGGCCGCGGCGGCGCCTGGCGCTGGTCGTGGCCGCCGCCCTCGTGGCCGCTGCCAGCGCCCTCGAGCAGCTGCGAGGCGAGCAGCTCGGACGGAGGGCTCGGGATGGGCCCATGCTCGTCTTGTTTGCCAGTGCCACCGGCGCGCAGTGCTCGGCTATGCTCGCGGAGGTGCAGCAGGTTGAGAGGTCGTGGCGGGACCAGGAGGCTGGCCTCGGCGTGGCGGGGTGGACGTGCGCGCGGACGCTGTGTTTGCGGAGGAGAGGGGGATTGTCGAACTGCCGACGCTCCGGCTCTTTACGCCGCCAGCGTCAGAGGAGGAGTCGGCAGAAGCGCTCTTGTTGCGCGGCGAGACGTATGAGGGCGAGGCCACCGCTGCGAGCATCCTGGCGTTTCTCAACGCGCGCCTTGGGACGCGCGTGAGCGGTGGTGAACAGGTGCAGGGCAGCGGGCGAGGGAGGCTTGAGCTGTTAACGGTGCGCACCTTTGACGCCTTTACCTTAGATCCCGACACGCACTCTGTCGTGTTGGTTTGCGGCGACGAACTCCAGCCGCAGTGCTGGAGCGCGCGCGAGGGCGTCGAGATCGTGGCCGACACCTTCGCTGGTGACCGTGATTTGGTGGCGGGCGTGGGCTGGAGCGGGCGCTTGGCGAGCGATATCACTTGGCGCAGACCATGGCCGCCGTGCTCTTCTTTGCCAAGGGCGCCGCGCAGCAAGACCCAGTGCTGGTCGCCGAGTTTGGGGCAGGCGGGCGGGGCCGAGCTGTTTGTGCGTGACGTGGTCGAGTTTTTGAACGAGCAGCTGGACACGAAGCGCGCTGTCGGCGGTGCCCTCGCAGATGACTTTGACGCCTTTCCCGAGCTGGCCGAGCTGGCCGACGCGTTCTGGGAGGCCGCGACGCCGGCGGCGCGCGAGGCGGCGCTGGCAGTCCTGGTGGAGCGTAGGGCGCTTGTGGAGGCCCGCGCCGGGCAAGACAAAGCCGCGGCGGCGGCCCGCGCGGCAGTACGAGCGGTCGCTGGAGCACGTCCTCGCGGAAGGGCCAGACTGGCTCGAAACGGAGAAGGGCCGCTTGGCGAGGCTCGTGGAGGACGGCAGCATGAGCGACGCCAAGCGGCGCCTCTTCATGGTGCGCCAGCGAATCGTGGAGCGCGTGCAGCGAGGCGCGCGGGGCCATGCACAACCGGCCTGAGCCGATGGGGTCTGTTTCGCGCTGGTTTGGTTTGTTTTAGGGTTTGGGCTGGCGCACGCGCTGCACATGCGTGAATGCCAGGTCGTAGTAGCCTGGACAGGGGTTGTGGTTTGTCAGCCAGTACTGGCGCGACTCGTCAAAGCAGTCAGCCGCAAGCTTGTCCACGCCAAAACGAGGGTACAGGAAGCGCGGCGCGCAGTTCGGCGTGAGCGTCACGCCAGTGATCAGGTGCGAGATGTTGCCCTGGTCGTCGAAGAGCAGCTTGGGTCGCTCGCGCTTGGAGAACAGCACGTGCTGCCCGTTGTCGTACCGAACGAGGCTACCTCCCGCAGTGTGTTTGGAGATATGCCAGGTGAAGCCGTCCACGGAATAAGAGTGTACAATCGAGCGTGTCGGCTTGTTGAAAGGCGCAGCGTGCGCCAAGCAGTGAAAGTTGCCGCGTCGATCCGTATAAGAACGGGTCCTCGCCCTTGCCGCACGCGCCCGAGCTGCGGAGCCTGTACGGCCCGGACCAGTGGTCGGCCTCGGCGATGGCCATGTCCGGGTTGAACGAGTGGAACAGGACCAAAGTGGTGCCATTCGGGAGCACAACGGGGCTGGGGTTTGCGTTCGGTCCCACGTTGAAAGAGATGTTCACGTCATGCTTTTCCCAAGGCCCATCGACGCTCTTCGACACGTGCACGGGGAACGTGTGCTGTTTCTTGTCCTCTCTTGCAACATCTGTGCGTCTCCGAAAAGAAGTCCCTTGTGCGCGAGGCCGCTCTAGCTGCGGCGCCGCAAAGTCGCAGGGCGTCGTGCCGTTGCCAGGGTGACACAGGACCGGCTCGCGGCCCGTCGCGTCGCCAATGTGGAAAAGCAGCAGCGTATCGTCGTGTGCGCGCACGACCTGAGGGTTGTGCGCAAAGGTGGGCAGCACCACCTCTTTGCGGCGAAAAGGCCCATTCACGGTGCCCGCCTCCGCCCTGACCACGCGCGAGTTGCGGTGCCACGCCTTGAGTCCGCATTCTCCAGGAATCTCCGAGTGGAAAAAGTGAAACTTGCCGCCTTGCTCGATGACGTTGCCGCCCCACGTCGTCACGCCTTCATGCCGGATGCCTTCGCCCGCCTTTGGCAGGAAGCAGCGCGAGCTCCGAGCACGCGGGCCCAGTCCACGCCGCGTCGCACACGCACTTGCCCTCGATACACTCGCCGTTGAGCTCACAGTCCAGGGCCGTGTCGCAATGCGTCGCCTTGAGCTCCAGCTTGTATCGCAGCGCCTCAAGCTCCTCTTCCGCGCCGATCGCCCTGCTCTCGAGCCCGCCGCTCAGGGCCCAGGTGCAGAGCACGATGGCCATCACGGCCGAGGCCAACGCGGCAGGCGACCAGGAGGCCGATCGGTAGGACGCCGAGCCTCCGGAAGGCGGGCGACCGCCCACGACCGGCTTACGTGCCATCCTGGCGGAAGGCGAGGTCGTCGAGGACGAGGACGTCGACGTCGACCAGCAACGCCAATCTGACTTTGATGATGATCTTCGCCGCCGTGATCTCTTCGTCGGCTTCCAAGTCGGGACTCGGACGTCGACGCCAGTTTCTTTTCTTCTTTCTTTCTTTCTTTCTTTCACTCACACAGTCACACTTTTCATTTGGTAAAAGTAACGGATCTTTGGCGATGGGAAGGTGGAGGAGGAGCTGATGACACCTGGCGATGCCGAGGTCGAGATGATGGGCCAGTCGGAGGGAGGCCGGGCGCAGGAGGAGCCGCCCGCCTCTGACGAGGTGCCCGAGGCGCCGTGGGAGCTGAGATGTCGACACGAGGCACGGAGGAAGACGAGGAGGAGGTGGAGGAGGAGAGCGGGGCTGGCGCGGCCGAGGACCGGACGGACCGCGGCACGGGCGAGCGAAGGGAGGGGGCGGAGGTAGCCCTGGGTAGCGTGCGGAGGGTCGAGCGGAGCGCGAGTTGCACGGACGCGGGCGGCGACGGAGGAGCGCGGGAGCGCGTTCTGTCGTGCCCTGCCGCGCTCGTTGGCGAGATCGGCGCTCCAAGGGTCAAGACACCCGCCTCTGATGAGAGCGACGGCGGCGAAGACGAGAGCAGACAGTCGCGGCTCGTGTGGTTTGCCAAGAAAGACAACAGCGTGACCCGACGCCTCCGGGAGCTGCTGGAGGCGCACGAGGAGTCGCTTGACGCGCGCTTCGTGCGCCAGAGTAGCTTTAGCAAAGCGCGCGAGACCGGCTGGAGCGTGTGCGAGAACGTCGGCGGCGCGGCGGCGCAGGCGCGCGGTCCACGTTTGGACTTTTGGTCGTCCACGGCGTTCCATGGCGAGACGCCGCGGCCGTCGCCCGGACCCCCGGTGACATCTCAGGCGCCAACGCGGCACTTTTTCCGCGGGCAGGTTGTGATCTTTATCGACCCGCAAGACCCATCCGGCAAGCGTGAATGCACAGGCCAAGTCCTGCAGTCGCCTCTCGACGCGAGCGTGACGACGCGACCCCGCAACAAGCTCCTTCTGAATGGAATCGACGCGACTTGCACAGGTGGCACTGTGCGGCGCAGCGCCTCCGCGGCGGGGCTTTACACGGTCGCTGTGCTCAGTGAATCGATCATCGGCGGGCTCCTGCACGCCGAGCCGCACCAGATCAAGCGCATGATCGAACCGTACTTGGAAGGGCGTGGGCCCGGCCAAGTGACCAACGCACATGGCAAGCAGCTCAAGGGCAAGAGCAGGAGCAAGCGCTTCAGACTCCGGCGCGAGCTGTTGAAGTGGGACCAGCTGGAAGGACCGGGGGAGAACAAGAAGCGCAAGCTCAAGCGCGTCATGGGCCGCTGGATCCTGCGCTTCCTCGAGAACGGCCTGCGCATCTGGACGGCGTACACGGCGGCAAGCCGAGAAGCTGAGCGCCGGCTGCGCGCGGCGCTGCGGGTCCAGGCGTTCTGGCGGGGCGTCCTCGGGGCGCGAATGAGCTTCGAGAAGCGCATTGCCGCGCAGATGGTCGCCGACCAGCAGCGCGCGGAGCGCGAGCGCCTGGAGCGCGAGGCCGAAGCCGAGCGACAGCGTCTGGCGCACGAAGCGTTCTTGCGCGAAAACGGCGTGACGCGGGACGGCGTGCGATATTTTCTCAACCAAGAGGAGCTAGAGGCCTTCTACTCCAAGCAGGAGCGGATGTGCGAGCGCATGGAGGCCGCGATGGAGCGACTGGCCACGGGCCTCAAGGCGGATGCCATGCAGCGGTGGAAGTATCACTTGGAGCGGGTTCTCCCGCCCAAGCACCTTGATGTGGGTGGGCTCTCCGCTGACGTGCGAGGGCTTCGGGAGTTGTTGTTGCGGGAGCTGGAAGAGTCGCACCGCAGCGAGCACGGCCCTGAGAGCAGCGTGCTCGACGAGCTTGGCGACCTTTCGAGCAAGCTGCACCGCATCGCGCAGCGCGAGGCCGCACGGCGAAACGAGGAGCGCGCGAGGGAGGCGATGGAGCGGCCCTGGCACCCCGCCGTCAACGTGCGGCTCCCAGCGCTGCCGACGACGGGCGTGCAGGTGCGCGCGGACGGCTCGCTCCAGGTTGTGGACTTGGCGCGTTTCGACCACTTTAAGAAGAAGCACGCCGGCCCGACGGACAACTCGAGCTGGCTAGTGAATGGCGCGTACGCACGCATCATGTTTGGCGGCTACCCAATCGGCCAGGCGCGCGCCGGTAGCAAGGTGACGTCCCGCAGCGCGAGCGTCGCCTCGCTACTCGTCGCCGGCGTGGACACCTTTGTCTGCCTCCTAGCACCCGAAGAGTTGCAACGCGCCGCCGCCGGCCACTCCCACGGCCTCACCTTCCTACAGGAGGCCCGCGAGACCTGCCGCGGCATCCGGAGCGAGCTCGGTCGGAGTCAAGGCCTGCCACGAGGCACACGCCTTCGCCGAGTCCCGGGCCAAGCGTGGCCGCGAGGTCGGCTACGGCCGGCCCCAACAGGAAGCCCTCGAGCGCGCCGCTGCCAACCGCCTCAAGGACCTCAACCGCGCCCGAGCGCAGCTCGACAACTTCTCGCCCAACGTGGACGCCGTCTTCCTGGCCATGCCCAAGGACGGCGTCATGCTCGACGAGGAGGCACTGCTCGACCTGTGCAGCGGCCTCGAGCAGCGCCTGCGACGCCGCGAGCGCCTCTACGTTTTCTCCCTTGGCGGCTCGGGCCGCGCCGGCATCGTCGCCGCACTGCTTCTCGGCCGCCTCTACGGCCTCGACCCGCACGCAGCGCTCGAGCGCGTCCAGCGCTGCCATGATGCGCAAGCTCGCTTCGCTGGCAAGCCAGCGCGCGGCGGGCGCTCTTGCCCGCGCCTCAACACGCAGCGACAGCAGGTCGTGCGCCTACTGCAGCACACCGAGCCGGCGTACGACCGCCAGGGATCGCTGGCCGAGCACACGCGTGGCCAGCCGCTCCCGCAACGCAGTGTCCTGCCCGACTGAAGAATAAAGGTTGCCCACGTCATTCGCAGACGTGACAGGGACCCACCTGTCACGTCTGTGTGGACGTTATTTGTCATGGTATTCCTTTTTTGAATTGCAAACCCTCCGTCCTCATCAGGGCGGCGCTGCAGACGACGACGGCGACGATGGTGACGGTGGTGGTGGTGGCAGAGGAGGGGGCCAGCGCCCAGCCTCGGGTGGCGAGCTCCAGCGCGTTCAGGCCGCCGAGGCCCGCTGGTTGGGGCATGCGCTATGGCGAAACGCGCCGCTCGGACGACGCTGCTTGCGCTGACCGCCAGCGACGCAAGGCGCTCGGCCTGAGACATCGGCAGCCGAAGAAGCAGCTCGATGCCCGCCTCGTGCTGTACGAGCACAAGGACGGCCACAGAGTGATCGTGGATCCGGTGCTCGCCGAGCGCATGAGCGAATACCATCTCGACGGGCTCCGCTTTCTGTTCGAGTGCGTTGCCAGCACCAGACTGGGGTCGTTCATGGGCCGAGGGTGCGTCCTGGCGGACGGTCAGGGCCTCGACAAGACGGTTGCGTGCTGCGCTCTGCTGCTCACGGCGCTCCGCCAAGGCTTGACGCCCGACAAGCCCTTGGTGCGGCGCGCAATTTTGGTGACGACATCGGCGAGGGCGCGCCACTGGGACCACCAAATGCGCGAGTGGCTCAGCGGCCGCGTGCGCTGGCTGGCGCTCGCAGAGGACTCGAAAAGCGAGGCCGATGAGCGCATGGAAGATTTCGTCGAGGCCGGCACGCACGACGTGCTGGTCATTACCTACGACGAGCTCGCGAAGCATGCGCGTCTGCTTGGCTCAAAGGAAGCCTGCGACTTGCTGATCTGCGACGATGGCGACCGGCTGAAGGACGGCGCGTCGGCGACCTGCCAAGTTCTGAGCACGTTTTGCACGCAGCGGCGCGTGGTTCTGGTCGACGAGCCGCCCCACGATTTGGATGAGTTCTTCGCGCTGGCCAGGTTTTGCAACCCGCTCGTGCTGGGCACGCGAAAGGAGTACCGCAAGCGGTTCCAACAGCCGATTCTACTCGGGCGTGAGCCCGGCGCCACGGCCGAGGAGATCAAGCTCAGCAAGCATCTCAGCGACAAGCTCTCGAGGATCGGCAACGCCTTCATCCTCCGCCGCGTCTTGTCCTTCCCCCAGGACGTGACTACGCCGCTCGACCCTCGCATGCTACGCACCCCGCAACCGTCCAGCATCAGCACGGGCACCACCAGCACGGGCACCGGCGCAGACGCTGTCATCGTGTCGAGCGAGCCGTGACCTGCCTCGACACCATCACACAACACGGATACATTCGAAAGCGCCGATCGCTACTCTTGCGCCCAGGTAGCAGGCAGGCAGGCAGGCAGGCAGGTTGAGGAGCACAGGCAGGCAGGCAGGCAGGCAGAGCGGTGTTCTTTCGTTGAGGGCGCGTGTTACTTCTCGGGGGGCGCGTCCCACAGCGAGACCAGGTGGTCCCACGGCACGAGGCGCGCGCGAGCTTCGAGGTTGGACGAGCCGTAGGAAAGCAGCACGCCGTCGTCAACGACGGTGAGGCCAGAGAGAAAGGCCATGGCCTGTGAGACGCCGTAGAAGGGGAGCGGCTTGGCCTGCACAAGGTCAAGCGGCTTGGAGATGCGCTCGATCACCCAGGCGTCCATCTTCGCCGAGTGGCGGAACTCGAACAGAACGTTGCGGTACCGGTCGCCGTGCTTGGTGTGGAAGGCCGCAAGGTACGCCTGCGTGCCGTCCTCCCGCGTGTACGAAATGGCGTTGGTGCCGCCGTGGAACTCTGCGCCCGTTGCTTGGGCAATGCGGCTCAGGTTGGGGTTCTCGACGCGCGACTCGTATCTCACGGACGTCTGCGACGGCGAGCCCGAGCCCGAGCCTGGCCCGACGCCTCTATGGCCACCACCGTGAAGGGGATGATGGACTGCACAAACTTGACCTCGCCCTCGTGCTCGAACGCGAGCCAGTTCTTCTCCCTGGTCGTCGCGCCCAGCAACGGGTCCTGCTGCTGCAACTGCAAGAGGCATTGCGGCGGCAGGGCCGCCGCCGACACCGTCGGAACAGTGGTCAGCAGCATTCGGTTTGCCAGGTCGCAACTCGACTCGTTCGACGGCACGGGGCTGGCCAGGTTGCTGGTGACGATGATCTCCTTTCCGGCGCTCACTGCGAGCAGTCTCGGATCCTCCGGCCCGGTCGCCATCGTGCGCGAATACGTGCCGTTCGCGTGCACTCTCATGTACTCGCGGGCCGAGCACGAGTGCCAGGAGCCGGTTGGGTGCCCCGCGTCGAGCTCCCGGAAGGTCTCGAGCGGCGTGAACGACTTGGCGTCCACGCGGCCCACCAGCGAGCTGCTCTCCCACACAACGTCCTCGAAACCGCGCGAGCGCCGCATTGTCAAGCGGTGCAGCCGCACAGCCGCCCACATCTCGCGGCGCTCCGGCACCCAGAGCAGCGACGGGTTGATCACCGCCGTGCCGGGTGCCGCGCCTGCCAAAAGCGGCGAGAAAGCCTCGCTCAAGCTGCGGTCCACGACGTTGCCCGGAAGGCGGACGACGGCTTCAAGCGGGTCGGGCACGGGGCTGGCACGCGGCAGCGTGATCGGCTTGGAGGCATCGTGCAAGCCGTGCGACGCGATGGCGACGACCCGACGAGCAGGCCAATGTTGAGAACTCCCATGCCTGTGTGCTGCTGGGCTGCCGGCTTGACTTGAGCGGGCTCTGCACAAAGTAGTAGCCCGCGATCGAGAGCGCGACCAGGACCACCCAAAACCCCAGGCCGGCGCGTGCCTGCCAAAGGTCGAACGCGATGAACTGGAACACATACTGCGGGTACGACAGGTTCTCAAAGGGGCAGGCACGGAAGTTGAAAAGATGCGCGCCACAGGGTCTTGTTCCAAGGCCAGCCCCATAAGCAGCAGCGCCTGGATGGGCGCCAGCAAGCCCATGCGGAACGACAGCTTGTACGTCGGCAGCGGGTGACGTGCGGTGAGCGCAAAGATCCGAACAGCAGCACGTACCCAATGGCAGCGCCGTTGCGCACAATGAATGGCGGGTTGCGGCGCACGCGGTGCAGCAGGATTGCCGATGCGATGCCCACCAGGTACACGGGCCAGTACCCGATCGGGTTAAACTTGAGCGTGACCACAAGCAGACTCTCCCAGTTCCGGCCCTTGTACTTGTAGGCTGACGTCCAGTGTGGGTCGCCGGCCGCCTGGGGCGTGTACGCGAGCAAGGCCAGCGGCATGGCAGCCACGAGCAAGATCCGAGCACGAGAACCTGGGTCCTAGCGCGCCGCAAGTGGCGCACCATCAGTGGTGCAGCGCCCAGTATGGCACGATGCAGCTGAGGAACAGCAGTGCATCTGCAGCACGTGCTCTGTAAGATCTGGGATCCACGACTGCACCAGGAAGAGCGACGCAAGCGTCTCGGGCGAACTGCCGAGCGAAAAGCCGTGGTCGGTCAGAACCGCGCGCTGCGCGCGCGTGCGAGCAGGCCGGTTAGGTACAGCGGGTAGATGCTCCGCACCCGCTTCCACGTGAAAAAAGCCATGGCTCGGTCGCGTCGGCTTGCTGCTGTTGAGGCGCGCATACGTGAGCACAAAGGCGCTGAGCATGACAAACCAAGGCACCCACGTAAAGCCAAACCGGTGCGTCTTGAGGACCGGGAAAGGCAACTCGCGCACGTCCGGGTCGGGGTTGACATCTTTGTTCCAGAGGTGGCCGATCACGATATGGACGGAGGCGAGGTAGCGGGCCATGCCGAGGGCGCGCATTTTCTTGCTCTTTGCCGCAGCCGGGGAGGCCGCAGCCGGGGAGGCCGCAGCCGAGGAGTGGGCCTTGGGTGCTGGCTCAGGCGTCTCGCTGTCGGCTGGACACTCCGCCGGTTGGTTGGGCTCCGAGCCGGGCCCGTCGATGGCGGAAGAAACTATCGCCTCGATGTCGGCAGCAGACTCTGGTGGGTGCAAGCTCACCTGCTCATACGCATACCTCGAGTCGTGCTCATTGGTACTCCTGCCCACCAGGCCCGCAAGCAGTCCGTCACAGCCTGTCTCCAGCAACCCGCGCACGTTCTGCCGGCGCAAGAAGACCGAGCCTGTCGACCACGGCGAGGAACAGCGGGGCGTTGAACACGTTGGCTGCGCTGGCGACGACAAACAGCCCGCAAATGCTCGCGAATAGCATGCGGTAGAGGAGTTGCATATCGCGCACCGCGTCGGGGGGTTTGACCAGGGCCTCCACGACCGCCGCGCTGATATCGGCCTCGAGCCGGCCTCAGCGCGCCAGCCCAGACCCGCGAAACTTTCGAATCTCAACCCCGTACAGGCAGGGCTCCTGGCCGGTGTGTGACGAGTTGGGCCGCTGCACGCAGCTGTCACTGACGGCCAGAACCTTCTCCTGCCAAACTCTGGCGTCTTGGCACAAAGGCGGTTGAGGTGCCATTGCGCCAGCAAGAGCGCGCCGCGGCCATACACGAGATCGCCGGCGTGCCACAGCTCGCGCTCAAAGCCCCACTTGATCTTATGCGTGTCGATGACCCGCACCTCGGGGAGCTCTGGTCGGTCCTGCAGCTTGAGACCCCGTGGTGAGCAAGTCATGGCGCAGCTCTTGCTTGTCCAAGGTAATGTGCCGCACGCCCTGCCAATCCTTGGCAAGTACTCGAGCAGAGCCACAATGTCGTTGGCCAGCTGCTCCATCGCTGAGCGAGCCCCGCTCTCGCGCTGGCGCTTGGCAAGCTGCGCGCAGTGCGCGTTGCTCGCGCCGTCCAGGCAGGCCGCGTCCACAGCGCCGATAGTTACGATGATCTCCGGCGCCGGCCGCGACTCGCGGCTGCCAGCAGCAGCCTCCTTCTCCAGCTGGATCTTCACGTCGGCAACCGTGTCCGCCGGCAGCCCCGTGAACCAAGATGAGGCGTCCTTGGTGGCGGCGCGCTGCTTGCATTTGGTTTTCCCGTGGCACAACACCTCTCCATGCTTGTCCAGGGCGACCTCCACGGGCCGCTCCAGCGCAGGGTGCCCGTTGGAGAGCAGGTAATCTGCCAGCTCCGCCGTCTTTGCCTCTTGGCCGAGCATCAGCCCGGCCAAGCTGTGGGAGACCACCGTCGCGTTGCCCGAGCCCACGTTGAGCACCCAGCGCTGATCGAGACAGGCGCTGATGTCCCGTTGCTCGAAAATCGTAAAGACGCACGCCTCGCTGATCGCACTCTCCAACTTGTACAACGTAGCATTGCTGCTCCCCGCTGCCGGTGCTGCTGTCCTCGTCCGCTTCGTCCTGCACAGGCACTACGGAAACAGGGTCGAGTCCGGACCTGCAGAGCCCGCCGACGTCCCGGTCCGCACGTCCTGAATATCGTACGGGCACATGGTCATACGGTCAATCCTGATATCCCTCGCGTAGAACCGGTGGCCGGTCCCTTCCGCAGGTGTCCGCGAACACCATGGCGTTAGAATCGCCAAAGCCGGGGCGCGCGGAGGTTCGTTTGCCGCTGGGCAGAGTCTGTTGAGATGCCATTGGGCAATGAGCTCCGCCGCCCGGCCAAACCAGTGCTCACTATTCTTGATCTCCTCCGCCGGCATGTCCCACGCCATACTGCTCAGGTAGATGAAGCGCAGCTCAGGCCGCTGGCCGCCCTGCTTGCCAGCTTGGACACCAAGTGCTCTTTGACTTCGTGGTGCATGTACACGTCTTCCGCTGTCACGGACGTGACCTCGGCCATTCCCTGTGGATGTAGTCGAGGAGGTCAATCACGTCGTTGGCGGCCTGCTCGGCCAGTGTGCTCGCGCCACTCGCTGTCGCCGCTTCTCAAGCTCGGTGCACCGGGCCTTGGGCCACGTCTGGTGCCCCACACAGGCGCGCACCAGATTCCCGTGACAAGCGTGATCTCCGGGGGCGGTCGCGACTCGCGGTAGCCAGCCTTGGCGAGCCGCTTGAGCGAACCGATGACCTCTTGATTGGTTGCGCTGAACGTCCCCGTGAACCAGGATGCCGCCCGGTCGCTCGTGGCTCCCGCGACGCACTCGTCGCTTTGGTAGTCGCGAAAGCAGAGCGCGTTGCCCTGGTCGTCAAGCGCGACCTCTACGTCCATGTCTGTCTGACGCATGGGGTCTTGAGCTTTCCCCACCAGGTCCACGGCTCGCTGGGTTTCTTGTAAACTTCTTTTGGCCCTCTCCGAGCAGCAGCTTGGCCCACCCGTGCGAAATGCCCATGCCATTGGACGAGCCCACGACGACACCCAGCGCTTGTTGAGGCAAGTGCCGATCTGCGGCCGGTCAAAGATCATGTACCTGCAGCCGTCCCCCTTTTCGGACACGAGCTTGTACGCGGCCGCGCCCTGGTGCGGCACCGGCAGTGTGACGTTCTCTAACTTGCCACCCTGACTGGGTCGCCGCCACTCCTGCACTCGGCGTCCATATCGACCATGCGCTTGATCGAGACCGTCGTCTTTGGGCCTGGGCCCTTCTCGGCGTGCTTGGGTTGCTCAAGAATAGCAGTCGCCGTCGCGTTTGGCGTCATCGCGTGCGGCGGCACCGCGAGCGGCAGCGGTATCGGGTGCGGCGGCGGCACCGGGTGCACCGGCGGCACTGGGTGCGGCGGCGACGTCACCGGGTGCGCTTTCTCGGGTAGAGCGTTGGACGGCGCTTGTTGGACGTCCCGCCACCGTGCGAGGAGGTGCGAGGTTCCATTAGCACGTCCAAGCCAATACCCGCATAGACGATCGCGACAACGAGTAGCACCATCAGCACGGTCTCCGTGCGGTGGGCGCGAATCCACTCCATCTTGGGCGCCATCCTGCCTGCGTCCCACCTGTTATGACACCGCGTGCGCGCCACGGCCTCCAGGGACGGATATGACCTCCAGGGATGGACGACCCAGGGATGTGCGTTTGCGTTGACGACTTGGTCGACGTTGAGAGCCACAAAACCTGAGCCGAGCCACATTGTCCCCCCACAAATGCGTTGAGCTTGCGTCCTATTCCGGATGGGCATCCGCCTTCAAGGAGCCTGGGTTGGCGAGGACGGACAGACGGAGTCGCAGTTCGCGGTTGGCGAGGAAGGAAGGGTTGGGTGAGTGAGGCTCACGTGCGCGCGCGAGGCAGGATGGTGGTCACGGTCGAGGTGCAGTACTGCAGCGGCTGAGGGTAGGGCAAGTACTTTCGCGTCCTTAAGGGGCGCTGGATGCGGGAGTTCGGCGATACGATCAACATTGTGCCCCTCGAAGACCCCGGCACGACGGGCAACTTTGAGGTGCCATCGTGGAGACCGGCAAGCTGGTGCACAGCAAGAGCACCCGCGGGCAGGGTCGCTGCGAGAGCGCTGCAGAGGTCCAGGCCGTCGTGGACGAGATCCAGGAGGCCCTGGACGCAGTAGCAGAGCGCGCGCGAAGAAGAAGAAAGAGGGCGGTCGGCAGGACTGCGCTGCGCCGCGAGCGTTGTGCCGCGTAATGACGGACATTGCCTGCAAGCCGGGCAGCGCCTGTTCAAGACCGTCGACCTGTTCACCATGCAGGCAGGCAGGCAGGCAGGCAGGCAGGCAGGCAGGCAGGCAGGCAGGCAGGCAGGCAGGCAGGCAGGCAGGCAGGCAGGCAGGCAGGCAGGCAGGCAGGCAGGCAGGCAGGCCTTGTTTTGTTTGGTACTTACCATACCATCGGACCACCTGCGCTGATCCTCGCGGGCGTGCAGGACGACCGCGTGCCGCACGACGAAGCCGCGACGCGATGGTCCGCTTGCCGTCGACCTCGGCCAATGCGACTCGGCCGCACGCGGCCAACCCGAGGAAAAATTTGAAATGCACCGGCCAAACTGTGAGTCCCTCCGACGCGGTTGCCGCCCGATTCCCAAGCAGCCGCATCGTTCCTCGAACTCCCCGGAGAAAACCTCACATGGTTCCGCCGCGGGCAACCCCGTCCAGGCGCGTCTTTCCTTGACGTGACATGGGGAGCCTTTGTCACGTCCCGGATTACCTTCGCTGCTGGGTGCGGCAGCGGGGCTGAGCGGAACGCAAAAGTTTGGCGGCTTGGCGGCGGCGACGGCAGAGCGCGAACGAAGGTCAACCGCGATGCTGCGACGCAAGGCGCCGAGCGTGCGGCCGATGCAGCAGCAGCAGCAGCAGCAGGTGGGGGCGGGCCAGGCGGGCGACGGCGCCACGAGTGCCAAGCGGCCGGCGAGCGGCGCGGCCGGCAACGATGGTGGCGATGATGATGCCGCGCCGTTGTCGCAAGGGGCGTGCAAGTCGTTCAACGCTTCGGCGATGCGCGTAGGCGACGTTGCCGTACATCGCGCGCCCGTCCTCGGGTTCCTGTCCGCCCCGCGGCAGGTGCTCGCCCGCGCTTTCAAGCCGCCCATGCCTTCCGGGTGGCGCATGCCCGCCGCGGAAGCCGGGCTCGGGCGACCCGACAACGGGCGCCGCAAGTCGCTTGGCATGCGGCGGCGCGTTGGAACCGTGCCGAAAGGCGGGTTTCGCAGCGTGAAGGTCCAGGGCAGCGAGGACGACGCCGCTCGCGAGAAGTTCGAGGACGATCGCGACGAGCTGTTCGACAAGTACCAGCTCGACCCCGTCGTGCTATACGAGCGCGAAGACGGGCACAAAGTAGTCGTAGAGCCGATCGTCGGCAAGTACTTGCGCGAGCATCAGCGAGAGGGGCTCAAGTTCCTGTTCGAGTGCGTGGCCGGCCTTCGGCCGTACGAGGGCGAGGGCTGCATCCTCGCGGACGACATGGGCCTGGGCAAGACGCTGCAGAGTATCACGCTGCTGTATACCGTACTGCGGCAGGGCATGGAGCCAGACAAGCCGATGGCACGCCGCGTGATTGTGGTGACCCCGACCAGTCTGGTGCGCAACTGGGACAACGAGGTGGACAAGTGGCTCAAGGGGCGCATTCGCTGCCTGGCGCTAGCGGAGAGCTCGCGAAGCGAGATCGTCAAGCAGATCAAGCGCTTCGTGGGTACCCGCATGTACGACGTGCTGGTAATCAGCTACGACACCTTCCGGCTCAACGTGGACCTGTTCGAGTCCGAGAGCGCCTGCGACCTGCTGATCTGCGACGAGGCGCATCGGCTAAAGAACGACGCGACGCAGACCAGCATGGCCCTGGACAAGCTCAAAACGCGGCGGCGCGTGCTCTTGAGCGGCCCCCATGCAGAACGACCTGGAGGAGTTCTTCGCCATGGTCAATTTTTGCAACCGCGCGTCTTGGGCACAGTGTCGCAGTTCCGCAAAAAGTACCAGAACCCGATCCTCATCGGCCGCGCCGGATGCCACCGACGAGGAGGTCAAGCTCAGCGGGCAGCGCAGCGACGAGCTCTCCGAGATCGTCAACATGTTCATCCTGCGGCGCACCAACTCGTTGCTCAGCAAACACCTGCCGCCCAAGCTCACGCAGGTCGTCTGCGTCAACATGACGGACATGCAGAAGCGCATGTACAAGCACATGATCTACAGCAAGCTGGCCACGGAAGGCGAGGACAGGCCAAAGGACAAGGGCGTCTCGGCGCAGTGCCTGGCCTCCATCAACGCCCTCAAAAAGCTGTGCAACCACCCGCAGCTGCTCTTCCAGCGCGAGTCCAAGTACGCTGAAAAGGGCGCGCGCGCGCGCAAGGGCGCTCATGGGCTCGAGGACATCAACCAGTTCTTCCCGGACGGCTTTGGCGAGCAGGGCAGTCGCCGCTCGCGAGGGCTGGCGAGCTCCTCGGCCCCTGTGGTGGGCGCCTCGGCGTCGCATTCCAACTTTGAATGGTCTGGCAAGTTTCTGGTCTGCGAGCGCCTGCTGCGCGCTATGCGTGCCGCGACGGACGACCGCATCGTGATTGTGAGCAACTACACGCAGACGCTAGAGCTGTTCTCCATGATGTGCCGGGAGCACAACTTCCCGTTCGTGTGCCTGGACGGCAGCTGCAGCGCCAAGCGGCGCCAGGCCATGGTCGACCGCCTGAACGACCCCTCGGACGACGTCTTCGTGTTCCTGCTCAGCAGCAAGGCGGGCGGCTGCGGGCTCAACCTCATCGGCGCCAACCGCCTCATCTCTTTGACCCCGACTGGAACCCGGCCACGGACAAGCAGGCCGCAGCGCGCGTGTGGCGCGACGGGCAGAAGAACGCACCTACGTCTACCGCTTTCTTGCCACGGGCACCATCGAGGAGAAGGTCTTCCAGCGCCAGCTCTCTAAGGAGGGCCTGCAGAGCGTCGTGGCGGAGGAGCAAAACCTTGAGAGCACCATCGCGGCCAGCGACCTCAAGGACCTCTTCCGCCTGCGCGAGGACACCATGTCGGACACGCACGACAAGTACAAGTGCGATCGCTGCGACTTTTCTGGGCGCGAGCTGCCCACCCTGGGGGACATGGACCTGGCCAGCCTCACGGGCTGCGCAGAGCCCGGGGCGGAGGTTGGAGCCCAAGGGCCGGCGTGGGCTTGCGCGTCGTGCTGGCCACGGGGTCAAGCGCGCCAAGCCCAACTTTGCCAACCCTCCGGCCCCCGTGCCACCCAGCGCCGAGCAGCTCGGCTTCCCCAACGAGGGCGACCTGCTCGAGTGGAGCCACCACGGCGTCGAGTCGGTGGACGATGCGCTTATGCGCGAGGCAGGCAAGGGTCTGGTCAGTTTTGTCTTTGGCCAGGCCATCGATGGCGAAGCTCTCGCAAAGAAAGCCGAGGAGGACGCCAAGAAGGCTGCGGCTGCACTGGCTGCTGCTGGCGTGGCCGAGCAGACGGACGACGGCAGCGTGGCATCCTCGCGCTCGCCCAGCGCCTTTGAGCGCCGCCAGCGCCAACGACGGCGGCATCAGCCCCGCCGCCAAGCCAGCAAGCGAGAAGGCGTCAGCCGCCGCGCGCAAGCTCAAGAAGATTGACGACCTGGAGAAGAAGGAAGACGACGAGGACGACGACGAGGACGACGACGAGGACGACGACGACGAGGGCGAGGGACGAGGAGGAGTCAGAAGAAGAAGAGGAGGAGGAGGAGGAGGAGGAAGAGGAAGACGACGACTGATGGGTCGTGAGCGAGTGAGTGAATGAATGAATGAATGCATCTTTGGTTGACTTTATCCGCGAGTTCTCATTCATTGCTGGCGCCGCGAAAGGTGGCCGTCCACCAGGCGCGCCAGCTCGGCCTCCGACAAAGTCGCGAAACGCTTCTCCCGCGACAGCGCTTCGTCCACCTCCTGGTTGTAACCCCAGGTCGCGAAGGCCATCCGACACGGCACGCTGACCTCCTCGGACACGCGCACGAGCGTATTCACGCGGTCCTCCAAGAAGAAGCACGTCTTCCCGGCCTCCTCTTCGCGGCCGAGCCGCTCGATAACATCCTCTTTCGCGCCCATGCCCTGGCCGAAAACGCGGTACGTGGGCACGTTGAGCCCGATGTGCTTAATGAGCGGCAGCGCAAAGTCCTTGTGCTTCGTGGTGATGATGTATACGGCCTCTCCGTTGTCGCACAGTTCCTTGACCGCCTGCACGGCCTTGGGGTAGAACTCGTTGGCGCGCACCCAGCCATCCAAGTCCGCGGCGCGCCACTTTCGCGCGCCTCGTGCAAGGCCGTCTTGAGGTCGTCCACGCTCACGCCCTGTTCCTGCAGCTCCTCCAGGACGCCTGCGAAGCCGCTCTCTCGAAGCCGCTGGCCAATCTTGCGCGAGACGCTGGCAATGTCCGAGTCCTCCTCGAGGCTGCGAAGGACCATGTAGGAGAGCACGATAGAGTCGTACCCGTGCTCGAGGACGGGGCAGCTCATAAAGGCCGTGAGTAGCGTGTCCCGCAGCGGTTCCTCCAAGGTCTCGGGGGTGAACAGCTCCGGCAGCACGCGCCGGCCCGCACGAAGCCCGCTTAGGCAGGTCTCGCGCGCGCTATGACAGAGCACGCCGTCAAAGTCGAAGGCCCACACACGGGCCCTTGCGCAACGGCGCGCAAACGGCGCGCAGCGTACAGCAGCTGCTCGCTCGAGCGCCGCCAGGTCGGCGGCTGGTGTGGCTCCGGGTAGGCCACCACCTCTGAGTTGGCCCCGTGCCACGCCGCATAGTGTCCCGCGAGCGTCTCGCACATGGGCTTGAGCTGGTCCTGTTCGCCGATCATCACCAAGCTCGCCCAGCTCGGCCCTGGCACCGGCTCGCGGTACTTGTCCACCACGCGGCCGTCCCGGGCGGGGGGCGCGCCAAGGAGCAGCGAGCAGGTCCAGCGCAAGTGCACTGGCAGCTCGTGGCGCTGCATATCCAATAGTGACACCAGGGCGCCGCCTTGCGAAAAGCTGCCAGCACCTCGAAGGGCCCGTGCTCGCGCACAAAGGAAAGCACGTGCTTTGACGGCCTCGTCCATGCCCTCGTACCGCGGCGGCGTGCTGCCGTCGACCGAGTTCCACCACTCAAGTACGGCCCATCGCCGAACAGCCTGCTGATGGCCTCGTACGGCGGCCCTGACGCTGGCCGCACAGGGTTGAGGCAGGTAACCTCCCAGTCCTGCGCATCCTCATCGCTTGCGGGCGGCATCTGCGTCTCGCGCAGCGCGCGCTTGAGGCCACCCAGCTGGAAGGACAAGATGTCGCGGTTAGTGCGCCAGCCGGGCAGGGCCAGCACGCGCACGGTGCCGCTGCCCAGCCGGTCTCGCGAGCGCCGCCATCGACCTCCGCGTGCTCGCGCTTCTCGTGCCACGAAGCGCAATTGGTCGATGGCACAGTCGATCGGACAGAAGAAGATCATTCGAGGTCACCTGCGACGCCGCGTCCGCGTCCGCGGCCGCGGCCGCTGCGTTGACGCGCAACGACACCACGAGGGTGCAGCCCTCCGCGTCAACCACTGGGTCTGCTGGCCGCGCGAGCAGCTGCTTTGCCGCCTCGTTGCCGCGCTGCAGCTCGCGGGTGCCAGCAGGTTGCAACGCGACCTGGGCGTCGGTGAGCACGAGCTTGGAGTGGCTCTCGGGGTGCAGCACGCCGTTGGTGTCGAGCCTGCCCTCGGCGAGTTCTTGCTCCTCGCTGATCACAATCGGTTCCACGGGTTCGCTTGGGGCGCCGCCCGCTTGGTCGTCCGTGCCCTCCAGACCATCGCCTGCCACCGGGTCCTCCAGCGTCTGGCGCACCGCGATGAGGCGCAACAGCACGCCCTCGAGCTCCATTGCGTCGCGTAGCTCGGGCGTTGGCATGCACTCCAGGCTCTCTTGGGCGCCGAGTGCAATCTCAAACGGCGGCGGCGCGACGCCAGCCTCAGAGGCCTCGGGGTCGTCCTCGCCCGCGCCCACGTCGGGCAGGAACACACATCTGTTCGGACAAAGCTGCCGTCTGGCAAGTGCGCTTCTACGGCAAAACCAAGCCGCTCGCGCCGGCGAGGCTCTGGCGGGCCAGCTGAATCCGTGTCGGCTGGCTCGTCTTTGGCACTCGCATCATCCTCGTTCTGCTCTTGCTCACCTCCTTGTTGCTCCTCGGGCTCGGGCTTGGGCGCCCGTCGCGCCACGGAGGCAGAGGCGATCTCAATTGCGAGGCTGAGAGTCGCGGCCGGCGTGTTGCCGTGGCCGACGTCACCTAATAGACCCGCGTCTGGGCTAGCGACGCCTTCCGATCTAGCCGCATCGGTTTGGTGGCCGCTGGCATTGCTGCCATGCGGCGATCCTCCCGCAGAACCCGTGGCTTGGTTCGTCGTGGGAATGCCGTCCAGGGCTTCCAGCCACGGCAGACGCTCGAGCACACGGTGCGGTAGGATGCGCGATAAAAAAGAGCTCGGAGAGCTCCTCCAAGCCTTCCAGCTGCTCAATAGTGTGGTCCAAGTCGCACAGGTCGTTGAAGCAGAGGTCGAGCGACCGCAGCGACGGCATCCCAGGAAGCCAATCGAGCCACTGCAGCCGGTTGTATCCCAGGCCCAGATGGTACAGGCTAGGGCTCTCTGAGTCGGCACCGACGCGAACGGCGCCGATCTGATTGTCATAGGCCTGGAGCGAGATGAGCCGCGGGGCAGATTGTCGACCACGCGGAGCCGGTTTGCACTCACGTTAAGCTCGCGCAGGTTGCAGAGCTCGCGGGCCCCCGCGCCAATGCATTCGATGCCGCACGCCTTGAGCCGCAGCGTGCTGAGTCTGGGCAGGACGTTCCGAAGCTGGCCAAGGTGGGCATTGCGCTTGCTGCGCGCCAGGCGATCCAGCTCGGGCGCCTCATCGCTCCACGAGAGGTCAGCCGTGGCCAGCCCTCTCTGCACCTTGTCCCCGCCCGAGTGCTCGTCGGCCGAGTCCTCCTCGTCACTGTCGTCGAGCGCAAAGCGCTGCTCGAAGGCCGCGATCTCGCGTCGCGTCGCGGCCTTGCTATTCGCCCGCGCCAGGTCGCCCCGAAACGCCAGCTCGCCAGCGACGCGGTTGGCGAGCCCTACTGATAGGCTCACCTTGCGCTCCAGCGCAGCGCAAACGTCGAGTTGCGCGCCGCCGCCGGGTGCGCACGCATCGGCCCATTCGCCGCCAGCCATGGTAAGCAAGTGATGGCAGGCTCGACTGCGCGTTATCGCGGCCCTCGTGCGCCGCTTGCGCCGCTTGCGCCGTCCTGGGCCGGTCCAGCTCTGCGACGAGCTCGAGCGCAGCAACAGTGCCAGCGCATCGTGAGGCCAACGGATAGCAGTGACCCCGGGTCTGTTATCACAAAATAATGCCAATAGTCATGCACAGATGCCACAAGACCCGCGAGAAACTCGGACCAGCGCGGCAGGAAACAGGATCTTGCTCGAGAGCGGCCGACAGAGCCGAGCACGGCGCAGAGAGATAGCAAGGGCGCACAGGAGAGTAAAGGACGGCGCGCAGAGCCATGGCGACCCGCAGCGAGGGCAGGGCAACTTGTCGACCAACCCGATCAACAAGATGAAGCAGTGGGCGGCCCATTGCGAGAAGGAGCTGCGCACGGCCGACACCTGGCTAGAGAACTGGGGCGAGGTATACTTTCCGGGCGAGAAGAAGACCGACATGGACGCGCGTTGGAGGAGCTGGAACGCAAGGCGAAAGAGCTCGACGCCAGGGTGAAGAAGGCTCAGGAGGACCGCGCGAAAATCAACCTCGAGACCTTTGCGTCGCCGCACAAGCGCGCTGGGTCGGGCCTGCGCCCGGCGTACCCGTACGTGTAAAAGCAAGGCGTTCATACTGTGTATCATTCTGTTTCTAGGCGCGAATGGACGCTCGCGCCTTCTCGAGGATGTCCTTGCGGATCTTGGGGTACTCGGGGAACTGCTTGAGCACGTTGTTG
The DNA here is from genome assembly GCA_022244645.1 of Thraustochytrium striatum. NCBI lineage: Eukaryota > Bigyra > Thraustochytrida > Thraustochytriidae > Thraustochytrium > Thraustochytrium striatum. Next base: position 270,691 of record JACDIV010000028.1, on the reverse strand, counting down.
GCCACGTTGATGGCCTCCACATGGCGCCGGGCCTTGAGGTAGTTAAAAGCGAGCTTGTAGCCCACGGAAGCCGAGGCCATCTTTTGGAACTTCCACGCCTGCTCGTAGTGCTCCGCGGCGTCAGCATAGGCCGCCTCCTTCTCCATGATCATGCCCATGTACTCCCAGGCCTTTGCGCAGGAGCGATTGTACTGCAGGCACCGCTTGCAGAGCCCTTGCGCCAGGTCGTACTTGCCCGAGCCGATGAAGATGTCCGCGAGGAGCAGCCAGCATTTCTCAAACGCCTCAGCCTGCTCTTGGTTGTAGGTCATCTTGGAGATGCGCTTGAGCTGGTTGCGCGCCTTGGGCGTCTGCTTCATCATCATGAGCGCCGTGGAGAGCGCTAGAAGGCTTGGCACGTGGTCCTGGTCCTCCTGCACGATCTCGACCAGCCGCTGGAACGCCTTCTCCACGTCCGGCCGGTTGCGGTGGCCATGATCGCGTAGCATTCGAGCAGTCGGCAGTTGGTGCTGCCCTTGTCGGGCATCTCCTCCAATAGCTTTTGCGCGGTGCGCACGGCGTCGAGGTTGACCCCGGCGCCCGAATCCGTCACGGAGCCCTCGTCCTCCCAAAGGTTGGCGTTGTCCGGGTTGAGGTAGATCTCGATCATCTGGGTCAGCGCCCGCTCGCCCCAGACCGCGTCGCGGCGCGCCTTGTTGAACTCCGTGATGGCCTGGTTGATGTCATTCAAGTGGCGGTGGTAGAGGCCCTTGCAGTACCCGAAACCCGCGTCGTGCGCGGCACGGGGCGACTTGTGCTCAGCAAGCTTGAAGAAACGCTCCGCACGATCCAGCTCGCCCGCGCGGAAGAGCAGCATGACCAGCTTGGCAAGCGCGGGTAGCTCGTCGGGTTGCGCTCGAGGAGCTGTTGGTGGTGGTGGATGGCCATCTTAAAGTCGTTGCGCTGGAACATGATATCGGCGAGCATCATGCCGGCCTCGCTGTTGTGCTCGTCCACGCGCAGGATCGTGACGCACTGGTTGTGGCAGCGCTCGAGGTCCCCGGCGCGAAAGTGGAGGCGCGCCAAGGCCAGCATGGACGCGACGTGCCCGCTGTCATGCCGCAGCGCCTCGTTGTAGAGCGCCACGGCCTGGCTCTGCTCCTTGGCCTTCTCGAGGTGCGAGGCAAGCAAGATGCAGATCTGCGCCATCTCCTGCTTGTGCTTTTGCGTGCCCTCGCTACTGACGGTGCCGCGACACGCCGCGATTATGCGGCCTTGCACGCTCCGCGCCTCCGCTAGGGTCTCGGTGACCTTGTCGTCTTCGCCCTCGCCTTCGCGCACCCGCGCGAGGAGCTTGAGAGCGCGCACCTGGCCAACCATGTCGTCGATACTGGCCTGCTTCCTGGAAAAGTCGCCCTTGGACTCGCCGTCGCCCTCAAAGTCGAACTCGGTCATCGCGCTTTGCAGCTCCTTGTCCGCCTTGGCGTGCTTGCCGAGGTTAAAGTACAGCTCGGCCAAGTCGTAGCGCAGCTCGTGCCGCCCGCGCCCGCTCTCGGCGCTGCGAAGGGCCGACTTGTAGTAGTCGATGGCGCGCGTGTAGTCGTGCGTGGAGACCAGCACCTTGCCGATGCGCTTGGCCAGCATCGAGTCTTTGGGGTTGCGCTTGAGCGCCTCCTTGAACGCCTCGATGGCGTCGTCTGGCATGCTGGCCCGCATGTAGGCCTCGCCAAGCAGCAGGTGCGAGTGCGCTGACGGGCTGTGCTCCACCAGCTCGATGAAACACCGGATGTAGGCGTCCTTGTCGTTGCGATGGTTGAGGTAGATCCCGGCCTTCACCGCGTGGGCTTTGCTGTATGCGGGCGAGTCGGGGCCCACCTCGTTCAGCATCCGCAGCGCGCCCTTGATATCGTTGCGCTTGAGCGCAATCTCGGCGTCGGCCACGACGATGCGAACTTCCTCGGACGTGCCCTTGAGCTCGCGCCGGCCGGCGTGGATCACCGCACGCGCCTTGTCCGTCTCCTTGAGGGCAATGTGCGCTTGCGCGAGGTTCACAAAGATGGAGGCCCGCTCTTGCACGCCGATCACCCCGCTGGCATCACCGCTGCCACTGGCTGTGCTCGTTCGCCGGCTGCCGCGCCGCTCGGGCTTTGACTCGGAACCATCGTACGGGTCGACCGAGCACACCCCGGGGAGTCGAAGCGCGCGCTGCAGGAGCGCTAGAGCCTCGTCCAGGTCGCCCGTGGCGAGCAACACGCGAGCCTTGATGATCATATAGGATGGCGAGTCCTTGACGCTAAAGTCGAGCGACATGGCCTGCTCGAGGGAGCTTTTGGCCCCTGAAAGTCATCGCGGCACAATTGAATCTGGGCCAGCATCACGTGGCCCAAGGCGAGGTTGGGGTCCATTTCCAGCGCCTGCTGCACGGTCTTCACAGCGAGGTCGAGCTCGTTGCCCACCAGGCGCGCCCGGGCGAGCGCCAGCTGCGCCGACGGCATGCAAGGCAAACTTGAGCACCTTTTCCAGCAGCTTGATGCCGTTGGAGAGGTACTGCGGCGTCGCCTCGCTCAGCTCTATGGGCTCGGACCCGCAGTGCTGCAGATACTCGTTGGCGATCTCGAGCATAAAGTCGGGGGTTGAACACCACGTGGTGCTCAAAGATGCATACGTGGCGCTTGCTCTGGATGGCGCGCACGTGCAGGTGCACGGTCGTTTAGCAGCTTCATGGCGGCGCGCAGGTCCTGCGTCTTGAGCCAGGCCAGCTTGGCCTCGAGGAAGCTACCTGGGCCGTGCGCCCGATCGTCTCCTGCAGCACCGAGAGGAACTCGAGCTGCTGCTCGGCCTCGTCCAAGTCACCACGCATGACCAGGCAGTAGATCTGCCCGAACAGCGCGGTACCATTGGACTCGTCCAGCTGGGCTGCGTTCTCGTATGCGGAGAAGGCGGCGTCAATTTTGCCCTGCAAGGACAGCTGGTACGCGTACTCGGTGGCGTACTCGGCATTGTCCGGCGCGGCGCGCTTTGCGCGGTCCACCAAGCGCAGCGAGTGCTTGAGGATCGCAACATTCCGCTCGGCAAGGCGCGCGATCGGCCGGGCGGCGCGCATCCACAGCTCAGGGTTGGACGGCTCAAAGCGCTCGAGGACGCCACTGAGGCGCTCTAGCGCGCCGAGCGTGTCGCCGGCGTCCGCCTCGTGGGCGAGGCGGCAGAAGACGACAACCATGAGCGAGCCGATGTCGTTGGCGTCCTGGTGGAGCACGCGCTCGGCGGTCTCGAGGGCCAGGTCCCACTTGCGCATGAGCAACAGCGTCTTGGCCTTCTCCACGAGCGCCGGCAGGAACCACTGGTACGAGACAATGGCCTTGTCTAGGTACTCGAGAGACTCGGTGTGCTTGCCGGCGCTCAGAAGCTGGTAAGCCATGCCCATCAGCGCGTTGACTTCCTTCTTCCCCGAGCGGTCCGCGTTGAGCGCCTGGTCAAAGAGCTGGCTGGCCGAGCTGCGGCTTGAGTCGCGCCGTGCCTTGTCGTCGTTGCAAGCGGACAGCGCCTCCACCCAGCCCTTGAGCGTGCAGGCCTTGATGCTCATCGGGTTCTTCTCCAGAACGCGATCCACGGCGCGGCGCGCGCGCGCGTAGTCCTTGGCGTGCAGCAAGAACGCCGCGGCAAGCAGCGCCGAGGCGTCCGAGGCGCGGTCCTCGACCTGCGCGCGGCCGCGCTCCAGCTCCGCAATGGCCGCGTCGTCGCGCAGCTTCACGCGTCGATGGAAGACCAGCAGCGCCTCGCTGGCCGCAAACTCAAAGTCACGCTTCTTGCGCACATCCTCGAGTTCCCTGATCGCTTCGTTCACGCTGCCCTCCTGCCCGAGCCCCACGCTGCGCCAAACAGCAGCTGGCCGTCCCAGCCGCGCTTGCCGGCCACCTCCTCGCACACCGCCTGCACGTGCCGGAAGTGCCCTTCGCGCAGGTAGTACGCCACCAGCGCCTCGATGTCGCCCATCGCCCCCGCCTTCTTCTCTCCTCGCTATCGCTCGTCCCAGCAAACAGAAAACAACAACCGTTGGGTCGGGGAACGTTCCCGGAACCTTTAAGAAAGGAATGGACCGCGGTTCGCCTTTGCAACGTTCCTAGAACGGGAAAGGAATGGGCCGCAGACTGGATTCAACGGTCGTTTTTTGGAGGACGGACACGGAGGCGAGGAGGGCGGCGGGCGCGACGGGCGCTGCGGAGGTCGCCACGGGCGCTGTCGCGGGCGGATGGAGGCGCAGCAGAAGCGTCGTGCGCGCGCCAACACTGCCCGGCGGCGGCCGGAGCGCAGCGCGACGAATGGGGCCGGCGCTGGGCTGGGCGGCGGCGACCCGGCGGGCCAGGGCGAGCTCGAGGACGCGCGCGTGCGCTGGATGCTCGCTGTGGTGGAGGACTATTTTCGCTCGCACGCCGTTGACACCTTGCGGGGCAGCGCGAGCAGCCTCAAGCGGCTGCGGGCCTTTCTGGACACAGACGCCGTCAAGACGGTCTATGTGGTGGAGGTCGGCACGCGCCTGGCACTGAGCGACACGCCGCCGCCGCCCTCGCCGCAGCAGGAGGGCGGCGAGCGTGTGCTGTACTTTACCAAGCTGGTGGAGCAGCGCGTGTCCGAGCAGCAGTTTTCGCAGCAGGTGCTGTAGGGGACTGCGCCGTGGACCCTGTGCAGCAGCTCGAGCAGGTGACGCAGGAGGTCTTCCTGCCATGCTGTGCAATGCTCGCAATCAAAAGCACTGGTCGGATCGTGCGCAAGGATGTGATGGACTCGATCAATGGCTTCATGTCGCACGTGCAGATCACCACGGGGCTCATGCGCGGCGAAACCTTTCTGCCATTGCCCGACACGGGCATGCTGTCGGACGAAGAAGACAGCGGACAGCCTGGGGCGGGGGGCGGCGAGCACGACCCGCACGCCGGCGAGCAAGACCCGAGCGGGGCGGGGCCTAGCAACGGCGACCTTGCCGAGCGGAGGAAGAAGGCTGGTGGGCTGCTCGCCGCGGCTGCCCGCGGCGGGGGCAACGGCGGCAGCCTGCTCACCGCGAGCGCCCCCGCGCTCAGCACCATGCCAATGCTGGACGAGGCGGGCACGCAGGTTGTGCAGCAAAAGAGCGGTGCACGTGTTCGAGGGCTGCTTGATCACCTGGACCAAGCAGATCAAGAACGTGCTCCGAATGGACCCCGAAACCAAGCTCAAGCAAGGCCTCAACCCGGGCCCGCTTGAGGAGGTCGACTTTTGGCGCGTCAAGGCGGCCAACCTCAACTCGATCTTCGAGCAGCTCCAGAGCCCGCGGGTGCGCAAGGTGCTGCGCTTTCTGGACGCCAACAAGTCGACCTACAACCAGCCCTTCGCCAAGCTATGCAAGGAGTCTTTTGACGCGCGCGATGAGGCCAACAGCAACAGCGCGTCTCCAGCCGCTCGTGCCCTGGTTCCAGAAGCTCGAGGGCAGCGGACGTGGCGAGGACATGGACAAGGCCTGCCAAACTGTTCAAGCCCATTATGCACGTGGTCCTGCTCGTGTGGAAGGCCAGCAAGTACTACAACAGCATCCCTCGGCTGGTCGTGATCATGCGGGAAATCGCAAACGCCGTGGTCAACCTGTGCACCGCGTACCTGAACGGCCCGCGGCTCTTCGCCATGCTCGAGGCGGAGGAGCACACCAAGGCGCACGACATGATCAAGTGCATCCTTCGCGTCATCGGCTCGTTCAAGTCGACCTACTTTGACTACAAGGCGCGCGCGAACGCGGAGTGCGTCTCCAACCCTTGGAGGGTCCAGAACAACGCGCTCTTTGTGCGCCTGGACGCCTTCTTGGAGCGCTGCCACGACTTGCTCGATCTCACGCAGACCATCTCCCACTTTAGCAAGCTCAACCGCATCGAAATTGGCGGCACCAAGGGCAAGACGCTGACCACCTCGGTGCACCAGGTGTACCAGGACTTTGAAAACTCCGTGCAGGCCATCAAGGAGGTCCCATATGACGTCATGGACGTGGACGCCAAGCACTTTGACGACGACTTTTACGAGTTTCGCGTCAAGGCAAAGGAGCTGGAGCGCCGGCTGGCCTCCGTGCTCGCCCAGGGCTTTGAGGACTGCCCGACGATCACCGGGCGCTTCAAGCTCCTCGACTCCTTTGACCAAATCCTGGACCGCCCCATCATCCAGGACGAGCTCGAGAGCAAGCACTTGGCGCTATTGCTGAGCTACAGCCAGGACCTGGCCTTTGTGCAGCAATTGTTTAGCGAGCAGCGGGCGGACCCACCAGTGGCGGCAAACTTGCCCCCATCGCTGGGGCGGTGAGCTGGGGCCGTGGCCTCCTGGACCGGATCTCCGCGCCAATGGCCAAGCTGCGCGAGTTCAACACGCCCATTCTGGAGCGCGAGGGCGCCCGAGACGTGATCAAGACCTACACGACGCTCGTTGCAGGGCTCTCAGAGTTTGAGAACGGCAAGATCCGCGCTTGGGAGGAAAGCATCGAGGCTAGTTCCATCAGCAAGCTCAAGCTGCCGCTTCTGCGCCGCAGCGACGACACCAACCAGCTCGCGGTCAACTTTGACCCCGCGTTGGTCCAGCTCTTGCGCGAGGTAAAATACTTTCTGCTCTTGGGGCTCAAGGTGCCCCCGAACGCGCTGGCGATCTACGAAAAGGTGGAGGAGTTTCGTCGTGAGACGGGCAACCTGGAGCTGATCGTGCAAAAGTACAACAAGATCAAGGCGACCTTGCTGCCCGTCGAGAAGCCGCTCATCCGCAACCATCTCAACAAGATCGACAAAGTCATCAACCAAGGCCTCAAGACCTTGACATGGAAGCCATGGCATCGAGTCGTTCATCACGGAGGCCACCAGCGCGGTGCAGGAGGCAGATGACATCGTGAGCACCATGAAGGAGGGCCTGGCCCACATCGAAGAACTCATGGACCGCTGGGCGGAGAGCAGCATGATCGTGCGCATGGCCAAGTCGGTGCCCGTGGACGAGTTCAACCTCAACTCCAAGCGCGAGCTGCTCAACCGCCTGCAGCTGGTCACGAATGGCGGCAAGGAGATCCACAAGCTGCTGAAGGAAATCGTCAAGAAGCTCAAGGTCAGCGCGGGCCTGCCGGACTGGAAAGCCTATGTGGACTTTGTGAACAACATTGTGATCGCCGGGCTCTGCAACACGGTCGAGGTGTCGCTCAATTACGTGCTGCGCGAAATCGACCTCGAGGTGATCGAGAACGAGGCCAAGCTCCCGCTTCTCGAAGTGGACCTCATCCTCAGCAGTCGCATGGTGCTGTTCTCGCCCGTCCTCGAGGAGTCCTCCAAGGGCGACGGCATCCGCGACGAGGTGGCTCAGTGGATCGAGTCCATTTACTCGGTAGGCGCCCTCTTCAAGCGCCTCGACTCGCCCTCCGGTACCTACCTCAAGGAGATCGTGCAGTGCCCGAGCGTCATGTCCATCGTTGGCGCCATTCACTGCAACTTGGACGCCACAATGGTGCTGGCCGACGAGCTGCGCAACCAGTACCGCGACTACGAGTACCTGTGGACGACGGACCTCAACGCGATGTTCGCCGAGTTCCTAAAGACGGCCTTTCTCCCGCCCGAGAAGTGCGAGGAGGACGGTATGGCCCACGACGAGGGCGAGGACGGCGAAGGCTCCGCCGCGGAGGACGACATGAGCGAAGACAACGACAGCCAGGCGCCCGGAATATCCGAGGAGGAGGACTCGCGGCCCAACCTGAAGCTCTTCGACGAGCGCATCAACCACTTCCAGGCACTTCGCGTCAAAATCGCAGAGCTGCCAGCCTCGCGTAAACGTCGGCTTCCTGCGCGTCAACACGCAGCCGATCAAGCAGGCGCTGTCGACTTGGGTCACCAAATGGGTGTACCTGTTCACGCAGTTCCTGCACGACTACGTCGTCCGGCACCTGAGCGGACTCAACCAGTTTGTCACCGAGGTCGGCGAGGGTCTCAAGTTTGACCTCGAGAGCGAGGCCTTTGACGACGACGCGCTCATGGGGGTCATGAGACACATCCGCAACGTTCGCAAGCGCATGCATGCTCTCCACGCAGCGCATGTTCGAGCCCCTGGGCGACATCATGCACCTCTTGCGCAGGCACAACATTTCCTTCGACACGGACCACGTCGGGGGCGTGCCCATCGCCACCTTCTTCGACCAGGCGCCCGAGTTGTGGGACTCCACCGTCAATATGGCCTTCAAGGCGCGCGAAGGCATTCAGCGCGACAGAACAGCATGGCAGCCAAGGTCAAGGCACAGGCGAGCGCCTTTGAGCTCCGTTTGCGCGAATTCGAAACGAGTTTCTCGCCAAGGCTCCGTTCGGCCAGAACGCCTCGGTCCTTGGCAACCCGGACGCGGCGTACGAGACCATGCAGCAGTACTATGAGCAGCTCACTGTGCTGCAGGAGGAGGCCAACGCGCTGCGCGAGCTCGAAGACCTCTTCGAGCTGCAGCAGCCCTGCAACGGAGCTGAGCGACATTGCCCTTGAGCTGGAGCAGCTCAAAAAGGTATGGGACATGTACTCGAGCGTTTCCTTCGCGTTCGACTCGTGGTCCGAGACGCTTTGGGAGAAGATCGATACAGCCTTTTTGGACGACGAGGTTCAAAGGCTCATGCGGCAATGGAGGCCGTGCTGCCCCTGCGGTGCACGGCTGGGCCGTCTTTGATCAACTGGAGCGGCGCATGCGCAATATGGGCACGTGATTCCGCTCGTCCATGAGCTCCACTCCCCGGCGATGCGCGAGCGACACTGGAAGCAGATCATGTCCGTGACGAGCTGCCAGTTCGAGAAGAATGCGCGCTTCTGTCTTCAGAACGTCATGGACCTTGGCCTGCACAACTATGTGGACCAGGTCACCGAGATTGTGGAGGTCGCCAACAAGGAGCTCAAAATCGACCAAAAGCTCAAGGCCATCGAAGACGTCTGGGTTCCCTGGAGCTCCAGTACGTGCCGCACAAGCCCTCCACGCCCGATTGCAAGGTCATTGTCGCCTCTGAGGCCGTCATCGAGGCGCTCGAGGAGCACCAGCTGCAGCTACAGACGCTTGCTGGCCTCGGCAAGTTGTCGAGTTCTTCCGCGAGCGGGTCGTCAACTGGCAAAAGACGTTGGGCGCGATTGAAACGACGCTACTGCTCTGGCTGCGTGTGCAGCAGACCTGGGCGTCGCTTGAGACCATTTTCCTTTCAAGTTCGGACATCCGCGCCGAGCTCCCGCGGGACACGGAGCGGTTCCAGGTCCTCGACCAGACGTTCAAGGAGATCATGGCGGAGAGCAGCCAGGCCCCGAACGCGATGGCGTCGTGCTGCCACGCGGGCCGCCTCGAGATGCTGCGCGAGATGTGGGGGACGCTCGAGGTCTGCCAGAAGGCCCTCAACGAGTACCTGGACCAGAAGAAGAACCTCTTCCCGCGGTTCTACTTTGTGTCCAACCGCGCGCTGCTTGACATTCTATCGAATGGCAATGAGCCGCTCAAGATCATGCCGCACCTCGAGTCGTGCTTTCACGGCATCAAGACGCTCGACTTTGTCCAGCCCGAGGAGGTGGCGGATGCGCCACCCGGGGAAGCTGACGAGGCGGCCGCAGGCCAGCGCAAGCCGGCGAAGAAGGGCAAGAAGGGCCGGAAGCGCAAGGCCGAGGGCGAGGATGGCGAGACGGCCATTGCAATGGTCTCAGGAGACGGCGAGCGCGTCGACTTTCCCAGCCCGTTCCGGATCACCGGCGCAGTGGAACGGTGGCTCAACGAGATGACAGACGTCATGCACCACACGCTCAAGCACGAGACCAGCCAGGCACTTGCGAAGACGGCGAGTTGGGATGGCGACCGACCTCGCGAGGCCTGGGTTTTTGACTTTCCGGCGCAGGTCGTGCTGCTCGCATCCAAGGTGGTGTGGACGGACGAACTGCGGCTGGCGATCGAGGAGCTGGAGGGTGGGTCTGAGGGCACACTTGAGCGCTTTATGGAGACGTGCGGCAAGAGGCTCCGCGCGCTGATCAAGCTGGTGCAGGGCAAGCTCACCAAGGGGAATCGGACAAAGATTATTTCGCTCATCACGCTGGACGTACACGGCAAAGAGGTGGTGGAGCGCCTCGTGGAACGCAAGGTAGAGAGCACGGACGACTTTGCTGGCAGGCGCAGTTGCGGTACTACTGGAGCGACGAGAACGAGAGCTGCGACGCGCGCATTGCCGACTTTAACACCAAGTACTCTTTCGAGTACGTTGGCAACTGCGACCGGCTCGTGATCACGCCGCTCACAGACCGCTGCTACATCACGCTTACCATGGCTTTGCGGCTAACCTTGGGCGGGGCACCGGCGGGGCCCGCCGGCACGGGCAAAACGGAGACTACCAAGGACTTGGCCCGCTCGCTCGGCCTTCCATGCTACGTGTTTAACTGCTCCGACCAGATGAATTACCGCACCATCGGGGACATCTTCAAGGGCTTGGCACAGACCGGGGCGTGGGGCTGCTTTGACGAGTTCAACCGCATCCCCATGAAGTACTCTCGGTGGTGGCCACGCAGGTGAAGACCATATTGGACGCGACCCGGCACCTCTCGGACGTCGCCAACAGGGCCGAGGAGTACATGGATGCGCCCGCCGGTAAGCCGCCGTGCTGCGTGGGGACTTTGACTTTATGGGCACCATCATCGCCTTGGTTCCCACCACCGGCTTCTTTATCACGATGAACCCGGGCTACGCTGGCCGCACCGAGCTCCCCGAGAACCTCAAGGCGCACTTTCGCAGCTGTGCCATGATCCGGCCCGACCTCAAGCCGATCTGCCAAAACATGCTCATGGCGGAGGGCTTTGTGGAGGCCCGCGCGCTTTCGGTAAAGTTTGTCACCCTGTACCGGCTGAGTTCCGAGCTGCTCTCGCAGCAGCCGCACTACGACTGGGGTCTGCGCAATGTCAAGTCCGTGCTTCGCGTGGCGGGCATCCTGCGCCGCGCACAGCCAGAAGTGGAGGAGGCACCGATCCTCATGCGGGCCTTGCGCGACTTCAACATCACCAAGCTGCCGTCCTTCGACCTGCCCATCTTTCTGCGCCTGGTAAACGACCTCTTCCCGAATGTCAACATCCAGGCCCGCTTCGACGAGGACCTCAAGCGGCGCGCCATCAAGGCCTGCTCTCCTGCGGTCCCCGAGGGCGAGGGGAAGGGCGACAGCGAGGGCGACAGCGAGGAGGCCGTCGGCGCGGCTGAAACAAGCGCGAGTCTAGCGTCCTGCAGCCCGAGGAAGCCTTCCTGAACAAGGTCGTCAACCTCCAGGAAATCATGGACGTCCGGCACTCGGTGATGCTGCTAGGCCCGCCTGGCTGCGGGAAGACGAGCATCTGGAAGACACTGGCACGGGCGCACAACGTCGATGACGTGCGGCCGCGCTGCGTGACCGAGGTGCTGAACCCCAAGGCCATCACGAGCAACGAGCTGTACGGCTTTATGAACCTGCAAAAGGACTGGAAGGACGGCGCGCTCAGCATTGTGATGCGCAACATGTCCAGCACGCAGCCTCCGTACCACGCGTCGCAGCGGCATCACTGGATTGTGCTGGACGGCGACATCGACGCCATTTGGATCGAGTCCATGAACACCGTGATGGATGACAACAAGGTCCTTACCTCGTGAGCAACGAGCGTATCCAGCTCACGTCAAAGATGCGCCTGATCTTTGAGATCAGCACGCTCAAGAACGCGACCCCTGCGACCGTCTCGCGCGCGGGGATCCTCTACATCAACGAGGAGGACGTGGGGTGGGCCCCGTTGGTCGACTCGTGGGTGCAGAGTGCAACCAACTCGGAACTAGAGCGCGCGCAGTTGCCGCTTCTGTTCAAAAAGTACCTCAAGCCGACCATCGAGCTATCCAGCAGCTCGGCCTGGCGCACATCGTGCCACGCGAGCCCATCGCGCACGCCCAGTCCGTGTGCTCGATCCTCGAGACCCTGCTGGACCGTTGTGAGCCCCATCAGGTGGACAAAGAGGTTCTCGAGAATCTCTTTGTCTTCGCGCTTGTCTGGGGCGTGGCCGGCTCGCTCGCTGGCGAGAAGAACACGGACGGGCGCCGCAAATTCTCGCAGGCTTTTCTCAGTGCCTTCAAGACTGTGCAATTTTACGACCCGGAGGGCATCCCGGTGCCAGGCGCCGCGAGCGCGGACCAGGGCATTGGTGGTGGCAGTGCCGCGGCGGCGGTCGCGGTCGATGCGGAGGGCAAGGCGTGCGGTGGGTCGGGCAGCACGAGCGTCTTTGACTTTTATTACGACGTCGAGGCGCGGCAAATGGTGCCCTGGAAGGCGAAGCTTGCGGAGGCGGTGCAGTTCACGGACACGCAGCACTTTTCCGAAATGATCGTCCCCACGGTCGACTCGGTGCGGCTTTCGTTTCTGCTTGGGGCCCTGGTGCGTAAGGAGCGGCCCGTGGCACTCATTGGATCGGCCGGCACGGGCAAGACAACCACCATCAAGGAATTCCTGCGCGCAATCAGCGGGGACCGCGCGAGTGCCATGATCAACATGAATTATTACACCGACTCGTACGCGCTTCAGCAGCAGCTCGAGCAGCACGTGGACAAGCGCTCCGGCAAGATCTACGGCCCGTCGGGGGACAAAAAGCTCATCTACTTTGTGGACGACCTCAACATGCCGTATGTCGAGGAGTACGGCACGCAGAGCCCGATTGCGCTAATTCGGCAATTCATGGACTACCACCAGTGGTACGATCGCGGCGACCTTGGACTCAAGCGCGACATCCAGGACGTCCAGTTTGTGGCGGCCATGAACCACAAGTGTGGCTCGTTCACGATCAACCCGCGGCTGCAGCGCCATTTCACGGTCCTGGCATGCCAGGTGCCGACACACACAACTTGCAGCTGATCTATCGCAGTATCATCGCCTCGCACCTGGAACTTTGCGGCGCCCGTGCAGGCGCTTGGCCCGCGCCTTGTGGACGCGGCTGTTGAGCTACACGGCGTCATGAACGCAAAGTTCTGCCCAGCGCCGTCAAGTTTCACTACATCTTCAACATGCGCGACATCTCGGCGGTCTTCCAGGGCCTGCTGCGCTCAACCAGCGAAAGGTTTGCCACGCCGCTCTCGCTTGCGCGGCTCTTCGTGCACGAGTGCCGCCGCGTGTTCCGACCGCCTGATTTCCGAGAAGGACGAGGCCAACTTTGACTCGATCCTGCAAGGCATCTCGAAGAAGTACTTTGAGGAGGAGCCGGAGGAGATCTTTGCGCCGCCTCTCATCTTCACGGGGTTTATCACTTCCAGCGGGACATCAGACCTGCTCGCCGTCTCGGAGGCCCCGGCGGAGGACGGACCTGCGGATGGTGGGGCAGGGGCCGGCGCTGGGAATGCGGCAGGAGGCGCGGGTCAGCGCCGTGGAGGCGGCAAGGCCAGCGCGTACTGCTGCGCGCGGTCGTTCGACGAGGTGCAGAGCAGTCTTGAGGGCCACCTCGCAGCGTACAACCAGCAAAAGGCAAAGATGGAGCTCGTGCTCTTTACCCTGGCGGCGGAGCACGTGTGCCGCATCGCCCGAATTATTGGCAACCGGGCGGGAATGCGCTCCTGGTGGGCGTTGGCGGCTCGGGCAAGCAGAGCTTGTCGCGGCTGGCGGCCTTTATCTGCAAGTATGACGTAATGCAGATCGAGGTGTCGGGCGACTACACGATTGCGGACTTCAAGGAGAGTCTGAAGGGGCTGTACCGGCGCGCCGGCTTGCGCCCGCACCTGCCGGTGGTGTTGCTGCTAACGGACGCGCAGATCGTGGAGGAGCGCTTCCTGGTGTACATCAACGACGTGCTATCCAGCGGCTACGTGCCCGACTTGTTCACGGCGGATGAGTACGACGGTCTCTTTGCCTCGCTCCGCTCGGAGGCCAAGGCAAGGGGGGTGCCGAGCTCGCGGTCCCACATGATGGACTTCTTCATCGGGCGCGTGCGGAGCGCGCTGCACATCGTGTTGTGCCACTCCCCGGTTGGGGACTCGCTGCGCGTGCGCGCGCGCAAGTTTCCTGGCCTGACCAACTGCACATCGATCGACTGGTTTCACCCATGGCCGCGCGAGGCCCTCGTGGCGGTCGCGGGCAAGTTTCTTGCCGGCATCGACCTCGGCTCGAGCGACGTGGCAGAAAACGTGATGCACCACATCGCAGAAGTGCACCTCAGCGTGACCGACATGAGCCAAAAGTACTGGGAGTCGCAGCGGCGGCACAACTACGTGACGCCCAAGAGCTTCCTCGAGCTCGTGTCGTACTACAAGCGCCTCCTGGGGGAGAAGCGCACCGACCGGCGCATGGCACTCGAGCGCCTGCGCGCCGGCCTCGACACACTGCGCAGCACGGCAAGCGACGTGGCCATCTTGCAGCAGGACCTCAAGGAGACCATGGTCAAGGTAGAGGAGCGCAAGCTGGCCACCGAGGAGCTTTTGGAGCAGATGGGCCAGCAGCGCGGCGAGGCACAGGCGCAGCAAACAGTGGCCTCCAAGGAGCGCATCCGCGCGGAAAAGTTTGCCCGCGAGGCGGAGGAGATTGAAGCGGACGCCGAGACGGAGCTCGCAGCAGCGCAGCCCGCCATGGACCAGGCCGAAGAGGCGGTCAACTGCCTGACCAAGGCGTCCTTGACCGAGCTCAAGTCGCTCACCAAGCCGCCTGCGGGCGTCGACAAAGTGACCACCTGCGTGCTGATGATGATCAAGAACGAGAAGCGCAACTTTAGCTGGGACAACGCGAAGCGCATGATGGGCAACATTGACAAGTTCAAGCAGAGCCTGGAGGAGTACGATTCCAAGAATATCCCGGAGGAGCTCATCGAGCGCACCTCCGCCATCGTGAACGACCCCGAGTTTACCTTTGAGAAGCTCAGCAAGAAGTCGGCCGCGGCGGCCAACATGGCCTCCTGGGTCCTCAACATTCTCGAGTTCAACAAGATCTACAAGAAGGTCAAGCCGCTGATGGAGCGGCTCGACGCTGCGAGGCTCAGCAAGGAGGAGGCCATGGGCGACTTGGCCCGCGTCGAGGACCAGCTCAAGGACGCCGAAGATCGCTTGAACGAGCTGCAGGAGAATTTCATGCACGCCACAAACGAGAAATCCAAGGTGGAGGCCGACGCGGCCGTGTGCAACGAGCGCTTGCAGCTCGCGGAGCGCCTCGTCAACGGCCTGGCCAGCGAGAATGAGCGCTGGGAGAAAGAGATCGAGAGCCTCGAGTACCAGATGGAGACTCTCGTGGGCGACACGCTGCTCGCGTCGTCCTTTGTGAGCTACAGCGGCGCCTTTGACGCCGGGACGCGCAGAGTGCTCTGGGAGGACATCTGGACCAACGACATGCTATCGCGCGAGATTCCGCTCTCGGAGGGCATTACGCCGCTCAAGATCATCACAACGGACGCGGAAGTGGCCCACTGGAGCGTGGAGGGGCTCCCCTCGGATCCCTTCTCCGTAGAGAACGGCGCCATCCTCACCTCGTGCACGCGCTGGCCGCTCGTCATCGACCCGCAGCTTCAGGGGCTTGCTTGGTTGCGCTCCCACTTTGCCCCGGAGGAGAGCGCCGAGAAGTCCGCCGGGGGCGCGCGGCGCAAGGCCCGCGCGGAGTTGGCTCGGGAGGAGTCGCAGAGGGGCCTGGGGTCTGACGCGGACGACGTGAAGAGCGTGTCGGGCGCTTCGATCGCGCCGGGCGCGGGTGCCACCGATGGTGCCTCCGCAAGTGGCGCTATGGCGCCCACGCCTGCGGCGCTCAAGCGGCGCAAGACTGCTCGCACCGTCACGGCGCCCGAGATCTCGTCGGAAAGCCTGGTGTGATGCAGCTGTCGCAGAAGAACTGGCAGGCGACCTTGGTGGAGGCCATTGAGGCGGGCGCGACCGTGATCCTGGAGAACGTGGGCGAGAGTTTTGACCCGGTGCTCACGCCGCTGCTGTCGCGGTCGTTCACTTTTAAGGGGCGGCAGCCTTATCTGATGCTGGGCGGCAGCGAGGTGGAGTTTGACCCGAGCTTTCGGCTTGTGCTCCAAACTCGGCTTAGCAACCCGCACTACCAGCCAGAGGTCGTGGCGCAGTGCACGCTCATCAACTTTATCGTGACGGAGGCGGGCCTGGAGGAGCAGCTTCTAGCGCGCGTGGTTGGTATGGAACGCGCCGAGCTCGAGCAGCAAAAGCAGGAGCTGCAGATGGCGTTTAACCGGTACAAGATCCAGCTGCTAGATCTCGAGAACGTGCTCCTGGAGAAGCTGTCCCGCGCGCCCGACCTCTCCGACGTGCCCATGATTGAAAGCTTGGAGGCGACCAAGGCAACAGCACGGAGGTTGGCCTTGCGGTGGAGAAGGGCAAGGAGACGGAGAAGGGCATCAACGAGGCGCGCGAGGCGTACCGACCCGTGGCCGCGGAAGCGTCGATGCTCTACTTTCTGCTGCTTCAGCTCGGCTCCGTGAACCACATGTACCAGTACTCGCTGGCCTCCTTCATGGGCTTCTTTGACAAGTCGATGCGAACCGCCGAGCAGTTCTCGGCAGCGGCCGCGTCGGCCGCAACGGCGGCGAGGCCGGGCTATGCGTCAGGTGGCGCCGAGCACTTGCCCTCACCCTCCGAAACCGGCGGACTGGGCTTTGATCGCGACAGCGCCGAATCCGCAGGGGCCAAGCTGGCAACAGAGCAGCGCGTACAAGCGCTGCGCGACTCGGTCCGGATCACGATTTACACGATGGTGTCTCGCGGGCTGTTCGTGACGCACAAGATGATCTTCTTGATCCAGATGACGTTCAACCTCCTCCGCAAGGAGATCGTGGCGCTTCGGCATCCGGATGACCGCTTTGACGCCGAAGGGCTCCAGTTTCTGCTGCGCGCGCCGCAGCGCTTCGATATGGACAACGAAATTGACTGGCTGCCCGATGCGCGCTGGCAGACCGTGTGCGCGCTGGCGGAGCAGGAAGGCTTTGAGCAGCTGCCGCTCGACATGATCGAGTCGGCGCCGCGCTTCAAGGAGTGGTACAACGCCGTTTCCCCGAGAACGAGAAGCTGCCCTTGGACTGGCGCGAGCTGGAAAAGCGGCCCTTTCTCAAGATCCTGGTGGTCCGCGCGCTGCGGCCAGACCGAACGCTCGCGGCTTTGACGTCCTTTGTACGACAGACGCTGCCCAAGGGTCACCACTATGTCGAATGCGACTCGGAGCTCAACTCGTATCAAGTGCTCGCGCGCAGTTTCGAGGATAGCTCGCCCGAGACGCCCATCTACTTCATCTTGTCGCCGGGCTCGGACGTCGTAGCGGACGTGGACATGCTCGCACGGCGCGAGGGCATGGTGGAGGGTGTCACGTACCGCAACATCTCCTTGGGCCAGGGCCAGGACGTTGTCGCGGTGGAGACTTTGGAGGAGGCGAACCGGCAGGGTTGGTGGGTGTTTCTGAACAACGTGCACCTCATGCCGTCGTGGCTGTCGACGCTGTCCAAAAAGCTGGACGAGTTTGCGGCGGGCGGGAACTCGCACGACAAGTTCCGCCTGTTCCTGAGCTCGGACGCGTCGCCCAAGATCCCTGTCAACATCCTTGATCGGTGCATCAAGCTGACGAACGAGCCGCCGGCGGGGCTGCGGGCCAATTTGACACGGTCGTGGGCGCAGTTCCCGCCCGCGGAGGTGGACAGCGTGGACAACAAGACGCGCAGCATCCTGTTCGGGCTGTGCTACTTTCACTCTGTCATGCTGGAGCGCAAGACGTACATGACCAAGGGCTTCAACGTGCAGTATCCCTTCAGCGCGCAGGACCTCATGGCCTGCGCGGTGGTGCTCCGCAACTACATGGAGAACCACACCGGCACCAAGGTGCCGTGGGAGGACCTGCGGTACTTGTTCGGGGAGATCATGTACGGTGGCCACATTGTGAATGACTTTGACCGTCGCGTCTGCACCACCTACCTGGAGTACTACATGAACGACCAACTGCTTGACGAGCTCGAGATGTTTCCCTTCGCAGATGGGGCCACCGTCAGCAGTGGCGACGTCGGCATGGGCGGCAACGACGGCGGCGACGGCGACGGCGGCGACGGCGGCGACGGCGGCGGAGCAGGTGGCGGCGGCGGCGGAGCAGGCGGCGGCGGCAGTGGCGGCGGCAGTGGCGGCGGCGCGCCCGGGGCCGGCCGCGCGGCAAGCTTCAAGTGCCTGGCCCTCTCGTCGCACGAAAAGTACCTCGAGCTGATCCACGAGACGCTGCCCGGCGAGACGCCCATGGCCTTTGGGCTGCACCCCAATGCAGAGCTGGGCTTCCGCACTGCGGCCAACAACTTGCTGTTTAAGACACTGCAGTCGCTGCAGAAGACTGCGGACGAGGAGGAAGGCGATGGGCAGAGCCCGCAGCACATCGCGGAGGCGATGCTCCAAGATATGCTCGACACGTACCGGGACGTACAGATGGACACGGACGGTGTGGCGTCTTCGTTGGACAACCCAGACCCGTTTCAAAACATGTACATCCAGGAGTGCGTGCGCATGCAGTCGCTCCTGCGCGAGATGGTCCGGTCGCTGGAGGAGCTGGAGCTCGGGTTTAAAGGCGACCTGACGATGACGGAGCCCATGGAGCGGCTCATGGACGCGCTGTTCCACGACCGCGTGCCAGAGGCTTGGGTGCGCATCTCGTACCCGACCGAGCGACCCCTTGGCAGCTGGCTGTCCAACCTGCAGACGCGCATCACGCAGTTGCAAGACTGGATGGTTGATCCGATGCGGATGCCGCGGTGCACGTGGATCAGCGGGTTCTTCAACCCGAACGCCTTTTTGACGGCGATTCTGCAGACCAGTGCGCGCAGCTTGGGCGTCGAGCTGGATCGCATGGAGGTGTCCACGGAGGTCCTCAAGCGCGCGCGAGTCGGACATTGACGAGCCGTCCCGGGAAGGTGCCTACATCACTGGGCTGTTTATCGAGGGCGCCAGCTGGGACTTTGGGGGCATTTGCATTGAGGAGGCGCGGCCCAAGGAGACGATCTGCGCTATGCCAGTGATCCACTGCCGCGCGGTCGTCAGCAGCGAGTTTGAGCCTGGGGCGATCTACGAGTGCCCGGTTTACCGCACACAGATGCGGGGCCCCACGTACGTGTTTTCAGCGAGCCTGCGCACGCGGGCGCCAGCAGCAAAGTGGGTGCTCGCCGTGGTACTGCTCATGGACCCGTCCTAGCTCGCTCGCGCTCTCGCGCTCTGGCTGGGCCGGGGCCGGGGAGGCGACCGCTCGCGTGGCGCGATGGCGCTGCGCGCAAGAAACCGGCAAGGCGCGCAGAGTAGAATTCCAAGAAAGAAGAGGGGCTGCAATATGGCTAAGACAGAGAGGCGGCGGCAGTCGCTTACTCGTCCTTGGCGCCCTGGCGACCACGGTGCAGACCAGTGCGGCGCGCGGCGATGAGACCGACCTTCTTACCGGCGGGAGCGTCGCGGCGCACGGTCGAAGCGTGGCCAATGTGCTGGTGGTTACCACCACCGTGGGGGTGCTCAACGGGGTTCATCGCCACACCACGGACCTTGGGCCACTCGTTGCGCTTGACCTTGTACTTGTAGTACGCGGCACCAGCCTTGAGCAGCGGCTTGTCGAGGCGGCCACCGCCAGCGATGTTGCCCACCATAGCGCGGCACGTCGACTGCAGGGTCTTCTTGTTGCCCGACGGGAGGGCGACCTGGGTCCGGCCGTTCTCGCGGTCGTGGATCTTGATGGTGCAGTACTCGCCCGACGCCGTGGCGATCTTGCCACGGTCGCCAGAGTGCTGCTCCAGGTTGCAGATCACGGTACCCTCCGGGAGCGCGCTCAGGGGGAGCACGTTGCCCACGGCGAGCTTGGCCTTGGCACCGGCGTAGATGAACTGGCCGGTGTACGTGCCCTCCGTGCACACCATGATCTCCTTGTCCGTCTTGAAGCGGTACGGGTTGCGGAAGTGCACCACGGCCATGGGCGCCACGGCCGGGGTCATGGAGAATGTCCTTGACCACGCCCTTGACGTAGCCACGGCGCTCCGAGTAGTCGAGCGCGCGAAGCTTGCTCGCGCCCACGCGGTGGTGCGTGTGCGACCGGAAGATGCGCGACGCGCCCTTACGCTGCGTGCGGATGATGCGACCCATCTCAGCTCCTGCGCGTCCTCCACCTACTCTGTCGTCCTGTTGCCGCCGCAACCACTCGCTCTCGCACCCTAACCCAACCACCACAAAACCTAACCTAGGGTTAGGGCTTAACCGCGGCCGAGTCGCAACGCGTCGGCGACGTGAACGGAATGCAAATCGAACCGAACCGGAACCGAACCGGAACCGGTTTTGGCTGGACAGCGGAGGAGGAGGAAAGAGGAAGGCGCGATGGACAAGGTCAAGGTCGAGGACGGGCAGGTGCGCTGGGCGCTCGCTGGCGCCGCGGCTGGAGCCGCGGTGGCGGCGTGCGCGGTGGCGGCGCTGGGCGATGCGCGCGGCGGCGCGCTGCGCGCGGCCGCGGCCGGGGCCGCTGGCGCGGCGGCTGGGGCGGCACTTGGCGCCATGGCGCAGGGGCGCGCCGCTGGCGCGGACAGCGGCGCTGCGGAGGAGGCGCGCGAGGAGCACCTTGAGCCCGTGACGCCCGCGCCGTTTGCGCCCGCCAAACCGGCGCCGGTCAATGCGGTCCGCGTGGCCTTTGGCACGACGACTGGCAAGGCCCGCGCTTGCGCACGCTGGACGGAGGCGGTGCTCGGCGAGGAGGGCCTGGATGCCAAGGAGGGCATCGACGTAGTGGATTTGGCAGAGTACGACCAGGACAACCTCGAGCAGGAAGACGTCGTGGTGTTTGTGGTGTCCACCTGGACGGGTGGCACCCCGCCAGAGAGCTGTCGCGTGTTCTTCACCTGGCTCGAGGACATGGCCGCTGATTTCCGCGTGGACAAGGCGCGCTTCCTCTCCCAGGTGCGCTTCGCGGTGATCGGGCTCGGCAACCGCGACTATGAGAGCGAGTTCTTTTGCTCTGCTGCCGACCGTCTCGACACTCTGATGGCCGGCCTGGGCGCCACGCGCCTCGCCCCCGTGGCCAAGCTCGACGACAGCGTCAACCTGGAGCCGCAGCTGCGCAAGGTGGCCACGGCGCTCGCGGGCGCGCTTGTAACCGGCACGCAGCTCGAGACAACGCCCGGAGAGACCAAGGCGGCGATCCAGGCCAAGATGAAGGCCGCTGCCAAGGCGGGTGGCGGCCAAGGCCAAGGCCAAGGCCGACCAAGCGGCGGCCACGGAGGACGAGGTTAAGGGTGACGCGGGCGAGGAGGACGAGGAGGAGGAGGACGAGGAGGACCGTATCAACAACATGATGCTCACTGTGAACCAGACCGAGGAGGAGCTGGGCGACATGGAGGACATCATCGTGGTCGGCACGGGCGGCGAGACCTCGGGCGCGCCGCGTGAGATGGTGACCAACTCGCAGCGCAAGGCGCTGACCAAAGAGGGCTACAAGATCATCGGGACGCATTCCGCGGTCAAGATCTGCCGCTGGACCAAGCACCACCTGCGCGGGCGTGGCGGGTGCTACAAGCACACCTTCTACGGGATCACCTCGTACCAGTGCATGGAGGCCACTCCCAGCTTGGCGTGCGCCAACAAGTGCGTCTTCTGCTGGCGCCACCACAAGAACCCCGTGGGCAAGGAGTGGCGGTGGAAGCAGGACGAGCCGGACATGATCGTGCGGGAGGCCATCTCGCTGCATCAGGGCATGATCAAGCAGATGAAGGGCGTGCCCGGCGTGCAGCCAGACCGCCTCAAGGCAGCCTTCACGGTGCGCCACTGCGCGCTGTCGCTCGTGGGCGAGCCTATCATGTACCCGCGTATCAACGAGATGGTGCAGGAGCTGCACGACCGGTCGATCTCGACCTTTTTGGTGACCAACGCGCAGTTCCCGCAGGCGATCAAGGACCTCTCGCCCGTGACGCAGCTGTATGTTAGCGTAGACGCGGCCAACAAGGACGCGCTCAAGGAGGTGGACCGTCCGCTGTTCAAGGACTTTTGGGAGCGCTTCCGCGACAGTTTGATGGCGATTCGTGCCAAGGGCCAGCGGACGGTGTACCGGCTCACGCTGGTCAAGCAGTGGAACATGATGGAGGAGGAGCTTGACGAATGGGTGCAGCTGCTCGAGCTAGGCCAGCCAGACTTTATCGAGATCAAGGCGGTGACGTACTGCGGCAAGTCGGATGCGTCCAACCTGACGATGCAGAACGTGCCGTGGCACTCGGAGGTGCGCAAGTTTGCGGCGGCCCTGTGCGAGCGCACTGGCGGTCGCTACGGCACCGCGTGCGAGCACGTGCACTCGTGCTGCACGCTGCTTGCGCTCAAGGACCCGTACCTGGTCGACGGCCGCTGGCATACGTGGATCGACTATGACAAGTTCCACGAGCTGGAGCGGGCGCACCGCGAGTCGAACGGCGCGGCCACTTTTGAGGCCCGCGAGTACATGGCGCCCACGCCGGACTGGGCCGTGTGGGGCGCCGAGGAGGAGGGCTTTGACCCCGTCGAGACGCGCTTTCGCCGTTCGCGGGCCGCCAAGAAGGAAGGCAGCAAGCCCATGCCGCCCGCTGGTCTGCCCGCAAGCAAGAAGGCCAGCCAGGACGCGGCAGGGCAGTAAGCGCGGCGCGGCTGTGTTGTTTTGAGGGCACCAACAGAGGAAGAGGACGGACGGCAAAGAAGGAGAAGGAGAAGAGAGAAGGAGGAGGAGGGGTGCGGAATTGGCTGTTACGCGCCGGTGAAGAGCGAGGAAAACGAGAGGCCCCATGGACACCAAGCCGAAGAGCGTCACCGCCAGTGGCACGCGGAAGCCGAGATCCTCGCCAAAATTTGCCGCAAAGAAGAGCCCGGCAGCGTCACGGCCAGCGAGACTGCGAACACCGAGCCGACCAGATCCATGACAAACTCGAGGCTGGGCGTCACCATGGCCATGCCCATCGAGCACGCCAGCAGCAACGCAGAGGTGCAAAACTGGATCAGCAGCACGCGCCGCGCGAAAAGGCGGTTGGGCTCGCTCCGCCGCGCCGTCTCCAGCGCGGAAGGCGTAAAGGGGGAGTACAATAGGCGCCACGTGCTCGTCGTCGTCCTCTGACGCGGTCGAGCCCGAGTCGGACCCGGTGCCAGAGTCTGAGTCCGAGTCGGCGTCGCCCGAGCC
This sequence comes from Thraustochytrium striatum, assembly GCA_022244645.1. NCBI lineage: Eukaryota > Bigyra > Thraustochytrida > Thraustochytriidae > Thraustochytrium > Thraustochytrium striatum. The sequence continues at coordinate 247,595 of JACDIV010000028.1, read as the reverse complement.
GGTGTGCTTGGGCGTCACGTGGAGCAGGTTGCGGAAGGCGAGCATGCGCGCTGGCGTAACCGCACTCACACCGGGGGTGGCGATCATCACCTTGGCCGTCTCCACCGTGAAGCGGGAGGACAGCTCGACGATGATCGGGAAGGCAATGACGGGATATGCCGTCATGCCTTTCAGGATCATCAGCACCTGGCCCACGGAGTTGAGCGCCGACCCGGCCTCGAGCATGCCCGTGGGGAGCGGTGTGAGGTGATCGCCAAAAGCCACTGTGCACGCGCTGCCGAGCAAGACCGTGGCCGCCACGATGAAGAAAAAGGTCCACGTTACCACGCGATCGTAGTCCTCCTTGTTGCGCAAGTTGTGATGGATGGAGGGAAAACGGCATGGCCCGCGAAGAGCAAGAGGATGCCCCCAAACGACTTGGTCCAAATCGTGGCCTTCTCCGGGAAGAGCGGCCAGGCCGTGTACGGCTCCTCGCCATCCGGCATGGATGCGAGCCGGAAGAGGCTCGAGCCCAGCAGCAAGGACAGCAGCAGCACGAAGGAGGTGATGCCAAAGATGCTAATCTTGGACACCAGCTCGTTGCTCAGGATGGCGAGGCTGGGCAGTGTGACCGCGAGGGTCACAAGCCAGCACACACTAGTGCTCGCGCCGCCCATGAGCGCGTCCACGGCCTGACTGATCGTGACCAGGTTGTACACGAGGTAGAAGAAGAGCTCGGTGATCTGAAAGGCGCGGAGCGTCACCGAGGCGAGCCGCGGCGCGCTCGAGAGGTGGTCTGAGTTCCAGTATGTGGAGACCGAGTGCGCTGCGATGCCCGCGTAACTGTGCACCCCGGGCGCCTCGCTCATTATGCGGCCCAGCATGCGCGCCGTCTTGGTGCACACGATGCAGACGACCACGAGCGTGAAAGGCGCGCCCCAGCCCACCTCCTTGACTTGGTATGGAAAGGAGAGCGCCGCGAGACCGAGGTTGTAGTTGAGCGAGGTGAACAGCGCTTGCCAAAAGCTGAGCTTGCCGTCGTCCTGAACGGGTTTCTCGCGCGCCGTGTCACCGCCCTGCGCGGCGGCGGTCTCGTCCGCCGTCAGCAGCCTCGCCTCGAGGCTGGCCTCCTCCACCCAGTCCGCTCCGACGCGCGCCGCCTCGACGGCAACCTCATCGTGCAGCGAGCGCATCGCGCGGGCAGCCGCCTCCGAGCTGCGCTTGTGCTGCAGCGCCTTCCGGCGCACCTGTAGCTTTGGGTCCTGCTCCTTTTGCTGCTGCTCCAGCTGCCGCTGCCGCTCCATGCGCTTGCTTTTCGCGTTCTCCCTGCTGCTGCTGCTGCTGCTGCTGCTGCTGCTGGCTTGTCGCCAGCGTAGGCGCCTTGGGCCGATAGTATCTCTTCGAGTCCACCGCCGCCGCCGTGCGCTCGTTCTCATCCCCGGACGAGTCGTCCGAGCCGCCGGCGCGCTGCATCTCTGAGAAGGTGCGCCCGCGCAGCTTTTCCTTGGCGCCGCGCGACGACATGGCTCGCTCTGCGCTGCTCGCGCCGCGCTCTGTCCTCCTCACTCGCCGTTGTTCCCGACCTCGCTTGACTTTCTCGCAACCATCGGCGGGACCAGCCGCGATGTTCGAGAACTGGGCGCAGGTCATTTGCGAAGACGTCCGGGACGTCATCTTAGGTGAGTGCGACTACGGGGCGAGGTCATCGCCGCCTCCTGGTCAAGAGAAAGACGTGGCAGGTCATTGCAGGACACTGGGCCCCCAGTCGAGGCTATGACCTGGAGAGGTCATTCTGAGGACGTAGCAGGTCATTGGGATGACGCTGCACCGGCCGCCGCGCGTGCCGACCCAACGCACCGCGCAGGACAGGACAGCATGAGGCGCAGCAGCAGCAGCGGCGGCGGCAGCGGCGGCAGCAGCCAGGCGCTGTTCGCGGTGCGCGCGAGCGCAGAGGACGTCGTGGGCTTTGCGGCGGCGCTGGGCTGGCTGGCCGCGGCCGACATTCTGCGCGCGGCCTGCGCGAGCCGAACTCTGCGCGACCGGTGCGAATTGGCCGTGCGGGCGCTGCGCCGCGCCCGGTGCGAGGCGCTGCCGAAGCTCTGCGACGCGCAGCTGCGCGGATCGCTCCTCGCGCGCTGCGATCGCCTGCAATGCCTGGAGCTTGTCGCTCTCCCCGCGGTGACGAGCGATGCCATCCAGGGCCTCGGCGAGGCCTTGGGCGGCAGCCTGCGCGAGCTGAGCGTGCTGCGATGCCCGGGCATCGGCGGGCGCGCGGTGAAGCACCTCGTGCTCTCCTGCGCACGCCTCGAGGCGCTGCGGACGGACGTGGAGCTGGGGCACGTCCTCGAGGGCCTGACGCAGGCCCGCGAGGGCCGCAAGGTGCCGCTGCGCGAGCTGCACGTACGCGGCGAGAACGAGCTGGCCGACTCGGCGCTGGCGCCCGCGCTAGTGCCGTACCTGGGCGAGCTTGAGGCCCTGAGCGTGGACAACGTCTGGCTGGCCGTGCTTCTCGAGATCCTCGGCAACCCGGTGCGTCTGCGCCGGCTCGAGGCGAGCAACTGCTTTAGCGAGAACAGCTTTGAGCGCTCGTTCCAGATTGACGACTTCACGGAAGAGCTGGGTTCGCGCTGGCGCGTGAGCGGGCTGCGCGAGCTGTATCTCGAGGGCTTCCTGGCCGTGGACGCGGTGCTTGGCCGCGTCGCGAGGGGGCCCTCGCGCGCCAAGCTGCGCGTGCTGGACGTGGGGACGCGGGCGCGCTGCTCCACGCTCGAGATGGTGGGCGAGGGGTGTCCCAATCTGGAGGAGCTGTACGTGAGCGACTGCCCGCTTCTGGGCGACCGCGGTGTCCATGCCGTCGTCACCAAGTGCCGCCGGCTGCGCGTGCTGCGGCTGGCCGAGTGCCCGGGCGTGACAAGCGTGACGGTGCAACTGCTCGCGCAGCACGTGTCGACGCTCGAGTCGCTGGACCTGAGCGGCTGCATGCAGATCGACGACGATTCGCTGGCGTTGCTTGCGGCGGCGCCCTTCGCGCCGCGGCTACGGCGGCTTAACCTGTCGGGCTGTCGCCTGGTCAGCGACGTTGGCGTCAAGGCGCTTTGCGCAGTTTGCACGGCGCTGTCCGACTTGCGTCTCGGCACGTGCAACAAGCTCTCGAACGAGGGCGTGGTGGCCATCGCCTGGCGCCTGCCGCGCCTTGCCGTGCTGGACCTCAGCTGGTGCCTGCTAGTATCGCCCTTCTCGCTGGAGGAGGTCGTGCTCGAGTGCCACTTTCTGTCCCTGCTGGTACTCAAGGGCTGCACGCACATCCCGGCCACCGAGGCGCGGCTGCTGGCGCAGCGCGCGGTCGGCGGTCCGCGTCGTGCTCGAGGGCAGCGAATTTCGCGGCAAGGGCTACAACCCCTCGCGCGAGGCTCGCGCGCTCGCCGCCGCCGTAGAATCGCGGACGACTACGGGGCGCGAGACGGCAACGAGGCAAGCTCCTCCATGGGCACTGCGCGGACGAGGAAGAGGAAGAAGAAGAAGAAGCGCAAGCAGAGCTTCAAGAGCGGCCTGCTGGAGCTGGAGCGCAGCGCCGCCGACGTACTCTAGAGGGCTGCCAGCTTGTAGCTGCGGTGATGCGATAATAAATGTACGTAAGAAATAGGAATAAATACCCACCTTGGTCAGTGGATAGCCGCGAACGCCCCCAGCCGATCCAGGTCGCGCGGCGCATCGCCAAAGCGGCGCCCTCCCACCTCTGGACTCGCCGGCACCGGCTGGCAGCTCCGGCTCACGTGGGCCTTCTTGCCGAGCATGCGGCCGGCCGACCGCGCGAAGAGGGTCACGCCCTGGCGGCCCCAGCTTCCGCCGCTGTTGCGCCCTGCTCGCCACGGCGGCGGGGGCTTGCACCGGCGGCAGGTGGGCCCTCCAGCGCGTCATGGGTTGCCGCGATGCGCTCCAGCTCGTCCATGGAAAGTCGCGGTGTCGCGGGGACCGCCGAGGCGGCCGACATGCTCGACTTGCGGCGGTGCGACAGTTTGCACTGAAGGCGCGGCACGTCGACCTGCAGCCCGGCCAGCTCGGCCTCGTCGACGCCAGTCACCGTGTGCCGCCGGTGGATGGGCGACACCCCCGAGGGATGGTGCAGCAGCAGCCGGTGGCTCGAGCCCTTCTTCACCAGGCGCTCGCGCGGGGAGGTCCTCCCGCTCGGCTCACCGCCTAGCGAGGTCGACCGCTTGGGCTTGCTCGGCAACCCTCCCGACAGCGCCGCCTCTGCGAGCTCGCAGGGGCCCTGCATGCTGCCGCGCTTGAGCGTGAGGCCGGGGCGCACGCTGCGCAGGCCGGATAGGTCCGTCGCCGTCCAGTGCTCCATGCCCTCGAGGAACACGGCACGCAGAGCAGGGGCGGATCTCGCCAGCTCCGCGGCGGCCGTGGCCGAAATGCGAAAGCACCAGCTCAGGTCGATGGCCTGGAGCCGCGCGAAGCTCCCCGGGCGGCGGGCAGCGGCTTCGAGGCCTTCCCCCGTGATGGCGCTGCAGCAAAAGAGGGCCACGCGTCGCAGAGCAGTGCATGCGGCTAGCTTGTCGAGCGACCGGTCCGTGACGAGCGAGCAGCCGCTCAGGTCGATCGACTCGAGCTGCTCGCAGCCTTGCAGTAGGCTGGCCAAGCCAGCGTCCGAGACGCGAGAACAGCGCTGCAGATCGAGATCCTTGAGCCTGCGGCAGTTGTCGGCGATGGCTGCCAGCACAAGGTCCGAGACGCCCTCGCAGCGGCCGAGCGCCAGCTCCTCCACGTCAGGGCACAACGCCGGCAGCTGGCAGAGCCCGCCAAGGTCCGACACCTGGCGGCACCCGGTCAGCCGCAGCACGCGCAGGCCACGGCCGATGACGCGCAGAGCGGCGAGTAGCGGCGTCACCGATCGCAGGTGCGGGCAGTCGCCGAGCTCAAGGACGTGCATGGGCTTGCCACGCTCGGCCAGAGCGTCCAGCAACGACCCTTCAGGGTACAAGCCGGCCACTCGCTCTCGGAGACCGCGAAGGCGGCGTACGGCGACGGCTACGCCCGCCTCGGTCATCTCAGACACGTGACGGCCATCGGCGTCGCGCACGTCGCGGCAGTGCGACACGTCCAGAGCCACAAGGCGAACTCGCGAAGCCAGCGTCTCGAGGTGGGCGTCGCCCACGGCGCAGCCGGGCACGCTGAGGCGCTCGAGGCGCTTGCAGGAGGCCACCAGGGCGACCACGGCGCCGCCGCTTACGCGCGGGCGCCGGCGCCAGCGCAGCAGAGCTCACGCAGGCACGCCGAGCTCGACTGCAGCGCGAGCAGCGCCGCATCGCTCATCGCGTTGGACTCGACGCGCTCCAGGCGCTCGCAGGCGCGCGCCACGCCGACCACGACGGGCGCAACCTCGGCTTGGCGGCCCGCATCGCAGCGCAGGACCAGCGTCGTCAGCCTGTCGCGCAGCGACGCGCAAAGGCCTGGCAGCGGCGACCAGCCTGCGGGCGCCGCGAGGCCAGCGCAGCCGCGAAGGCGCAGCTCGGCGGCCAGCGGGCAGCGCTCGAGCACGGCCTCGAGCGCCGCGAGGTCCATCGTCTCGCCCGCTTCCAGCGCGACCTTCTCGCGTCGAGCCAGCGCGATCTCGGCCCAGTGCAGCATCTGCGTGGACACTGCGCGGACGACGAGCACGTCGCTGACCTCCAGGAACCCAACACGTGGTCCTCGCCACTGCCTCCGGCAGGCGCACCTCGCGCCGCTCCACGAGGCCGGCGAGCATGGCCGTCGCGAAGGACACGTTGTGCCCCCGCCGCTCTTGCCATCCGCAACCGCGGACCCGAGCGAGCGCGGGCGCGCTCGCCCAGGCCCGTCCTGCTCATCGTCCCGACCCCGTGTGCCGACCTCCGTCCGCGTCCCGTGCTCCTGCTCGTCCCTCTATACGCCTTCCTCTCTTTTCGGAACTGCGCCCATCAAGCCCCGCTGCTGGGTCCGGCTCGCCCACGGATTTTTCCGTGACTCCGAGATCTTTGCGTTTGCGGACCGGCCGGGGCTACCGTTTCGCCTAGACCATCGCTGGGACGTCGGCGGGTCGCGCCCGATCTTTCCGGTCTTGTAACACAAGTTTCGGAAAACGCTTTGTGGAGGCATGCCTCGCGGGGGGGTCGAAGGAACGGGACGTGGAGTGGGGGTGAAACGGAAAGGTCGGGTTTGAATCTGGGGCTATCGAGTGCAGAGGTGTGCACATTCGGGTCAAAGCAGAGCGGGCAGCGAGCCGCTGCTTTCAGAGCCGCCGCTCGCAGCCGCCGTTCGCAGAGCCGCAGTTCGCAGTGCCGCGGCGCCGCTCGCGGCGCTTGGTTTGCCGCCTCGCGCGCTCGTCCAGGAGCATTTCGTCCGCGCCCGGCTGCCGGTCCGCCGTGGGAGCCGCAGGCCGGCCCGTGAAGGCCGCCTCGGCCGCCGCCTGGATCTCTTGCCGAATGCGGTTGGCCTCCGTGGTGATGATGTTGCGCTCGGCGTCGTCGGAGTCGCCGACCTCGTTGGCTGCCGCGGTGGCGCATGCCGGTGCGCTGACCGCTACCGATGCAGTCGGGGCCGATGGACTGGCACGCGCCGACGAAGCCGCCTCCGCGGCCTGCCGCCATCGGCTGCTGTTGGCTTGCATGTTGCTGAGCAAGCCGGACAGCGTGGACTCGAGAGTGGCGATGCGGGACCGGGCCGCCTCGTCCGATGCGTGGAGCTCGCGGCGCGCCTGCGCTGCGGCGGCCTGCTCGCACTCGGCGCTCGCGCGCAGCTCGCGCTCGCGCTCCTCGCAGGGTCGATGCAGGCCTGCAGCTGCTCGACGCGCTCCTCGTGCTCGGCGTGTGCCGCCACTTGCCTTGTCGAGAGCGTGAATCTTGTTTCGCGCCTCCTCGAGCTGCGCCGATAGGCTGCTTAGCGCCGCTGCACGCTTTTGTAGTCGAGCTGGTTCTGGTCCAGCTCGAAGGCCAGTCGCTGCGCTTGTCTTGGCTGTCGGAGAGCTCTTGCTGGAGGCGCTCTGACCGCGCGGCCTCCTCTGCGAGACGGTGCTCCAACGCGGCGTGCGCCTTGCCAAGAGAGTTGTGCGTTTCCGTCAGCTCGCGGTGCATCTCGCGCAGTCGCTCGTGCTCTTGTGTGACCGAGCGCTTGTCGCGCTCCAGGGCTTGCGCTTTGGCTTGCAGAGCCCGCGCTCGGAGCTGTGCCTCCTGTGAGCGCAGGCCCGCCTCCCGGGTCGCCGCGCCGCTGCCCGCGCAAACTCTCGCACTCTTTGCGTAGCGCGGTTGCTCGCTCGGCGAGCTCGGCGCTCGCGCGTTCTCGTCCTGCAAGTTGCTCTCCAGCACGTCGCGTTGCTGGCGAATCTGCTTGCACTCGCTCTCCTTGTGCCGCAGCTCCTCCTCCAAGCCTTTCACGATGCGCTTGTGCTCGCGCATGTCACGCGAATCGGCAAGCTCTGTGCGCCCCGCACGAGCTTTCCATTTGTCGGCCTCCGACGCGCGCCGCACGGCCTCCTCGCGGGCTCGCGCAACTCTCTGTCGCGCTCTTCGAGTTTGGCCTCGAGCCCTAGCGCGTGTTGCGCGAGCTCTTGCATCTTTACCCACGGGTCGCTCACGCGCCCGCGGTGCGCCGCCCTGCCTCGAAGAAAGCCTTGCACGGCGGCCTCGAGCTCGGCGTCCTGCTTCTCCCTTATCGCGCAGTACGCCACCAGCTCTGAAACCTGCTCGGTGGTCCATTTCTTTTCCTCGCGATTATTCAGGCCCTGTCTGCCGCAGTTCCTCGTCCGTCTGCTGCCTTGACTCGTTCGTCCTCTCCCCATCCTCTGACGCGCGTACCAGCGCGGCCTCCGTACCGGCCGGTGCAGCTTGCGGCTGCCGGCGCAGCGTGGCCCTCCGGTACGGCACGGCACGCCCGCGCTTGCGTACCGCCTTTAGCGGGCCTTTCGCCTGTCGCCCTCGCGCCGCCTGCCGTGGCTTGTGCTCTTCCTGCTCCTCTCGTGTGGGCGAGGCCTGTCTTGGCGGCTCGAGCGACTCTTGCGCCGCAGACATGGCCGCCTGGCCAGCATCGCGGGCGCCTCTGCCCATCGGCTCGCAGACAGCCCGCAGCGCTGGCCGCGCCAGCAACAAGCGCGTTGCCTCCACGAGCCCTGCTCGCGGCTCGAGGGTCCGAGCTGCCAGACGTCCAAGCAGCGGCAAGCCCTAGGCAAGCAGGCTCTCGCGACAAGCTCTCGCGACAAGCTCTCGCGACAAGCTTCGCGACGAGGTCGTGGAGAGCCGTGCCGCACTTGCTGTCGCAGTGCACGTGTCGGCATCAACCGTCTTTCGGTTAGATCGGGTTAGGTTGTCGCCACAACGAAGGGACCTGAAGAGCGACCTCGACGCGGTGAGGTCGGCGCAAGATACCGCGCGTGAGGTCGGCGCGTGAGGCCGGCGCGAGACGCGGCGATTGGCGCGCGATGCGGCGCTTCGTGGACCAGGCGCGCGTGCGCGTGTTTGCCGGCAAGGGCGGCAACGGATCGGTGTCGTTCCAGCACATGGGCCCCTCCAAGAAGCGCCGGATGGCGGGCACGGGGCCGCGGCGGGGACGTCCTCGTCAGGGCGTGCGAGACGCGGCGCTCGCTCATGCTGCCGACCAATAGGTTCAGGGCGCAGGACGGCGCGCGAGGGGGCAAGCAGAACAGCCGGGGCAAGAATGGCAAGCCCCTCGAGATCCTCGTGCCGCCAGGCACCGTGGTGCACCGGATCGTGGAGACGCACGCGACGCCGCAGCCCGAGTGGGAGGCCGAGGCCAGAGCGTGGGAAGACGAGGAGGACGACATGGACGAGACCAAGCGGTGGCTGACCAAGCCCAAGCGCATGGAGCGCATGGAGTTCGTCGGGGACTTGGACCAGGACGGCGCACAATGCTGCTTGCCAAGGGCGGCGTCGGCGGCCGCGGCAACATTGACCAGGTCAGCCTTTCGTACAAGTTTTACGACTACGATTCGTTTGGGGACCGGCTTGCGGGCAAGGATGGGGAAGAGTTTCAATACCTGCTCACGCTCAAATCGATTGCCGACGTCGGGCTTGTGGGGTACCCGAACGCTGGCAAGTCGACGCTCCTGGGCGCCATCAGCCGTGCCAAGCCCGAGGTGGCCAGCTACCCGTTCACCACGCTGCACCCGCACGTCGGCGTCGTGGAGTTCTCGGACACTGAGCGCGTCACCGTGGCCGACATCCCGGGGCTCGTGGATGGCGCACACAACAACCGCGGGCTGGGTCACCAGTTCCTGCGGCACATTGAGCGCCCACATCGCTTACGTAGTCGACTGCTCCTTGGAGAGCCTGTACCTGGCGTGTCGGAGGCCGACATTGACCGGCTGCCAAGGCGCCTGGTCGCGAGTCGCATCATCTCCCGCCTCGCCGCGCTCGTGGCCGAGCTCGAGTTGTACATGGACGGCCTCTCCACGCGGCCGTGCGTACTCATTCTGAACAAGTTTGACGCAACGTCAGCCCTCGAAGTGGAGGTCGAGGACGTGCTCGAGCATGATGAACGTCAACATGACGCTTGACACCATGCAGGAGAAACGCGTGTTGGGCGAAGAGGAGGAGCATGAGGTCGGCGACCGCATGAGCTTGAGGAGCTCGCGCAGGCGGAGCTGGAAGGTCAACCAGCAAGCCCGTCCGCTCCGACCGCCGCCACTTCCGCCACTCCCGCCGCCGAGGGCAAAGGCGGCGACGGTGACGATGACGATGACAACGCCACCGACGCCGACGCCGACGCCGAAGCATACGAGGAGGAGGATGTGGACTTTGACTTTCCAGAGTCGTTCTCGCTCGACTTTCGACCGATCCCCGTCGCGACTCACAAGATTAGCGCAAAGTTTGGCGGCGGCATCGCCGACTTGGTCCGCGACCTGCGCGTGACCAAGGAAGCGCTGATCGCCAGGGGCAAGCAAGACCGGTGATGATGACCAACCATCTTATTTGTGGATACCTACGTCCTGAAAGCTCACAGTCCCTGGAGCGCCATGGCCGCGGACAGCAGCAGCACCGCAGCGATCACCGCTGCAAGCAGCATCTGCGGCAGGCCGCCGCCCTGCGTCTGGTGCTCAAAGGTGTTGCCCGGAATGGCCTGGCGCGACCGCAGCTGCGACGCCGAGAGCTGGTCGTCAGGCTGCTTGTAGCGGCGCCGCAGCTCCGAGCTCGAGAGGCTGTCGTCCGGGGCGTCCATCGCTGCTAGCTCGTCGTCGTCGTCGCTCGCGCTGCTCTCTCTCTCTCTTTGGCTCTCTGCTCGAGCTGTCGAAATAGGGCACTAGCCGTTGAAGCGGTCGAGTCCAAATGTGCCGAAAAAATTCTACGGCAGATCGATAAACTCGGAAGAAGGCTTTTTCTCTTGTTTTGACTTGACGAGATCTTTGTTATCGATCGGATTGGTTGTGGTGCGCTGTGCCACGTTGGCAGCCGGTCGGTCTTGTGCCGGGCCATTGGTGTTTTCATTCTCCTTGCGAATGCTCTTTGGTTGGGTCGCGCGCGACTCAGATGCCCACCGAGGACTCGATGAACATAGTCTCGACGTGCGGAAGGGAACGTCACGATCGGCGTTGCGCTGCTGCAGCACGGCATCCTGTGCAACGAGTGCGTCCGTGAAGCTGTGCCACAGATCCTTGCTCGGTTGGTCCGGGAACATGTACGAAAAGTCGGACACCAGCGGCACCTGGTCCAAGCCGGTGGCGACAAACGTGGTAGCGATCGTGAAGTGGGTGCGTGGCATGCCACACTTAGCGCCCGTCTTCCAGGCAGAAGGAGCAAAGCACGGGTCCGAGGCCTCGCTCCCGAGCCGCCCGACAAGCGTGTGCTGCGCCGTCACGATGTAGATGAACGTGCTGATGGTCTCCACGAGGCGCCGGCAGGTTGGGATCGGCGGGATGACCTCCGGGACGATCGCGCTGATGGTGGCCCACCACTTTCGCAGGTCCGCGTCTTTATGGCATTCGTTCTTGCCAAAGTGCACGTCCACATAGTTCTGGACAAAGGTGTTGACGATGTTGTGAAACTCGAGCCCGTCCTCGTGCAGCGGCAGCGTCATGTCACGCGGGTCGATACGCTGGCGCTTGAAGCGACGCGGGATGCTGAGAAAGAGGTTTTCGTTGGCCTCTTCACGCGCATCCGCGAACTCGTGGGCGAGGCCCGCGTTGGTGAATGCATAGGCTCGCGCGAGCAGACCGCGTTCTGTGGTGAGGGTCACGGCAGCGCTAAAGTTGATGGCCTCGGTGCGGAAGCCGAACGGCGTCATGAGCCGGCGGATCGGATGGTCGGGCGGCAGGTCGCGCACGGTGGCTGTGACGATGGCGTTGCCGACGGCGAGGTGGCACTCGTGAAGGTGCTCCATTGTAGTAATGGCCACGCTGAGCGATCCACGGAGCGCCGCCTTGGCCATCTCCCAGTCGCCATCGCCCGGCTTGGACCACGAGCCGCCACGGCGGATCGCGAGCACGTTGCCTTGGGCGTCAAAGTAGCCGTCCGCGCCGTACGGCTCGAAACCGGGCTTGACCTCGTAGTTGCGCATGAAGTCCAGGTACACGGCGTAGGTGGCAAGACCGTTGGGCGTCAGCGCGTTCCAGTCCAGAAAGCGAACGCGGCTTACGCGTGTCTGCCCAGAGCCACGGAAAAAGTGATCCGACAGCGCTTTGTCCGAGTAGCGCTCCTCGCGGGTGGCATACAGCTCGTCGAAGGCCTGCATCTTGCGGTTCTCCGGCATCAGACCCATCAGGTGCGGGGCCATCGCAACCTCCGGGATCTCGTCTGTCGCCCACTCGCCGCGTCCGCGGTCGCAGCCATCGGGTACATCTGGAGCATCTGCACTCCCTGAATCTCCTGTGCCGTGGTGTCGGGCCAGTGCTCGTCGCTCGTGGGCACCATGATGTCCTCGAAGATGCCGCACTGCACCGTGGGCACGACCTCCTGCTCAGTGGGCACGGTCACGAAGGCCTGCACCATCTGCGAAAGGTCGGGCCACTGCGTGCTGGTGACATAGTTGAGCGCCATGATCGACGGCGAGTAGTCTCCCAGGCGGGGGTCCGCCGGTACCATGGACCGAATCTGCGTGATGAGGGCGAGGAGATCAGTCTGCAGCTCGCGCAAGTCCGTGCCCGAGCCTCGCGGACGGCGGATGTCGTGCGGAAGTCCTCCAGCTTGCGATGGAAGCCCTCGATGTCCGTGTCGGCCAGAGCTCCAGAGGCCGCGAGGCCCAGGCAAAGGAGGCGCATGTCCACCATCGTTTCTTCTGGTTGCTTTCTTTCTTGCTTGTCCTCACTTGTCCTTCTTCGTCTCTGGCTGCTGCCGAGTTTGGGGTCTGCTTGCTGATGTGCATACACCACCATGTGGTGGGCCTCTCGTCAGCCTCTCGTCAGCCCGTTGTGTCTAAGTGCAATCCTTGATCACGCCTGGCGCTACTCGTTCGAACGTGGGCCTGTGCCATAGTAGGAGGAGAGAGCACAACGTAGAAACGTCAGAACTTGTGCATTGGTCCACGATTGACATGCCCTCTCTTGTGCACCTTCCAAGCCGCGCTCCCTGCCGCGCTCCTTGACTTCCACCACGCTTGGGTGGCTGGATGGGGTGGTCCAGGTCGCGGGCGGACCCGGCGGAGCTGCTCCACTGGCTGGCCAGGCGCTAAGTTAACGACCGAACCAGGGACTGACTGCTTGGTGCGCCAAAAAGGCTGACACCGAAGCAATTTAAACGGTCGAGTCCAAACGTGCCGAAATTCTACGGCAGATCGATCAACTCGCAAGAAGGCTTTTCTCTGGACTTGACGAGATCTTTGTTATCGATCGGATTGGTTGTGGTGCGCTGTGCCACGTTGGCAGCCAGTCGGTCTTGTGCGGGCCATTGCAAAAGCCTGCTCTTTGGTTGGGTCGCGCGCGACTCAAATGCCCACCGAGGACTCGATAAACATGGTCTCGAACGTGCGGAAGGGAACATCACGATCGGCGTTGCGCTGCTGCAGCACGGTATCCTGCGCCACGAGTGCATCCGTGAAGCTGTGCCACAGATCCTTGCTCGGTTGGTCCGGGAACATGTATGAAAAGTCGGACACCAGCGGCACCTGGTCGAAGGCGGTAGTAGCCATCGTGGTAGCGAGCGTGAAGTGAGTGCGTGGCATGCCGCACTTGGCGCCCGCCTTCCAGGCAGAAGGAATATAGCACGGGTCCGAGACCTCGCTCCCAAGCCGCCCGACAAGCGTGTGCTGCGCCGTCACGATGTAGATGAACGTGCTGATGGTCTCCACGAGGCGCCGGCAGGTTGGGATCGGCGGGATGACCTCCGGGACGATCGCGCTGATGGTGGCCCACCACTTTCGCAGGTCCGCGTCTTTATGGCATTTGTACTTGCCAAAGTGCAGGTCCACGTAGTTCTGGACAAAGGTGTTGACGATGTTGTAAAACTCGAGCCCGTCCTCGTGCAGCGGCAGCGTCATGTCACGCGGTCGATACGCTGGCGCTTGAAGCGACGCGGGATGCTGAGAAAGAGGTTTTCGTTGGCCTCTTCACGCGCATCCGCGAACGCGTGGGCGAGGCCCGCGTTGGTGAATGCAAAGGACCGCGCGAGCAGACCACGTTCTGTGGTGAGGGACAGTGCAGCGCGGTAGTTGATGGCCTCGGTGCGGAAGCCGAACGGCGTCATGAGCCGGCGGATCGGGTGGTCAGGCGGCAGGTCGCGCACGTTGGCCGTGACGATGGCATTGCCGACGGCGAGGTGGCACTCGTGAAGGTGCTCCATCGAGGTGATGGCCACAGCAAGCGATCCGCGGAGCGCCGCCTTGGCCATCTCCCAGTCGCCATCGCCCGGCTTGGACCACGAGCCGCCACGGCGGATCGCGAGCACGTTGCCTTGGGCGTCAAAGTAGCCGTCCGCGCCGTACGGCTCGAAACCGGGCTTGACCTCGTAGTTGCGCATATAGTCCAGGTACACGGCGTAAGTGGCAAGACCGTTGGGCGTCAGCGCGTTCCAGTCCAGAAAGCGAACGCGGCTTACGCGTGTCTGCCAGAGCCGCGAAAGAAAAGGTCCGACAGCGCTTTGTCCGAGTAGCGCTCCTCCCGGGTGGCATACAGCTCGTCGAAGGCCTGCATCTTGCGGTTCTCCGGCATCAGACCCATCAGGTGTGGGGCCATCGCAACTCCGGGATCTCGTCTGTCGCCCACTCGCCGCACTCGTCCGCGGTCGCAGCCATCGGGTACATCTGGAGCATCTGCAGTCCCTGAATCTCCTGTGCCGTGGTGTCGGGCCAGTGCTCGTCGCTCGTGGGCACCATGATGTCCTCCAGGATGCCGCACTGCACGGTGGGCACGACCTCTTGCTCGGTGGGTACAGTCACGAAGGCCTGCACCATCTGCGAAAGGTCAGGCCACTGCGTGCTGGTGACGTAGTTGAGCGCCATGATCGACGGCGAATAGTCTCCCAGGCGGGGGTCCGCCGGTACCATGGACCGAATCTGCGTGATGAGGGCGAGGAGATCAGTCTGCAGCTCGCGCAAGTCCGTGCCCGAGCCTCGGACGGCGGATGTCGTGCGGAAGTCCTCCAGCTTGCGATGGAAGCCCTCGATGTCCGTGTCGGCCAGAGCTCCAGAGGCCGCGAGGCCCAGGCAAAGGAGGCGCATGTCCACCATCGTTTCTTCTGGTTGTTTTCTTTCTTGCCCGCCTTCGCTTGGTCTTCGTCTCTGGCTGCTGCCGAGTTTGGGGTCTGCCTTGAGGTGCGCTGTGCGTGCATCTCTGCGCAAGCCTCTCGTCAACCCTGAGTGTGCAAGCGCAGCTCGGCGCCGACCCGGCGCGGCGCAACTCGTTCGAGCGTGGGCGTGTGCCTGTGCCATAGCAAGCGAGAGGACAGAGCACAAGGCGGCACCGACAAATCTTGTGCACGGCTCGTTGAGTTGCCCTCGCTCGTGCACATCCAAAGCCGCGCTCCTGTCGTGCCTCCGCGCGGCGGCAATTCCAGGTCCGGCAACGACAAATCGTGAGCGGCGCGCGGCGCTTAAAATCTCTCTTCCTTTTTGCTCGCTCGTTGACGCCTGTTCACACCGAGACCTGAGGCCGTGTGCTCACACTCGATCGACCAGCAATCGGCCTGGCAACCTGCTCTACTTGGCTTGCCCGACCGAACCCGCCGCGCCAGCCGTCAAGATCCGATTCCTCCGCGACCAACAGAAAGGCTCTTGCTCAAGTTCTCGTCAGAACCAACCTCGCCGAGGCATCGTCGTCCACACAGTCCAAATCTCACAAAGTGCCACACAGTCAGTCAATGCCAGTCAACCTGCGTATCCCACAGTCAATCAAGAAAAAAAAAACTGACGGAGGGCCAGAGCGCGGGCGACGACACCGAGGACGACGCGAGTGGCTGCGACACTCCGTACTAGCGGCGCGGGCGCGCCAGCGCCCGCCCATCGACGCGGGCGCGCCCTCTCGCGCAGCGCACCGAACACTTCGGTCAGCGCTACCACGTTCATCGGCCGCCGGGAATTCAACCACCCCCCAACGTACCCGCCGCTGACCGACATGCGCCACCGAGCTGACTGCGCCGTCGCTTGGCCTCTGCTCCGTGCCGACAGGATGGCTGCTACACCGCCCATGGCTTCGACGACCAGGCTACCAGCCGCCAGGACGTCTCGACCCGTTCGCCCGCCTACGCCGAAACGGTCATCGCCGCTGTGACTTTCCGTGATACTACTAGCTCAACGAGCATTGCCAGGGGTCCTCCGGCGCCAACCACTTCTGCGCATGCGACCGCGACCTGGCGTGACGACCATGCTGCCTGCCGCCACGACGTCTCGACCCGTTCGCCCGCCTACGCCGAAACGGTCATCGCCGCTGTGACTTTCCGTGATACTACTAGCTCAACGAGCATTGCCACGGGTCCTCCGGCGCCAACCACTTCTGCGCATGTGTCCGCGACCGGGCGTGACGGCAAGGCTGCCAGCCGCCGCGGCGACCACATCTGTCCGCTCGCTTTCGCCGAACCGGTCATCGCCGCTGTGATTTGCCGTGATACTATCAGCTCAACGAGCATTGCCACGGGTCCTTCGGTGCCAACCACCTCTGCGTCTGCGATCGCGACCACGACGCTGCGACCAGGTCCTCTTGCTTAGTCTAACCTCGCGACCAGTCTTAACTCGGCGTAAGTAATGTTCAAGCAACACCAGATCACAGTCGCCACAGTTCCGTTCTCGCTACAACGGCTCTGCGAGAGTTGCACGCTCGAGCGGCCTTCGGAGCTCCTCGCAGGTCCGAGGCGCGGCCGCCGAAAAGGCGCCGAAGACCGAGGAGGCGCCTCGGGCCTCGGGCCTCGGGAGCGCGCACAGCCGCGCGTTCACGTCCTCGTCTCATCAAAGTTCATTGGGCGGCGGCGGCGCGACCTTGGGTGGATTGCTCGAAGGAGTCCAGCGCGGCGAAGAGCGCGTCGTCCTCGTCCTCCACCTCGCTCGGGTGGCTGGACGGGATGGCCTGGTCGCGGGCGGACCCGCCGGAGCTGCTCAGCTGCTGGCCTGGCGTTGAGTTGACCGACCCGGGACTGTCTGCCGGCCGCTGCCGCGCGGCGGACGACTTATGGCCGGGCGAGTGGGCGCTGTGCTGGCTTGGCGGGCAGTTCATTAGGCGCGAAGAGATGTCGCTCATGGCTTGGCGCTGCTGCTGCTGCTGCTGCTGCTGCTGCTGCTGCTGCTGCTGCTGCTGCTGCTGCTGCTGCTGCGTGGCATTTGTTGTTGCTGGGCTTGTTGGTGCTGTACGGGCTGTACTTGATTTGGAGGCACGCTTTGCTGCCGCTGCAGTTGCTGCCGCTGCTCGGGCGGCGTGCTAACTTGCCGCTTGACTTGTTGTTGCGGTCTTTGCTGCCGCTGCATGTGCTGCTGCTGCATGTGCTGCTGTTGCTGAATGTGCTGCTGCTGCGGTGGCTGCTGCGGTGGCTGCGCGGTGGCTGCGGTGGCTGCTGCTGTGGCTGCTGCTGCTGCTGCTGCTGCCTGCTGCTGCTGCTGCTGCTGCTGCTGCTGCGCTGCTGCGGTGCTGCTGCTGCTGCTGCGGTGGCTGCTGCTGCTGCTGTTGCTGCATGTGCTGCAGCGGTGGCTGCTGCTGCGGTGGCTGCTGCGGTGGTGGCCGTTGCTGGTGCTTTACGGGAGCCGAGCTGCTGGAATGGCCATTGGCGATCGAGCTGCTGGAATGGCCATTGGTGATCAAGCCGTTGGCTTGTCGCTTTGCGGGTTCCGGGCCGTGACGGGCGCGGCGCCAGTGTCGTGGTTGAGCTTGCGGCGCTTGGCCTCGCGGGCGAGCTGCTTTTCCTTTTTCTTCACTTCCTTGATCTCGTCAGTATACTTTTTGTCGTAGAGGCTTAGGCCGCACGCCCGGCCAAAGATGCGGAGGGCGCGCTTGCGGGCGTCGCTGACGGCCGACTTGATGGCCTTGTCGGTTGACTGGCCTCTGTTGGCGATCTTGGTCGACTCGCCCCAGCCGATGTCGGCATGCTTGGCGCCGTTTGGCAGCTCCACCTGCATCTGCACAAAGACGCCGACACTCCAGTACTCGTTGTTGACAAAGTTGCAGTACGCGATCTGCATGACCTGCACCTGGCAGGACCAGCCGACCGCGCCAAAGATGCGGTTGGCAAAGTCGACCACCTTGCAGTGCGTTACATAGGCCAGCTCGGTGTTGCCGGGGCCTTTGCGCTCCTCGACGTCCGCGGGGTCAACGTCCACTGCCAGGACGCTCTGCAGTTCCTGCCTGACCTGGTCGCTGTACTCGCGCTGGCCCCAGCTCGCCGCGGTCACGAGCGTGCCGGGCGACCCCTCGCTCTTGACCATCTCCTGCGGCGCCATCATCGCCCTCCTCTCCTCCTCCTCCTCCTCCTCGTCTTGCGTCTGCCACGCCGCTCTCTGCCCAACCGCGGCGCTCCGCACAAAGCGTTCCGCAGCCCACCATACCCTCTAATTTTGTATGCGACCGATCAAGACACCACGCACGCAGGAATTGCGGCGCCATGGGGCGGCGGCTTTGATAGCAACTTGCTCGACAAATGCGTTCCGCGGCACTATTGGGGAACTATCACGGAACGACCGTTTCCGTCTTGGGTCGGACAGAAAACGCAGGATCGGATCTTGATTGATCCTCCGAGGAAGAAAAGTCTTCGGAGGCGTCGGAGAGTGATGAGAATGCTGCTCACGACCTCACCGCGACCGACAGACCGACCAACTCTCTCTCTCTCTCTCTCTCAATCGCGCTGCCGCGGGAGTTGCTTGCCACCGAAGCCAAGGCTTGCGTGCTTGCTGTTCTGTCCCTTTGCCAGCACTGCCGACTTGGCCCAAGATAGGACTTGGCGCAGTGCGGCAACGTGCAGCTGCAGCAGCAGCAGCAGCAGCAGCAGCAGCAGCAGCAGCAGCAGCAGCAGCAGGGGCGGCGGCGGCAGGAGCGGTCCGGGTCATGGTGGCGATGGGCGGCCGCGGGGGCGGCGTCCTGGTCTTTGGTGTGGCGGCGGCGGTTTTGGCGCGGGCCGAGACGTTGACGTCGCTGCGGGTCTCGCCCGAGGCCCTGGGGACGTCCGCCACGCCTTGCACGGCGCACCTGCAACAGGGCAGGGCGGTCGGGGAGCTGCACATGGCGTTTCCGACGTGCACATACAAGGGCATCCCGTATGCGCAGGCGCCGATGGGCGAGCGCCGCTTTGCGCCGCCCGCGCCGGCGCTGCCCTTTGTGAACGGGGAATACCTTGCGACCGAGTATGGGAATGGATGCCCGCAGGTCTGCGACCTGCAGCACCCAGACCTGACATGCCCGAAAACGTACTCGGAGGACTGCCTCAACCTGAACGTGTACACGCCCGTGACGCAGGGGCCAGACGCGGCGCGGACGCAGACACTCCCCGTGCTGGTGTTCTTCCACGGCGGCAACTATGTGGCCGGGTCGGGCGGTACCAAGCTGTACCACGGGAGCCGGTGGGCCTCGCGCCAGAACACGGTTGTCGTGACGATCAACTACCGGCTGGGCGTGCTCGGCGGGCTCTTCACGCGGCGCGGCGACATCCAAGGCAACTTTCAGCTGCAGGACCAGCGGCTGGCCTTGCGCTGGGTGCGCGACAACATCCACGCCTTTGGGGGCAACCCCGAGCTCGTCACCATCTTTGGACAGAGCGCCGGCGGCTTCTCGGTGGCCGCCCACCTTGCCAGCCCGAAAAGCTGGCCCTTTTTCCAGCGCGCCGTGATGATCTCAGATCCGCTGGCGCTGCCCACCGAGACGACATCAAAGTCGGTCAGGATAAGCAAGCGGGTCGTGCGCGCGCTTGGGTGCTCGCGCTGGAGCGAGCGCGACGAGGACGCTTGTCTGCGCTCCGTCCCGGTCGACACCATCATCGAGGCCCAGTCCAACGTGAGTTTCCCCACCGAGCCGGGGATGATCCTGCACAAGTTTATGCCCTGGACGCCCGTGATCGACGAGGAGGAGCTGCCGCTGTCGCCCATGCAGGCCGCCGAGCAGGGCAAGCTGGCGCCCGTGCCGATCATGCTGGGGTCTGTGGCAAACGAGTCGGTGCAGTTCATCTGGGAGGCCTCGCCCAAGCCCATGGACAAGCTCATGTACGAGTTGTACGTGGACGCGATCTTTGGCTTTTCGGATGCGCGCAGCATCTTTAGCTTGTACGGCGACCCGCCGCCGCCGCTGGTGGAGGGCAAGGACGTGCGCAGTTTTCTGGCCAGGCTCGGCACGGACTACATCTTCACGTGCTCGCTGCAGTACTTTGCGCGGCAGGCTGCGCGGTTCGGGCCCGTGTACGTCTACCACTTTTCGCACCTGCTCTCCTTTAACGAGTTCATGCAGGGCCACTGGCTGCCCGAGTGCATGCCCTATGTGCCACGGCTCCGATCTGCCCATCCTCTTCGACACGGTCTACATGAGCGGGGAGGCGAACCACCCGTTCCCGACTTTCCGGGAGAGCCTGCTGTCCACCCAGATGCAGACCGCGTGGACCAACTTTGCGCGCACAGGCGACCCCAACTTGCCGCGCGCCATCCCGGCCGGCAGCGAGGACGTAAACGAGGCGCTCGAATTTCCGCCCTTCACGGAGAGCCGACGCACCTTTGAGCTGGGCTCGGGCGAGGTGCTGCACAACCTCAAGGGCCGCTATTGCGCTCTGTTCGACAAGATCGGGTACGAGCGAAACTAACTGTAAAGGGACCAAAATACCAACCTCTACTACATTCTATCACCGTTTACTGCTCTTGTTGCATGCTCGCGCCAAAGTACTCGCCCAGCTTGGTCTGCCCGGGCTCCACGCCGGCCTTGCTCGCCCACGCCGGCGTCACGAGGCCGCGGCCGCGGCCGGCCGCTGGTGGCGATGGTGCCGCCGCCGATGCCGCCGCCGTCGCCGCCCCCGTGCTGGCGAATAAGTTGCCGCCGCCCAGGCTCGCGACGGCCTGGTCTGCCCTGCCGCATCCGCCTCCTCCTCCTCGTAATCCTCCCCAAAGTACTTGTCCACGAGCGCGTGGCAGCGCTCGGCCATGGCGGGCGGCTTGCCCTCCGCGTACTGCAGCTCTTCGAGCGCCTCGATGCCGTTGCACATCTGGACGAGCTGCGAGCCCGACTTGCCGCCAAGGCGCGCAGCGGCGAAAGGGTTGCTCAGCTTGGCCAGCACGAGCTCCACGAGGTCGAGGGCGAGGCTGACCAGGTCGAGGTCGGGCGCATTTAGGAGCCACAGCACACTTTCCAGCACCGGCTGGCCGCGCTCCAGCGTCAGCACGCGGATCAGCGTGTCGGGGCTCGGCCTGGACACGAGGTTGAACAGCGCGTACGCCGCCTCGCGCTTGAGCTCAAAGGTCGAGTTGCAGAGGTGCCAGCATACGGGCTTGAGCACCTGCTCCACCAGGCCGACAAAGACGGCGTCTTGCTCGGGCGCTAGCAGCTCGTTGGCTGTCCGCTCGCCGGCGGCGAGCGCGGCGGCTTCCCGACTGCGCAGCGCGCAGCAGTTGGACACGGTCCATAGCGCCTCCTTGCACAGCGCCAGGTGCGTCTCCATGGCAGCCGGCGTCAGCATGGACGCGAGGCGCCCCACAAAGTCGGGGTACCGCTGCAAGGTTGCCCCGATCGTGTCCTCTCCGATGGGCAGCATGTTGCTGATGGAGCGCAGCACCGGGATTACCACGCCGACGTCGACGTCGCGGTCCCGCGCGGTCGCTGCGAGCAGCACGGGGACCAGCACGTCCATCCCGCCCTTCTCGATAATGGCCTGGCAGCACTCGGGCTCCTTGGCGGTGAGGAAGGACAGGGCCCACGCCGCTTCAACAACCACCTCGCGGGCGTTGTCCTTGCCAGCAAACGAGCGCACGCAGCTCAAGAGCGCGGCGTCCGCGCCCAGCTCCATGAACGGCTGCGCTGGGCTAGCCGCGCCACGTGCGAGGTTGCTGAGCGCCCAGGCCGCGGTGCGCTTGCCCTCGAGCCCGCACAGCACGCCGCCCTCGTCGCGCAGCATGGCCACGAGCGGCGGCATGGCGCCCATCTTCTTTAGTTGGTCGCGCAGGTCCTGTCCGTCGCCCGCGATGTTGCCCAGCGCCCAGGCCGCTTGCTCGGCGAGAGCGCGGTGCCCACTCTCCAGCAAGGCGATCATGGCCGGCGCCGCCACCATGGTGGCCGCCGCCTGCGCCATGGACCCGGACGCCAGGTTGGTCAGGCACCACAGCGCGTCCGCCGTAATCGCCTCCGTGGCCTGCTGCTCGGCCACAAGCGGGACCAGCAGCTCGGGAAGCCCGAGCTGGCAGCAGGCGTCGAGCATGGCCACTGCCCCCGCGCGGTCATCGGCCTCAGCTGGCGCGAGATCACGGCGCGAAGCTGCTGGAGCGCCTTGCCGACGTCCTCAGCGCCGCGGAGGGCCTGCACGGCGTGCTGGAGGGCCTCGAGGGCAGGTCCCGAAGCTAATGCCGGCGCGGGCGTCGCTGCCCCGGCGCCCAGCGCGCGGTACCGCTTGGCGCGCGCAGCAGCACCGCGGGCACGGCGCCGCACCTCGGCCGACTTGGCCGTGCGCAGCTGCCGCGCCGTCGCGGGGTCCACGCCCGCGCTCTTGCCCTGGAACCTGCGCTCCGTCATCGCCAGCATCCCTTGACGCAACCTCGCGGTGGGCTCCAGGTCATTCCGTCCTCAGCGCTCACCTCTGCCGCGTCATTTAAGGTCACTTGGCAACTACCTTTCCAAACGCGGCCCCAGTCCGCGCGGAATGACCTTCGCGCAGTAGTCGAGAATGACTGGCCCGCGGTGTTCCAGAACCGTTCCGCGGATCTTGGAAAGATCTTGCGGCGCGAGCAGACCAGAGCCACAAAGAGTGGCACGAGAGCAGCAGGAGGAGAGCGAGCAAGAGCCCGAGATGTCCGAGGAAGCCCCGCCCACGCGCCGCCGCCCGAGGTGGTGGCGCTGCAGGAGCGCATCGCCGCGCAGGGCCTGGCCGTGCGCGACCTCAAGCAAAAGCTCAAGGCCGGGGAGGCCACCCAGGAAGAGGTGGATGCCGGTGTGCAGGAGCTGCTGTCGCTCAAGAAGGAGCTGCCCGCCGAGTTCCAGGAGAAGAAGAAGCCCAAGGAGAAGAAGAAGCCCGGGGCGCCCGACCCGCGCAAGGCCGCCAAGGAGGCCCGCATGCGCGCCAAGGAGGAGGAGATGAAGGCCGCCAAGGCCGCCAAGGAGGCCGCGGACACCGAGGTGGGCGTGCTGACCGAGACGTACGGCGACCTGCCGATGGTGCAGAGCCGCGAGGAGGACAAGCAGGGCCGCACCTGGACCCGCGTGGGCGAGCTGACCCCCGAGCTGGCCGAGCAGACCGTCCTCATCCGCGGCACGTGCACACGACGCGCGTGCAGCCCCGGCTGGCCTTTGTGGTGGTGCGGCAGTCGTTCGCGACCGTGCAGTGCGTGGTCTCCAACGCCAGCATGGTCAAGTGCAACGGGCTGAGCAACGAGAGCGTGGTGGACGTGTACGGCAAGCTGGTGCCAACCAAGGAGCCGACCAACTCGACGCAGAGCTCTGTCGAGGTGCAGGTGGACAAGCTGTTTGTGGTGACGCGCGCCGCCTCGGTGCTGCCCTTCCAGGTCACCGCGTGCGACCGCACGGTGGCGGAGGCCGAGGAGCTGGCCAAGAAGGTGGCCGAGGAGGGCGCCGCGCCAGCGTGGTGACCGTGGGCCAGGACCTCAAGCTCACCCACCGGCACCTGTCGCTGCGCACGCCGTTCCAGGCGGCAGTGATGCGCATCTCGTCGGGCATCTGCCACTACTTTCGCGAGTTTCTCAACTCGCAGGGCTTTGTCGAGATCCAGACGCCCAAGCTGCTCGGGGGCGCGAGCGAGGGCGGCGCCGAGGTGTTTATGACCGACTACTTTGGGTCTCCGGCGTGCCTGGCGCAGAGCCCGCAGCTGCACAAGCAGATCTCGGCGGCCTGCTCGGGCCTCGAGCGCGTGTTCGAGATCGGCCCGGTGTTCCGCGCGGAGAACAGCAACACGAACCGGCACCTGTGCGAGTTCCACGGCCTGGACATGGAGATGGCCTTCAACGAGCACTACCACGAGGTGCTGGCCATGTTTAGCGACCTGTTCTTCCACATCTTTGACAGCCTCAACGCCAACTACGCCAAGGAGATCGCGCTGATCCGCGAGTACCACGAGGCCGAGCCGCTGGTGTACCGCCCCAGCGCGAGCTCAAGGGCATCAGGACGGTGGGCAACAAGAGCAACACGCTGCTGCTCGAGTGGAAGGAGGCCATGGCGCTGCTGCGCGAGGACGGCATCACGAGGCCGAGCAGGGCGACCTGGACGATGGACACTGTCGGAGAAGCGCCTCGGTGCGCTTGTCAAGGCCAAGTACGGCGTGGACTGGTTCATGCTGGACAAGTTCCCGTCCAACTTTCGCCCCTTTTACACCATGCCGGACCCGACGGACCCCAACTACTCGAACAGCTACGACTTTTTCATTCGTGGCCAGGAGATCATGTCGGGCGCGCAGCGCGTGCACGACGCGGACCTGCTCACGCAGGGCGTGGCAAAGAAGGGCATCCCGCCCGAGACGCTCGCGTTCTACATCGACGCCTTCAAGCACGGCGCTCTCCCGCACGCGGCGGCGGCATCGGCCTGGAGCGCGTGGTCATGCTCTTCCTGGGCATCCCCAACATCCGCCAGGCCTGCTTTTTGTGCGACCCGCAGCGCCCTGACGCCCTAAATTTTACACCGATACGGTACCGCTTCCATCCATCCAGTCTTGCCAGGACCTCTGCCAGCCGCCCAGACAAGAGCACAACCAACTTTAGAAATATGCGTTCACGCTTAGTGCCCGGCGTGCGACTGTGCTTGTTGAGGCGCCCATCACGAACATGGACGTGTCCAGGTACCCGACGCGCAGTTGCTGATGCAGTCTGCTCCGAGCTTGCTCCAGCTTGGCCTCGGGCCGGCCGACGCACTTGTCCCAGCACAGCTCGGTCAGCTTGGCGATCGCGGCCTGCACGACCGCCTTCTGCTGCTCCTGCTGGAGCGCCGCGCGCAGCGCCATACCGCTGTCGCCCGACATGCCGCCTTGCCGCCAATGCTCGACCCGCTGGGCGCAGAGGCAAAGTCCGTGCCAAAGCTGCCGCTGCTGTCTCCGTAGTCGCCGCTGCCAGTGTCGTAGCTGCTGCTGCTGCTGCTGCTGCTATCGCTCGACGAGCTCGAGAACCAGCTCGACATCCTGCCTGTGCCTGCCTGCCTGCCTGTCCTCTGCCTCACGCCGTCCTCCGCCCGTCGCTCTCGAAGACCAACAAAAAGCTCCAGCCTCAGGATCCCTCGCCCCGAGCCCTCGCGTTTCGCCCTCGACAAAACGCCTCAGCGTCGCCGCACCCCCAGAGCCCGAGCCCGCGCCAGACTGCTCGAAAAAACCCTGCGACTAGCCCGCGGTCAGGTCGCATCCCGGGCCGCGGCCATCCTCGAAAGACCCTGCGGCGGACGCACGTGTGCGCGGGGGGGGGCGTTTGCAGAGTGCCGGGATTTAGCCTCGGCGGACCCCTCGGCGAGCTGTGTGAACAGCCGAAGAGCGAGACGAGGGAGACGAGCGCGTGAGGCCGTCGCGGGTGGGCTGAGCGAGTGCCAGCGGCGCGAGCGGCTCGGCGGGTTGCAGACGCCGCGCGGCTCGAGGGTCTGAGCGGGCGCGCGAGGAAGGAGGGCCAGAGGGCGCGCAGGGCGCTGGCAGAGGATCGATCCTGGGCCGGCGGGGCCGCGAAGGCCGCCGATGGCCGCCGGGCAAGGAGGGCAGAGCGCGCAGGGCGAGCGCAGGCGCGCCAACCGCCTCGCGCGGCATGGGACAGTGCTGCGCGAGCGGCGGCAGCCGCGCGATATTGAGCGCTTGTTCAAGGATGAAGGGCGGTCGTCACTAAGCGCGAGCAGCGACCCCAACCCCGGGCGCGCGCGCGAGCGCAATAAGCGCAAGAGACCACCAAGCTGCTTCTATTGGGCACCGGAAAACTCGGGAAGAGTACCGTGTTCAAGCAGTTTCAGCTGCTGCACAACAACGGCTTCACCGAGTCGGAGCGAGACTACTACCGCAAGCTCATGGTGGCAGCACCATCGCGACCATCAGAAAACTGCTGCAAAACGCCAACGATCTGCTCTTCGAGGGCGAGATGCGCGGAAAGCGACATCAACGAGAAGGGGCATCATGGTCATGATGAAGAATGCGCAATCCGGGCGCGCCGCGGGCAGCGGCGGCCCGGACGGCGACGAGGAGCGCCTGGCCTTCTCGCAGATTCTCGACGGAAGCCTGACAGAAAGCGGCAGCGGCGGCGGCGGCAGCGGCGGCGGCGGCGGCGGAAGCACCCCGAGCGGCAGCCGGGCCACCGGCGGCGGCCGCAGCACCGTCGACCTCGGCAGTCGCGCGGTGCGCGAGTCCGATCTAAGCGAGACAAGCGCCGTGGGCGGGCGTCGCACCGACCTGAGCGAGTACGAGCCCAAGGAGCGCGGCAGCACGCTGGCCGCAAGCCCAGCAAGGACACCGGCAGCCTAACCGAGGCCAACATTGGCAGCGAATCCAAGGGAGACGCGGACGTGACGCGCATCCCGGTCCACACAGGCCGTGGAGCGCACTCGGCATCGGCTCTTCCCGAAGGCCCGCGGCGCGGAGGCCACCGTGATTGGCGAGGAGGTGGCCCACCTGGCGGAATCAAGGACCTGCCGCCCGGAACCAAGCTGCTGCGATACGCGCGAAGTGATTTCGCACCGGAGGTCGATTTCCGGGGAGATGGAGGAGAGTCGAGCGGCTCACCGTGGTTGAGATGCTCAAGCTGGTGTGGGAAGACCGGTGATCCAGCGCGTTTACTCTATGGAAGGAAGATGCCGACTCTGGAAGCGCCCATCGCGTACTACATGGAGCACATCGACCGTATCGCGCGCGCCGACTTTGAGCCCACGGAGGAAGAATGCTGTACTCGCGCAAGCAGACGCGCAAGGTGCAGGAGCTGGCGTTCAAGGTCGAGGGCCGGCGATTCGAGCTGATCGACGTCGGCGGCCAGCGCATCGAGCGCCGCAAGTGGATCAACTACTTTGACAATGTGTGGACGCCGTCATCTTCGTCGTGGGGCTCGACGGGTACAACCAGCTCTGCATCGAGGACGGCAAGACCAACCGCATGCGCGAGTCGCTGCAGCTCTTCAAGGACATCTGCGACTCGCCCTTCTTCTCCAAGACGAGCTTTCTGCTCTTCCTCAACAAGTCGGACATCTTTGCCAAGAAGATCAAGACGGTGCCGCTCAGCGTGTGTTTCGCTCCTACACGGGCCCGCAGCACGACTACGAGAAGTGCGTGCAGTACATCCGCAAGCGCTTCGAGGACACGCACACGCGCCACGTCCAAGCGCCACATTTCTGTTGACGTGCTCGCGCCCAAGGTGTATCCGCACGTGACGTGCGCCACGGCCACCGAGCAGATGCGCTTTGTCATTGCGACCTGCCAGTCCATCTTCCTGCGGAAAGGCTTGGCACAGTGCGGCATCGCCGCCATGTAGACGACAGACAGACAGACAGACAGCCGGCCGGACGGACAGCCGGACGGACGCAGAGAGAGAGAGAGAGAGAGAGAGAGAGAGAGAGAGAGAGCGCGTGAGAGCGCGAGGGACGGCGAGAGCGACAACGACGAGACGCGAGGCGAGGCGAGCAGCGAGGGCGCTCCTGCTCGCTCGCTCACTCCATCGTTGCGCTCCCGCTCCATCGAGCTCTCTCAACCTCGCTCACACGCCAAGCCCAAGCCGCTCTCGCTGGTCCCGCCGAGCTGATGATGACTTTGAACACGACTCCCCCGAACAACGTTTGCCCATGTGCTAAGTACCACCTGCATTTCGTCAGTCCAGCTTCTGGTCCTCGATGTCGTCGTCGTCGTCGTCGTCGTCCGCGTCCGTCGTCGCCGCGGCAATGTCGACGTCTCCGCCGGCGCCAGCCGCTGCGCCCACCGCGCTGGACGACGACGGCGAGCTGGCTCGCGAGCTGGACCGCGAGCCGCTCGACTTGGCCTTCTTCTTCTTCTTGCTGGACTTTTTGGACTTTTTGCCGCCACCCAGCGACGCCGCGAGCTCCGACGCCGTCTCCTTGACGCGCTCGGCCGTCTCGAGGCGCTGCTAACAACCTCCTCGGGCTGAGCACCCTCCGCGCCGCTGTCGTTTCCGGCCTTGGCCGCCCTGGCCCTGGACACAGCATGCCCGTGCTTGCGAGCGCCGCCCGGCGAGGAGAGCGGCAGCAGGCTGCGTCGTGTCGTTGTCTTCAGAGCGCCCGTCGCGCTGCTGCGAAGGGTTGCAGCACGTGCACAGCACAAAGAGCAGGCCAAAGACGCCCGCGTACGCCGCCCACTCGCTGGCCTGCAAGGTCGGCGGCTGGTCGCGCATGGCCCGCAGCCAAGCCTTCTCGTAGTAGCGGTACATGACGTGCAGCGGCAGGTAGATCATGAGCGCGGCGCGCAGCGAAAGCTTGCAGCGCATCGCGATGGTGAACTTTAGCGCGAGCAGGATCTGGAACACCAGGTACAAGCAGTAGTAGAGCGGCAGGACGATCTGCAAGAACTCAAAGGCCTCCTCGTTTTGCTCGCGGAAGGCTGCCAGCGGCTCCTCGGTGGTCACCACCCACGATGTCGCAAACATGGTGAGCGAGAAGACCGCGTTGTACAGGGTCATCAGCATGGTGGCCTTGGTAAGCGAGATGCATCGCTTGAGGCGCACCAAAAGGCAGCTGGTAACCCCCAGCGGCACCAGCAGGATGCCGTACGTGAGCAGCCCGCTCAGCATCGGCGAGGTCTCCGAGTCGCCCACCACGCCGGACAGCCGGTCCGAAGAGGACTGCAGCAGCGCCTGCATCTCCAGTAGCGCCTCGTGCGTGGGCCCCAGCTTGGGCCCTAGCAGCTTGACGGTCTTCTCGTACGCCGTATCCACGCCCTCCACGTGCGGGTGTGCTTGAGCCACTCGGCCTTGGCCACAAAGTCCACGAGCGCCGGGTCGTCCACCTTCTCCTTGTACCGCTCGAAGAGCACCTTGAGACGCTCCGACTCCTCAATCGCAGCCTCGCGTTTGCGGGCCAGCTCCTCGGCCTTGCTCTCCGCCGAGTTTTTCGCCTGGCCAAGCTCTTGGAGCTGCTCGCTCGTCTCCCCGAGCTGCTGCTCCGCCGAACCCAGGCGGCGCTTGAGCTCCTGCCGCTCGGTGCGCAGCGTCGCGGCCTCCTCCTCAAGGGCCTCGGCGGACACGCCGAGCTTTGCGATCTTATCGCGCGCCTGCGCAAGCTCTGCATCGCGCTCTTCCAGCTCTGCGTCGCGGTCTTTGATCTGCGTGTTGGGCGGCACCCAGGGCCGCCTCTTTGGCAGCGAGCGCGGCTTCCAGCTCGCGCACGCGGTCGCTGGCGGCCTCGCTCTCCTCCGCCAGGCGCTTGTTCTCCTTGGCCACGTTGGTCTCGCGCAGCGCGTCCGCCTCGGCGCGCGCGGCCTCCAGCTCTGCGTCCTTGGCCGCCAGTTGCGCGCTCTGGTCCGCGTTGGTGCCCTTCTCCTGATCCAGCAGCTTGAGCGCAGAGTCCACCTCGCGCCGCAGCGCCTTGTTGCTGCGCGCGGTACGACTTGCCCAGCTGGATCAGCTCGGTCACGTTCTTGCGCAGGGCCAGGTTGTCGTGCTTGAGCTGCAGGATGTCCATCTCCTTGTCGCTCAAGCCGTCCTCCACGAGCCGCGTGCGCTGCCGGAGGCTCTCCAGCTCGTTGGTGTCCAGGTGCACGTTGGCCTTGAAGTGCTTAAAGTCGCTATGGCACGTGGTCAGCTCGTCCTCGCACTCTGCGAGCTTGCGCTCCATCTCCATCGCGCCCTCGCGGAGCGGGGCGGTCATCGTCCGGCAGCTCACAAGCTGTGCGTGAAGTGCCGCCATCTGCTCTTCCACCAGGGCGTCCTGCCCGGCGCTTTCGCCCTCGCCTGCCGTCGCGGCGCCAGCTGCCGCCATTTGGCCCAGGAGCACAGCCAGTGACGCGGCCGCGCCGAGACGGAGTCTCATGGTCGCGAGTGCGCGCGCGAGGCCGCCCTCGCTCTCGGCGTGCCGTAGGAGCGCCGCGGTCTCGGTCTCGGTCGTCCGCTCGCCGCTCGCCTCGATGCCAAAACTTGCCTGCCTCTCGGCCAACCTCGAGAGTCGATCGCGTTCACCTGTCATGCAGATGACCCGAGAATTGACCTCTTCAGTAGTTTATAATGACGCTCGCCATGTCATTCTAGGTCTGACCAATTACCTGGAAGACGTCTGCGCCGTGGTTCGCGCAGGTCGTGGCCGAGTGAGTGGCGGCGGCGATGGCGGGACGCGCGCTGAGCGAGCGCCTGCGCAAGGAGTTCGAGGTCACCGTCAAGGTGGTGGGCGCCGTCATGCAGCCCAAGGACGTCAGCTCGGTGCTGCGCGACATGCGCAGCATCGTCCTGCGCAAGCGCAAGTGCCGCAACGTCATCCCTTGGGGCGATCTCAGGGCCATCCTGTTTGACCCCGAGCAGGTGCGCCGCTCGGCCGACCTAGACGCGCTGCTGGCGGGTAAGCCTGTGCTCGAGCGGCTCAAGCTCGCCACCACAGAGTTTGTCGAGCACGAGCTCCGCTACGGCTACGAGGAGGTCTCGGTGGAGCAGGCCCTGCGCAAGCTGCTGCCGGACACCATCAAGGAGCTGCCCGCCTCGTTCGAGTCCGCGGGCCACTTGGCGCACGTCAACCTGCGCGACGACGTGGTGCCCTTCAAGGCCCTGGTGGGCCAGGTTATCCTGGATAAGAACCCGCGCCTGCGCACCGTGGTGAACAAGACGGGCATGATCTCCAACCAGTTTCGCACCTTCCCTCTGGAGGTCATCGCGGGCGACGACGACACCGAGGTGGAGGTGCGCGAGTACGGCGCGCTCTTCCGCTTCGACTTTGCCAAGGTGTACTGGAACTCGCGCTTGCAGGACGAGCACCACAGACTGGTGGACCGCTTCGAGAAGAACGACACGGTGCTGGACGCGTTCTGCGGCGTAGGCCCGTTCGCGATTCCGGCCGCGCAAAAGGGCTGCACGGTGCTCGCCAACGACCTCAACCCCGAGAGCTACAAGGCGCTGCTGGGCAACTTGGAGCTCAACAAGGTGGAGGACAAGGTGCGCGCGAGCAACGAGGACGCGCGGGCATACATAAGGAAAACGTTGATGGAGGACCGCGCCGTGGTGCAGCATGTCATCATGAACTTGCCGGCCAGCGCGCTCGAGTTTCTGGACGCCTTTGCGGGCGCCTTCCCGCGCGACTTGTACGGCCAGGGCGCGGCCGAGCAGGCCGCTGCCGCCGCCGCCCCTGCCAAGCAGGAGCAGGGGCAGGAGCAGGGGCAGGAGCAGGGGCAGGAGCAGGCGGGCCCGTCGGCAGCAAAGCGCCGCAAGACAGGCGAGCACGCGGCCCTCCTCCCCATGGTCCACTGCTACTGCTTCTCGACCAAAGAGGAAAGCTTCGCGGACGACGTGCGCACGCGCGCCGAGGCGGCGCTGGGGCACCCGCTTGGCGCGGACGCCGAGGTGCGGCCCGTGCGAAACGTGGCGCCCAACAAATTCATGTACTGCCTGCACTTTCGCGTGCCCGAGGCGGCCGCGTTCGCGCCAGCTTCGTAGAGCCGGCTCTAGAGTACGGTGCAAGGGCAAATATGACACGGAAGCGTCGTCGCGCGCGTCCCAGAGGTGGTAGCGCAGGAACGAGTCAGTCTCCTCGGAACGGCCGCGCAGGCGGCGCTGGCGGCGCAGCGCCTTCTCTTTGATGAGCTGCACGAGCGCTGGCGTTGCCTCGAAATAATGGCCCTCGCGAAAGTGGCTGCGGTTGATCTTGGCCGCGGGCATGTACGGCAGGTTGGGAATGGTCCCCTCCATCGTGTACCGCGGGTTTACCGGCGGCAGCTTGAGGTAGCGGCAGATCCGGTTGCAGTGGTGGGTGGACAGGAAGCGGTGAAAGCCGCGGATGCCCAGGTTGCCCTTGCCAAAGTCGCCCTGGTTGAGCGTGTGGAGCTGCGGGTCCGTGTAGCAGTCGCCCACGCCTTGGATATCCACGACCAGCATCGAATGCGCGGAGGCCTCGTACGTAAAGTGCGAGAACGCCTGCGGCGTGTTGCGCTCGTCCTCGCTCACGTACCCGTAATTGTTGTTGTGTTTGCGGTAGTCGCCCGCCACGAAGCGCTCCACGGCGCACAGCGGCCGGTCCTTGCGCTCGGTCAGCTCCAGGATCCACGCCTTGACGAACTCGACGCGCCGCGGCGGCGTGTACGAGTTGAATAGCCGCGCGTAGTGCTCGCAGTGCGCCTGCATCTCCACGTCGCGAAAGTAGGTGGACGGGTCCTCGTTCGGGTCGATCGCGATCTTGGCCACATAGCTGGTCTTGCGCGCTCGTCGCGCGCCGCCGCCCATGCCGCCGCCGCCATTCGCCCCGATGCCGCCGCCGTCTGCTGTCGCTGCCCCAGAGGCGCCGTCCGCAAGCCCCTGGTTGGCGCTGGGCGTGCCCAGGTCGAGCAGCGTGGTCGCAGTCGTCGCAGTCGTCGCGATGGTCTCCTCGCCCTCGCCCCAGTCCTCGTCGCTACTCCCGCCGCTCTCGCTGCCGCTACCGTCCTCGGCATCGCTGCCCGTGCCGCGAGGTTCATACTCGTCCCGCGCAAGTTCTTGCAGGTGGTACACGAGACGCAAGCCCCCTCGGGCAAAGGGAGTGTCGTCAAGTCGAACCATGACCTCCTCGGCGTGCCAGGATCGCGTGGCCAGGTCAAAGTAGTGCTTGCGCGCCCGCTCGGGCGGGATCACCTCAAAATTTGCTTGCGCGCTCGGGCGGGATCACCTCAAAATGGCGGCGGGCGGCACCCGCCGCGACCGCCGGGACTTGCGCGCCGACGTGGTGCCTGTGCTGCAGGTGGTGCCGCCCACGTGGACCGCGTGCCGGTCAGCTCGTCGATCAGCTGCGAGCGCCGCTCCTTGAACTCGGTCGAGGATGAAGCCCTGCTCGAAGAGCAGCGCGAGGTTGTTCAGCTTGGCCCACTTGTCGGAGGCCATGCCGCCGGCGGAGAGGGATCGCCGACGTCGGCGGCCGCCTTTTTCATCGTCGGCGGCGGCCTCTCCTCTTGCTCGCCGCCGGTCTGCTCGCTCAGAGGGCTGTCGCCAGCGCGTCCCAGACGGTCCCTCGGCTTGCGGCGCCGGAGGTGCTCGCCGCGGGTCTGGTTGGCCCGCGACGGGTAGTTCTCCTTCTCGCAGCCCGCCTTGCACGCGGCGCGCGGCCCGCGGCGTCGCGCTGCCGCGTGGGGTTCCTCCGCAGCGCGGCGCCTCCAACGTCGATTTGGGCCACCTCCTCGTGCTCTTGCTCCTCCCCTCCTCCGCGATGGCGCTCCGGCCAGCAAGCGGCCGCACGCGTCGCCGCACACCTTTGCAGACAAGCTCGTCGCCAGCGCCCTCCATGGCCAGCGGCTCGAGCTGCTCGCGACCGCCAGCCTCGCTCGCGTCTGCTGTCGCCTGTCCTGCCTCGATCCAAGAGGCGTCGGCCCACACGAAACGAGTGCCGTGGCCGTCCGTCCCATGACCGGCCCCAAACCTGGGAGGTCATTCCCCAGGTGAGACAATGACCTGCGAGGTCTTTCGAATGACGTCCGTTGGTCCCTCGCGGTTTTTTTGCAACTGCCCCTCGATGCACTGGGGAGCGCGTCCTAGCGTTTGCGGTAGGGTGCGCCTAGGAGCCCTCAGACGACCAGGAGCCAGATCGATGGCGCGGGGACGCCCCCGGTGCACTACCGGCGCCGATGGTGATGCGCCGAGGGTCCGAGGATAAAGCGGAAGGGATGACGTTCCGGCGAACGTTCCGGGAGTGGGGTGGGGCATCGAGGGAGTTGCTTTTACCCGTGGTCCGGTGGGCTTGGTCGCGCAAAACTATCAGAGGAGAGAGGCGCACTCTGGGCTGCCGAGCAATTACCAGACCCAAATTGACCCATGCCCGCACCCTCTTTCGGCCATTACTTTCCGGTTGTCTCCAAGCAGTGACGCGTGCAAAATTTGAATAGTATAGCGGGGCATCGCATTGGCAAACCTCTGTGAGGACACGGCCGTCCTCCTCACAAAGAATTCGAAAATTCGCCTCGGATCCTGCGCCCATCTGTGAGGGAGTTTTGAAAACTCCGCGGAGGGAAAAAACACGCCCCTCCACACAGTCCGCCGGCCTCTTAACCTCCGCGCGAGGCCAACCGAAGAGGTCGGCAGGCGGCAGAGCCCCAACGAACGAAGGAGGACCGAGCGCAGACGTACGGAGAGAGAGAGAGAGAGAGAGCAGCGAGGACCATGCGCAGCGCCGGCAAGCGCCTGCCGAGCCTGAGCTCGCTCGCCATGGACGAGCGCCCCGCCAAGCTCGTCTCGCCGCACGCGGCATCGCGCGCTCCCCGATCTCGGATGCCCGGCGGCAGCGCTCGCGTGCAGTGCGCGATGCCCTCTCCCGACGACCTGATGCCAACGCCGCCGCTTGAGCAGCAGCAGCAGCAGCAGCAGCAGCAGCACAGCCAGCAGCAGCGCCTGCAGCAGCGCCTGCGCCCGGCATGGCGCGAGGAGCAGGAGCTGCGGCATCGTCGACTGCTGGAGGCGCTGGCAGTGCAAGCGCGAGTGACGGGCTACGCGCACATCGCGACGCGTCGGCGACGCCCGCGATGGAAGCCCGGCGGCGAGCTACACGGCCTTCAAGGTCGAGGTGCGCTGCGGGTCCGAGCGCTGGGTGATCTTCCGCCGACTGAGCAGCTTCATGACGCTCGTGTTCCAGCTAGAGCGCGCCTCGAGCGACTTTAGTGAGGTGCTGCCGGCGCTCCCGGTGCAGCGCGACTTGGAGGTGCGCGCGCAGGGCGCTGCACGAGTGGCTAGCGGCCGCCATGGAGGCGTGGAAGAGCAACGCCGACCTCTCCTCGGGCGCAGGCGTGGCCGACTTGCTCGCCGACTTTCTGCTCGAGGGCGCGGATGCGTACCCTCGAGCCGCACGACACGTTGGTGGACTTTTCGCCCCAGGACACGCTGCTGCAGCAAGAGCAGAACCTCGACCCTAACGTCGTCAAACTGAGCGAGATGCCGGGCAAGAGCGAGGCGGGCGAGGCGGGCGAGGGCCTGCAGGCGTTCAGGCTGGTAGCGCTAGTGGGCAAAGGGTCGTTCGGCCAGGTGTTCCTGGCGGAAAAGCGGTCGCGGCGCAGCAAGCTGGTGGCGATCAAGGTGCTGGACAAAGCCGCCATGGTGCGGCGCAAGCAGTCGGCGCGCGTGGAGGTGGAGCGGCAGTGCATGGCGCTGAGCGGCTGCCCTTTGTCGTCCGCCTTCACGCAGCCTTCGCCTCGGCCTCGCACCTCTACCTCGTCAGGACTTTTGCGCCGGCGGCGAGCTGTACTTCCACCTCGACCGCGAGGGCAAGCTGAGCAGCAAGCTGGCGCGCTTTTACGCCGCCGAGTGCGCCATCGCGCTCGCGCACCTGCACTCGCACGGCGTCGTGTACCGCGACCTAAAGCCCGAGAACATTATGGTCTGCTCAGACGGCCACGTCAAGCTGGTCGACTTTGGCCTGGCCAAGATGGGCGTCACGCACGCGCTGCAGGGCCCGCTCCTTCGTGGGGACCATGGAGTACCTCTCGCCCGAGATGCTGGCCAAGCAGGGCCACGGCAACGCGGTCGACTGGTGGGCGCTGGGCATGGTGCTCTACGAGATGCTCACGGGCCTGCCGCCCTGGTACTCGGAAAACCGCAAGGAAGTGGTCTTCCACATCGAGCACTCACCGCTGACCTTCCCGCGCGGCCAGGTGTCGGCCAAGGCGCGCGATCTGCTGCGCGGCCTGCTCTGCAAGGACCCGCGCCGCCGCCTCTGCA
The DNA here is from genome assembly GCA_022244645.1 of Thraustochytrium striatum. Classification (NCBI taxonomy): domain Eukaryota; class Bigyra; order Thraustochytrida; family Thraustochytriidae; genus Thraustochytrium; species Thraustochytrium striatum. The sequence continues at coordinate 212,304 of JACDIV010000028.1, read as the reverse complement.
CGGCGCGCGGCATCGACGAGCTGCGAGACCACCCGTACTTTGAGCCGCTCGACCTGGACAAGCTGCGACGCAAGGTCATCCGACCGCCCTACGTGCCGGCGCTCTGCGCGCCCACGGACACAAGCTTCTTCGACACCAGCTTCACCTCGCAGCCTGCGCGCGTAGACGCCGCGGCGGCGAAGCCTGACGACCACCTGCTCGTCGCGCAGGCGCAGAGCGCGGTCTTTTCGACGGCTTCGTCGACGGGGACCTTTGAGCGCAGCGACGGCAGCCAAACACACAGACACACACAGACAGACACAGCGACAGCGCCTTTAGGGCGCGCACAATCAAACCAAACTGTACCCTACGTCTCGACGAATGGCGTCGCGCGTAGCTTGTTGGGCGCCGGCTAGCTCGACGCCAGCGACTTCAGCTTGCAAGCGTCTGGCAGGCGAGACCAAGCACGCGCAGACACCGCGACAGCGCCTCCACAGGGAGAGGGGGGCGGGCGCAGTCAAGGGTTCACAATCAATCAACAACTGCAGCCTTCTACGTCTCGACGACTAGCGTCACGCCTTGGTCTTCTTCTTCTTCTTGGCGCGCGTGCGCGTCGGCCGCGAGGCCGCCATGGCGGACTTGGCCTTCACGGCAGCGAGCATGCTCTCCAGCTCGGCGTCGCCGCCAGTGCCCGCGTCGCTGGCCGCGCCGCTGGACGGCCGCGAGACGCCGCGGCTCTGCTTGCGCTCGCCGCGCGCTTGAGGAGCTCGCGCTCCAGCTCGACCGTGCCCCGCGTGGCCTTGTAGTGCGAGTTGGTGCGGTCGATGCCAAAGTCGGGGTCCTCGTAGAGCGACTCAAAGCGGTTGTCGGTGGTATCCACCTTGAAGGTGTCCTGCTTGGCCACCTCCATCGCCTCGCGCGCCTTCTCGCGCTTCTTCCCGCGACCCTTGACCTTGGTGCCGCCCTTGAGGAGCTTTTCGCCCATCGCGAGCCGCTTAAAGTCAAAGTTCTCCAGGCCAGAGCCCTTCTTGCGGTCGCGTTCTTCCAGCATGAGCAGCTCAAGCTCTGCCTCCTCGCGCTTGCGCCGATCCGCCGCGCTAGCGGCCCCTCGCTTCTTGTTGGTCCCCTGATCTTCACTGCTGTCCTTGCCGGTGCGGTTGCGCTTCTTGCCCTTGCGCGGCGCGGCTTCGGGTCCGCAAAGAACGGGTCATTGAAAGGGTCGTCCTTCTTGGACTTGCCGCGCCCGGCCTTTCCGCCCTTGCTCGGCGCAGGAACCGCCTCGTCCTCGTCCTCGTCCTCGTCCTGGCCCGTCAGCCGCGCCCTGGCCCATGACTACATCTTCGTCCTCGTCCTCGTCCTCGTCCTCGTCGTCCTGGGCCTGGGCCTCGTTCGCGGCGGCGCCAAGCAGAGCTTCCCGCAGCGCCTTACGCTGCTCCAGCGTCTTGAGCCGCTTCTTTCGCGACGGCCCGGAGATCTCGCCCACGACGTTGTCCGCCTCCGAGTCCGAGTCGCCCTCGTCGTCCTCGGACTCGCTGCCGGACGCCAGAAAGCCCTCGAGCTCGCGCTCGCCGATAAGACGTTTGCCCTTGTCCTGGGCTGAGGTCTTCCACTTGTTCAGCTTTTGCCGCTCCTGCGTGTCCTCGTCCCACGTCAGCTCGACCGACGTGCTCTGAATCGCCTTGGTGACAAAGTCTGGCGCCTCATAGTCATCAGACATGTTGGTCGCCTCGTCCCGCACCGGGCGGTCAAGCTCGACGTCGTCGGGTACAAACCGCATGTCGAAGATCACCGAAGACCGCACAAACTCAACCCCGTCGCACTCCTCATAAACCTTGTTGGCCGTCTCGACGCAGTCAAAGGTCGCCACAGCAAAGTAGTACTTGAGCTTGTTCAACTCGTACTTGCGCAACCGCTGCTCACTAAAACTCTCGCCCTCCCCGGCCTCTTCTTCCCTGATCAGCTCGTCCTCCGACCCCGAGCCCTCGTCCTCCGACCCGCTCTCGCTACCGCCGCGGCCGCCCCGAGGCGCGACAGGGCCAAGGCGCGGGCCGAACTGCTCTTCCTCCTTCATACGCTCCTCGCCAAACTGCGACTGGTACACGGTCACGGTCTTGTCCAAGGTCCCCGACCCGGGCAAGAACGACTGCAGCACCGCAAAAATGTCCTGCGCAGTCAACCGCGACCAGTCGAGGTTCTGAATTGCAATGCGTTTCGTGGCTTCGCCCATCGGCACTTCCTCGCCTTCGCTCGCGTCCTCTTCGTTCTCCTGTTCGGCGGCCAGCACGTCCTTCTCTACGTCCTCGAGATCGCCGTCGCTCGAGTCGTCGTCGTCAGAGGAGTCGTCCGAGTCGCTCTCAGCTTGGATCTCGCCGCGCGCCAATTTGTTCAAGTACTCGCGGCGCGACATCTTGGCGGGCTCGTCCGCCTTGGCAGCCTTGCCCTTGGCAGCCTTGCCTTTGGCAGCCTTGCCTTTGGCAGCCTTGCCCTTGGCCGCGACGGGCTTCTCCTCCGGCTGCTCCTCCTCCTCGTCATCCTGCACATCGTACAGGCGCTTGAGGTCGTGCCCGCGGCTGCGCTGCCGCTTGTCGAGCTTGCGGCCATACTTGTCGACCTTGGCCGCGTGCGAGGTGAAGTCTTCGTCCGTGAACATGCGGTTGAACCGCGCGTCCACCTTCAGCTTGGTCCGGTCTTTGGGCCGCGCAAACTTGGGGTCAAAGCCCACCTCGCGGAAGCGCGCATCCTTCACGCCCGAGGACCCTCCGTCGTCGCCCGCCATCTCGACGCCTCTCCTCTGGCGCTGCTTGCTGCCACCAGCCGAATGCGTTCTTCAAAAGGAACAAACCAGGACGCGAAACCTCGGATAGAAGATGGTGACATCACTTTCTGGCGTCACCATCGCTGCTCAATTTGGATCAAGTCGGCCTCCATCCTCAGCCACAGCCACAGTCACAGTCAGAGCGCTTCACAGTCAATCAAGATCAAGACAGAGATAGATTGACGTCGTTGCTTGGTTGCTGTGTGTCGTGGATCGCCAAAGGCTGTTATTCGCAGTCGCTTTCCTTGTGGGACCTGCGTACCTGCTCAGCAGAGCAGGTGCGACGTTACCCCTGGCCCAGGTGCCGCTCGGCCTGGGGTAGCGAAGCCGCTCCACACCCTTGCGCACAGAGTGCCAAGGTCAGATATATATATCTATAATCATATGGGACTTGGGCAGATCCACCACCGCTGCTCAATTTGGCCTCCATCCTCGGCCACAGCCACAGTCAGAGCGCTTCACAGTCGATCAAGATCAAGATAGAGATATTGACGCCGTTGCTTGGTTGCTGGGTGTCGTTGATCGCCAGAGGCTATTATTCGCAGTCGCCTTCCTCGGCGCCTTCCTCGGCGCCTTCCTCGGCGCCGTGGGTCTTGAGCAGATCCACCGCAAAGTCGCCAAAGTCGCGCACGAAGAAGCGCCGGTCGAGGCCCTCGGGCGGCTCGCTCGAGTCGCTGTCGGCCGCAGCGCTCGGGACCGCCTCCCACGCAGGCGCGACCACGCCGAGTGCTGGCAGCGGCCCGCGCTCGGCTGTGGGCTCGTGGGCGCTGCGCTTGCCGAGACCGCCGGCACGTCCAGGAAGGCCGGCCAGGGCGTTGCGCGCGAGGCGCGAGGGAAAATTGAGCAGGGGCCTAGTCGCGTGCGGGGGCCGTCCTTGTGGACGTCGCGGTTCCAAAACCCAATGAGCAGCGTGAGGCGGTGCGGCTCCGCTGCGTCCGACCGGCCGGGATGCGCTTCGCGGTGGCCGGGGAGCACGCCATGGAGAGCCTTACCCGGGAAGAGCAGCATGGCCGCGTCTGTGGGGCGAGCAACAACGGCCTGGGTGGCAGGGCCCTTGTCGTGCACGTCCTGGTCAAAAACGACCGTGGACCCGGCGCCGTTGTCGGCACCAGTGAGATACACGACCGAGCTCACTACGGGGTGCACGATCTCGCCGCGTTGCAGCGCGTTCTCCTCGGTGTCGTAGTGCAGCTGGTGGCCCATGTTGCGGCCGCTCGGGCGCGTGTGCACCCACCACTCGGCGCCGACAATGTCGTCCCGGTTGGTTAGCGCAAGCAGCTCGGACTGGACAGCGAGCTCGACGAGGTTGGAAGGCTTCTTGCTCACGTCATACCAGAAGGAAAAGTAGCCACGATCCTGGTAGTCGGTCTCCTCCCAGAAGGGCGACTCGGGGGCGAAGGCGTCGCAGAGGTTCTGGTGCAGCTCCGCCGGCAGCGCGTGGGCGACCATGCGCACAGGCACCTCCGGGTCGGTCGCGAGCTTGACGCTTGCCTTGAGCTCGGCATCGGGGAGGCTGCCTTGGCCGGCGCGCCACACCTGCGGCGCGATGCGGAAGCGGAACCCAAAGCGCTGCAACAGCGGCAAGGCGACGTCAAAGTTCCCAGCTTGATGTTCGGCAACCGCCAGCATGTAGGCCGCGAGGTCGGTACACTCTTGCCGGGGCTCCTCGGCCCAGGCCTGCAGCCAATCCGGGATGGCTCAGCGCTGCCCTCGGCCTTGATGGGGTCCGTGGCCAGTACATCGCGCAGCAACTCCGCGCAGCGCTCGAAATTCCCGCGTTTTTGCTCCAACGTGGCGAGGTTCACCTTTGCCATGCTGTTTCCGGCCACCACCGGAGGGCCTTGACCGCGAGAGCCACCGCTTGGCGCGCGGTGTCCCCTCCAGTGGCTTCAAGGAAGATGCCCGACAGGCAGTTGGCAGCCACGCTGGCCACCACAGCCTTGGGCGGCGCGGGCACTTCCAGCAGCTGCGCCCCGACCGGGACAGGCCCCAGACGCTCGGCCGAGCACTCGGCAAGCAGGCCCTGGTACACCTCGACGGCCTCCTCGACCTCGTCGGCCTCCTCTAGCGCCTGCGCATGGAGCAACGACTCGACCCAGTCGTCCACGTCCCGCGGCAGCTTATCGCAGCACCCCGCCTCCCCGCGATCGCAGCAGGTCTCCTCCCTCGCGCGCTTGCCCATCGCCGCCTCGACCTCCACCTCCACCTCCACCTCCTCCGCGCACCACCCAAGTCCCCTCAACGCCCCACACTTTCGCCCCACGGCCGAAACCCATTCCCGTTCCAGGACCGATCCAAGTACGTTCCCAGCATTCAGACTCGACCCGCAGACCCCATGCGACCCGGCCGCAAGTTCCGAAACGGTCAGAATCGGACCTGATGCCACCAGAACCGGAGAGTCTTGTCGGGATCGAAGGGTTTCGCTGCGCGGGGTCTGGTGGCGGGGAACGGTGCTTCCGAGGCGGTGCACTGTCGAGTGGGCGGAATTGCCCGACGCCTCTGCGATCGATCGATCGATCGATCGATCGATCGATCGAAGGCCGGCATCGATAGCGCTGCTTTCTGCGCGCCGTAACTTCCGCGCGAGCAAGCCCATAAGAAGCAGGTGGAGGCCGCCAGCTCGAGCTGCTGCAGAGCCGCACAGCGCCAGCGAGCAGCAAACTTGGCCCGCCGCGGGAAGCAAAGGGGCGAGCGAGGGCTCGGGACAAGGCGGCTCGCGCCTGGGACGAAGATGGGCGACGCGGGCAAGGACAGGCGGATGAGGATGAGGCTGCTGGCAGGGAGGAGGGGCTCGCCCGCCAAGCTGCCGCTGCACTATGCAAAGTCCGTGTGGTGGAACTCGTGCAGACGCACGCGCCGTGCAAGGTGGGCGCGCTGCATGTGATGCGATTCTCAGGGAAGAGGTCGAGCAGCTGGCAGCCGCAGCTTCTCGTGCTCGTTGGGAGCCAGCTGGCACTGTTTTCGACGCCCGTGACCGCAGCGGAGGCGCGGGCGGAGCCGTCTGTGCTGGACTTTCACCTGGCGCGGATGCCCAATGCCAAGAGCGAGGCCATATTTGACCTGTCGCCATCGGCAAGTGTGTCGGTGGCGATGGCCGTAGTAGACCATGGCGGGCGGCCGCACCACCCGGGCATCTACGAGTGGACGCTCTCCATGCAGCGGTTCCGGGGACTCATGCTCGTCTGCTTTCGCTGCGCCTCGCGCGAGGAGCGCGACAGCTGGGTGTCCGCGCTGCGCAGCTACGAGGTGCGCAACCCTATGCTCGCCGTTACTTCGCCCGCGCGCCGCCACTCAAGCGGCGCACTACCCGAAATGCCGCCAACCGCGCCACGACCGGCGCAGGCGGCGCAAGCCTCGCGCGCGATTCCCGTCGAGCCGGCTTCGGACGAGCGCAGCGAGAGCGATGGCCCTTCGCCTGGTGGACCAATGGTGACGCCACCGCGCCGCACTAGCCGCGCGGGCAACTTGCTCCGCGCCATGTCTGCGCCACTGCCTCGTCGCTTCACGCTGCGCCTGCCTGGTGGGCCGGCGGTTCGCCAATGGCTCCTGCCAATCCATCGCCAAGGGCTCCAGGTCAGCGCGGCTTGTCGCCGTCGCAGCGCCACGGGCGTGATTCCCGACGCACGGGCGGCCACGGCGGCGAGCAATGCGGACGTGAGCAAGCCACCAACGCACAACAATCAGCGCGAGCGAGCCGTTCGATCATGCAGTCATGCCATTCGCGGGGAGGAGGACGCCTTCCAGGTTTACGCCGGGGCCGAGCAGATATGCGCACGCCAGCGCGAGCTCGTCCAGGAGTCAGCAAACCGATTGCGCACGCAACTGCGCCGCTGGACCCGCCCGACGAGCTCGAAGCGACGGCGCTGGCCATGCTGCGTTCGTGTGGCTGGAACCTCTCAGAGTGCGTGACGATGCTCAACGACACTCGGGCAAGTGAAGCGCCGTCACCATCGCCGCCGCCATCCCAGCCCGCCACAGAGGGCAAGCAGTTGTGCAGCATTTGTCTCGAGGACGCCACATCGCCCGAGACGATGCTGGCCATGCAATGTGGGCATCACTTTTGCCGCGAGTGCTGGACAGGCTTTGCCGAGGCCTCGTGACGGAGGGCAAGCGCTGCCCCAGGCCAAGTGCATGGAGCCAGAGTGCGCTGAGCGCGTTCCGGTCAACTTTATCCTCGAGCTGCTCAACGGCAAGGAGGAGCTGGCTCAGCGGGTCCGGCGCATGCTTTCCGACGACTTTGGATGCGTCGCGGCACATCAAGTGGTGCCCGAGCCGCGCTGTGGCGCCGCTATCGAGTGGCAGCTATCGCCTAGCACGGACGGAGGCCCTGGCCTTGTCGGCGGCCATGACAGTGTGCCAGACCAAGGGCGCTGCGTTACTGCTCGTGCGGCTTCCAGTTCTGCTTTGACTGCGGCGGAGAGGCGCACGCGCCAGCCACATGCGCGCGGTTGCGAGCTGCAGGACGAGCTCGCAAAGGCCGAAGAGGCAGGGAGCGTGGAGGCCGCCCGCGAAAGGAGCAGGACATGGCCCTCGCCAAGCGGTGGATCCTCAAGAACGCGCGCCCTTGCCCGCAATGCAAGGTGCCGATCCGAAAAGACCCACGGCTGCAACCACATGGTGCTACAACTGCAGCCACCAGTTCTGCTGGTTTTGCTCGGGGACTGGTCCACGCACGGGACGCCAGACAGGTGGCTTCTTTCGCTGCAACATCTACAAGAAAACGCGGAGGAGCTGCTGCTGCACTGCACGAGGCGCGCCAAGCAGGACCTGTCCAACGAGGTCAAGACCATCAAGCAACGCGCCCGCGAAGAGCGTATGCGTCACCGGGAGCAGGACTTAAGCACCGACGGGCACAAGCACTCAAACGCCGCGTAGAGCACTTCCAATGGCGCCACAACGCGCACAAGGAAGGTGCCGGCTGGGCGGCGCACCTCCTTGATCTGCTCGATTCAGACCCAGGCCTGGCAGGAGCTATGGCGCCTCGTGGGCTGGTCCGAACGTCTGGGACTGGTGCTGCGCTGCCGCAAAGCTCTGCAGGGGCGTACATCATCGCCTACTTCCTCGACGCGGCCAACATCACTGGGGAGTGGCTGCGCACAGAGGGGACCTTGAGCTGCCCGAACCGCAGCCGGCGGACGGCGTGCACCGCGCCATCTTCCTGCTCCGCCTCGGCCAGCTCGAGCAGGCCACCGAGCGGGCGCAAAGCAAACGTGGAGAGCGCTGCGAAACCGCTTGGCATCTTTGCAACGAGCGGCGGAAACGGCCGTCGCGCGCTCGCCAAGGACCTGGACCGCTTTCTTGCCAGTTTGGTGCCGCTTCAGGGGCATGGTGATGCTAATCAAAGGGTCTTGAGGCGCTTGCAGCGTTGCACTCTGTGGCCTCGGAGGTGCATCAGTACTTTGCGTGGCTAAGCCAACCGCCTCGCAAGGGGCTTGCCGAGCGTAGGCGGCTCCTGCTCGGGAGCAAGACCAAGTTCCATCGAGGCCATCGAGCAATCCGCAGCTTGGTCTTGCGGGCTGTGCGGCTGGCGCAACAAGCGCGGTGCGCGGTGCGTACCTGCGAGACGCCTCGGGTGCTCAACATTTTTTACTGCCGCGCGCGACACGCTATGCAAGCAGGCGCGCCAGTGCATCGCCTGCAGCGCGGAACTGGAGCTGCCGCAGGCGTATGCCAATCCGTGCCGATGCACGCTGCGGCCGTCCGGTGCTGGTCTCCAAAGAACCAAGACCTCAGCTCGTGCATGTACTTGGTGTGCGCCGAGTGCAACGCGACGTGCTCAACGTGCCCCCGCCGGCCCAGGCGTCGAGCCGAGGGTGCTCAGACCGGGCGACGAACTATCAGCGGGACGAGGACGAGGACGAGGAGAGGACGTGGACGTGGACAAGAAGAAGAAGCCCAGAGCGTCGGCGGCGGCGGCGGCGGCGGCGGCGGCGGTTCCAGGTGCAAGCTCTGGCCCTGGCGACTCGGGAAAAGCCAAAACTCGGCCTGAGGAGCAACGATGCTCTGTCCGAGCGGCCACGACCTCGAAGCCCTCCCGTTCGCGCAATGCGCGGCAGTGGAATGCGACAGTGCGTCAAGCCACTCGAGGAGGGCGGCAGGTATGGACGTGCCGCAGATGCAATTGGTTCACATGCAAGGCGTGCACCTCTGTTCATGGCCTCTTGTCGCGCTTCCGTCACTCGCAGCACCGCACGCGGCGCAAGCGGCGCAACGCGATCATAATCAACTCGTTGGACGAGCTTCGCCCCCGCATTGTGCGCGGAAATGGCCAGCGGCGCCTCGCGGCCCCTGGGACCGAGCCGCAGGGTGGAGCTGTCAGCAGTGCACCTTTGGAACGAGGCCACATGGCCAGCTGCGCCATCTGCTTGGCCCCACAAGGCACGCCTGCGCTGAGCATGCCGAGGACGGGGCGGAAAACGTGGAAACAAGGGGGAGGAGAGGCTGCGCCGCTGCTGATGCTGCTGATGCTGCTGCCCAACAGGTGAAGGCGATGCTGCTGCTGCTCCTGTGATGATGATGCTGATGATGCTGACGACGCTGGGAGTGACACCCAGGTGTCTGAGCAAGCACGCGAGCAGTCTACTCACGACGCGAGCGCGCTGTCAACAGCACCCAGCAATGAGCATAGCCTCCCGAGGTTTCGATGATGTCGCACGAGACAGCCAGCAGCTTGGGCGAAAACCAGGCTGAATCGCTCACGTCGCCAGACAACGACGGGCGCAGGCCGACGACGAGCGCGCGTTTCGGAGAGCAGTGTGCTCTCTCTCATGTCAGATGCTCCCGCCGAGCAGGAGAGCCCCCATGCAACGATGACCCTATTGCCGCGGCCCGCACGAGTCGCAGCCGCCCGGGCCCGGGCCCGGGCCCGGCTCATGTCGCCTAGCGGCGGGGCAAGCGAGCTGCAGCAGCGTCGCCGCCAGCGCCGCTGTTTCGGCCACCTGGCTCGCGACGGACCGGCCTTGCTGTTCGCCCCCGGCGTGACGCCGCCCTTCGTTTCGGCTTGCTCGGGCGCCGCAAGCGACCAACAGCCAGATGAGCCGCGGCACTGCCTGACGCTTCTCAAGCCCGTGCGGCGCGCGACCCGAAGCGGGTTCTCGCACGCCATCGCGCTGGCCCGCGGGCAGTTTGCGCGGCTTGAGCTGTTCTGGGAGACGTCGTGCATGGGCGGGCGCTTCCAGTCCGAACGGCGCGTATCTCCGTGATGGTGGCCGCAGCCGACTCGGCCCGCGGTGGTCGTGGACAGCGCGGAGGTGCCCAACTCGGGGGTCTGCCACGTGCGCATCCCCGGCGCGGCGCGGCTGCGGCAAAGCCTGCCGGCGGTCAAGTGCTGCGCCGACGGCGGGAAAGCGAGGAGGGCATGGCAATTAGCGATGCCGAGGCGGCGCCGGGCCTGGAGACCAGCTCGAGCCCGAAGCCCCTGACTTGCTGGGTGGAGATCGCGATTCAGCCCCGCGCAGGGCTAACGCTGCGCGTATGCACGCCCGGATGCAATTCATCTAAAGCTAGCTTGGTTTATTGGTGTCAGCGAGGTTGCGCATAGTCCCAGCGCCACAGGAGGCTGTTGTCCGTGCACAGCGCGACGCTTGCAGCCCTCCGCGAACGCACAGGACGTGACGACGCCGCGGACGCGCGGCATGGAGAGCTTGCTCACGCGTGCATGTTTCTCCAAGTCGAATATGAACACCTCGCCGCCGTTGTTACCGCAGCAGGCGAAGCGCTTGCACTCGGACACATCGAAGCGCATCTTGCGCTGGGCGGCCTTCTTGCTGGTTGCGCCTTCGCCTCGCGGCACAACCATGACGCCCTCCCGCTCCCGTCAGCAAGTCGCACACAATGAGGCGTCCATCCGCGCCAAGGACCGCCAGCCGCGTCTCGGAGAGCGCCGGATGCAGTATATCGCGCCACGCCGCTTGTCCGCCGCCGCACCACGCGGGACTCGAGTGGCTCGCTCGACTCGGGAGCGACGCTGCGAGCGGCCACGGCGGAAAGGTCAAGCTCGGCGGCGCGCACGCTGCCGTCCGCCATGCCAATCACGAGCGCGCCGCCGACAACGGCCATGGCGCAGACCGCGGCGGCGCTTTGCGGCTGAGCAAGGACGGCGAGGCATTTCGGGCGACGGCGGGCGTCGCGGGGCGAAGCCTGGGGCGAAGCCGAGGCCGCTCGAGGCCGCCAGCGCGTCCCAGATGCGCACGGTCCCGTCTCTCGCGCTCGACGCGAACAGGCCCTCGCGCTGCGGCAAGGCAACCAGCGCGGTCACTGCCTTCTGATGGCCCTGGAGGAAGCCACGACCCGCGTGTGGCACACGCTCAGCACGCTAACCTCACCGCTGGCGCCGGCAAAGGCCAGCAGCGCGTCGTTGTGCAGCGAATCGCTCGCCGGGATCCACTCGAGCTCGGTCACCAGCCCGCCGCGCGCCCACTCCGTTCGGTCATTGTAGAAGACGCAGCTCAGGTCGAGGTGGCCGCCGCAGTGGTCGTTGTCGTACAGGCTCACGATGCCGCCGCCGGCCGTCGCGATCAGGTTGCGGTGCGTGGGCGAGAACACCAGCGTCTCGATGGCCTTGAGATGGTTTTCCTTGATGATCTTTCGCAGGTGCAGGTTGCGCAGCACGTGCGGCAGGTCATGCGGCTCGACGCCCTCCATCGGTGCGGCCGTCTCGGGCCCGCCCTCCTGCTGCTGCTCATCGCCGCCCTGCGGCGTCGGCGCTGCCGTCGCCGTCGTCGCCATCTCTCTCGCTTTCGGATTTTGAACGTGGTTCGCGGAACGTTCCGGAGATAAATGAGAATCGGACGCGGGAGCGGTCCTTGCATTTGGAGACTGATGATGATGGACTTGGAGGAAGACCAGGCTGACTTGGACCTGGACGAGTTAAGCTAAAGCTAGTCGAGATATGAAAGGCCCATGAGGCGGCGCGTGGCCTCGTACATGGGCATGTTGATCATCCACAGCGGCGCCAGACGCGCGAATAGCGGCGTCCAGCCACGATACAGGCCAGCAGACCCTCTTGCTTTATGATCTGCCGCGCGCAGTCCGGCAGCCCGAGGTACTTGATGCCCAGGACTGGCGCCGCCTGGTACCGCGTCATCACCACGTCGCACGGCGCCGACATGACCGAGGCCAGAAAGGCCGACGCCACGGACGCGATGACGTGCAGCACTGGGCCGTCCTCGAGGATCTGCAGCCGCTTGGCCTCTGTCTTGGTGTAGTCGTACCCGAGCTGCGCCCCGGATGACAGCAGCGCACCGCGCACGAGGAGCGAGGTGGACCCGCGGTACAGCCCGACACACCCTCCTCCCTGTAGATGTAGACAGACACTGGCTCATGCGGCGTACGGCGGCGCCGCCCACGACGAAGTGGTCTGCAGGCGCACCTTGGCCTGGAAGAACGGGTTGGCGAGCACAAAGCCGACCGCGCCGGAGAGGAATCCCGACGCCCACCTGTGAGAGAACACGGCCACGCGTCAGCCACTGCCACCACAGCCCCGTGCACTCACTCGAGCTGCCCGCGCTGCCCACGCCGCCCGCGCTGCCCGCGTGCGTGGTACCGTACTTACATGTGGAAGGCATTCTTGCCTTCGTCCCCGGCCAGCAGGTCGCGCAAGGTCGGGTAGAAGCCGAGGCGAAAGCCCGAACTGATGGCCACCGCAGAGCTGTGCGCGATGCATCCGGGGCGCCACAAGCCGTTGACAAGGCCCTCCTTTCGCACGATCTCGCGCGCAAAGCCGCGCATCGTCGAGGCGCGCGTGCCTGACTCGGGCGACAGCTGCGCCACCTGCCATTTTATTCTGAGCGTGTCCAGCGGGTTCCACAGCGCCACGCACAGCGCCGTGCAGACCGACCCGGCCAGCACGTTGGCCCTCAGCTCGCGGATATTGCGCTGCGTGGCCGTCTCGCCGCCCGCGGCGCCGCCCGTCGCCATGGCCGCTCACCTTTGCATTGGTGAGCGTCATCTCGGAGTCGGCGTCCGGATCGGTTGCTTTCCGTGCCTCCCTGCAGTTCGCGTTCGGGTCCGAGCCGGCTTCGGAAGTTCGCGTTCGGGTCCGAGCACGGGCTTCGAAAGCGTTCGGCCGAGCAGGCTTCGGAAGTTCGCGTCCGGGTCCGAGCACGGCTTTGGAAGTTCGCGTCCGGGTCGCGTTTGGCGAAACGGTCACCTGGCGAGCGTGGAGCAAGCGCTGTTGTCGTGGAAGCGCGAGGAGGAGCGAGAGGCCGAGATGAAGCTCAAGAGTTCCTGCTGCGGTACTACCCGCCCGGCATCGTGCTCGAGTATGAGAAGCGCGACGGCACTCGCGCGGCCAAGGAGATCGACCTGCTCAAGCTGACCGCCGAAACTGACGTGGAGGTGCTGGTCAACCAGATCGTGTACGAAGAACCGCTGATCTCGGCCAGCCGCAAGCCGCAGCTGCGCAAGCTGATCTACAAGCTCATGGAGAAGCTCGAGCAGAACGAGAGCCACGACTTTTACCTCTTCAAGATTCTGCGCGCGCACATTCTGCCACTGACCAACTGCGCCTTCACAAGGCCGGCGACCCTTCATCACGGGAAGCTACGACCGGACCTGCAAGGTCTGGGATACTATGACGGGCGATGAGCAGCTGACGCTTGAAGGGCACAAGAACGTGGTGTACGCGATCGCCTTCAACAACCCGTACGGCGACAAGATCGTCACCGGCAGCTTTGACAAGACCGCCAAGCTGTGGGACAGCCGGACTGGCCAGCTGTACCACACCTTTCGCGGCCATTCCACCGAGATCGTCTGCCTCTCGTTCAACCCGGCCAGCACGATTGTGGCCACAGGCTCGATGGACAACACGGCCAAGCTCTGGGACGTCGAGACCGGCGCAGAGCTGCACACGCTGAGCGGCCACTCGGCGGAGATCGTCAGCCTCAACTTCAACACGTACGGCGACAAGATATTGACGGGCTCCTTCGACCACACGGTCAAGGTCTGGGACGTGCGCAGCGGCAAGTGCATCCACACGCTGATGGGCCACCACGGCGAGATCTCCAGCACGCAGTTCAACTACGGCGGAGACCTTGCGGTGAGCGGGAGCATCGACCGCACCTGCAAGATTTGGGACCTCAACGAGGGCCAGTGCGTGCAGACGCTGCGCGGCCACAACGACGAGATATTGGACGTGAGCTTCAACGCCAACGGCAACAAGCTCGTGACGGCATCCGCGGACGGCACGTCCGCGCTGCTACAACGTGATGACGGGCGCTTGCCAGGCCATCCTCATCGGCCACGAGGGCGAGATCTCCAAGGTGACCTTCAACCCGCAAGGCAGCAAGATTCTCACGGCGTCCTCGGACAACCGCGCGAATCTGGGAGGTGGAGACAGGTGACTGCCTGCAGGTCCTGGACGGCCACACGGACGAGATCTTTAGCTGCGCCTTTAACTACACCGGGGACACCATTATCACGGGCTCAAAGGACAACACGTGCCGCATCTGGCGCTGCTGAATGGCGCTGGCTAGTACTAGCTCTAGCTCAAGGAACAACCCAAAGCCTCTTCTTTCTTAGAGTTTGCTCGAGCTCGAGAGTAGAGACTCGTCTACAAGTAGAAGCTTGTTAGAGCTCGTCCTTGTCCGTGCCCCCCTCCGGCTTGCCCGATTCGTGCAGCGCCCCGTGCTCGTAGAGCTCGAGCTCGGCCTCGCCGCCCTCGAGCGCCTCGAGGAGCGGCCGTCCAGACGCGCCACGACTCGAGGACCTCGTCCACCGCACAAAGTGCTCCTTGTCGCCTTCGAGCGAGCGCGCAGCAGGACCTGGTACGCGAACGGCGCGCCGGGGGCCACGACGAGGTCGCCTTCTGCCGGCGCGGCGTCGGCGCGCAGCCAGCCGTCGGGGAACACCAGCTCCGCGGAACTCGCACCACGACGTGGGCGCCCACGTGGCCGTATCGGTTGGGTCCCTGCAGGTTGAACACCAGCGCCGATCCGTCCTGGAACTCGACGTCCACGTAGGAGCGCCGCACGCTTAGGCCTTGCCCGACTTGAAGTGCAGCGGCACGCGGTGCAGCGGGCTTTCCTCGTCTTCCACATGCAGCACAACGTGCGCATAGGTGGCGTGCGCGAGGGCTTCTCGAGCGGGGCCTCGTTCCATTTGGCGCGGTCCTCGTTAACGTGGTTGTTGTACGCGGCGTATTGGCCGAGGCGCTCGAGGCGGTCCAGCGAGGCCGCGCTCATCTTCTCAAACGCGCTTCCGGAGGTTGGCCTCCTCGAGCGCGTCGTCGCGCGCCCCAGTCTGGTCCATGCCGAGCAGAGCGACCATCATCATCAAGTGGTTTGCATGGTGTCCCGCAGGACACCGACCTCGTCGTAAAAGCCCGTGCGGCCTTTGCAATCGTCCGTCTCGAGCATGCCCACCTCGACGTGCTTGATGTCCTTGCTGGCAAACAGGGCGTCGCGGTCGTTCTTGCGGGCAAAGTCGCGGATGCTATGCAGGCCCTCCTTGCCCATGTAGTGGTCCACCAGCAGGATCTCCTCCTGGTCGAGCGACTTGTAAAGCCCCCGCGAGCTCCTCGGCAGAGCCCAGGTCCACGCCAAAAGGCTTCTCCACGATCACCCGAAGCCACGCGTTGCCACTGGGCCTGGCCAGCTTGTTGATGTTCTCCGCGATGGAGCCGAAAAACTTTGGCGGCACCGACAGGTAGAAGAGCCGGCCGGCCTCCTCGAACCCGTCCTTGGCGGTCGTCTCGCTGATCAGCTTGCCGAGCGCCTCGTACTGCTCGGCGCTGCGCAGCTGCGCGTACGGCGCGACCTGCGTCAGGAACTTTTCCTTGGCGGCGGCGTCCTCGCTCGTGATGTTGTCGGCGAGAATGCGCTCCAGGATCGGGCTGGCCTTGTCGGCGCCCTTTGGCCGCCGGAAACACGTACACCTGCTCGCCCCCCGCAAGCCCCTGCGCACCTCGCCGTCAGCCCCCGCGCCCGTTCCCGCCGGCCGCCTGCCAACTCGCATCACCTACTCGCGGTCAATGTTGAACAGCCCTTGCCACAGGTACTTCTCCGCGAGGTTTCCCGTCGCGCCCAGCACCTACTCGCGTCGCGTCAGCCGCCCAATGCTCCATGCCCGCCGCGCTCTCGCGGCCAGCCAACCTACCACATTGATGCGCTTGCGCGCGGGCTGCTCGCCCGCTGTCAGTCCGCACAGCGCGGCGATCAGCGCCAGGCCGATCGCGAGGGCGCGAGCGCTCATCGTCGCGGTCTTCGCCATCCGCATCCTGCTTCTGCTCGTGCAAAAGATCCATGTTCGCCCGCCGGAGGGTCTTTGGAGGACGCTTTCTCTCTCTGCCGCGCCAGGTGTCCGTTGGGCTGGCAGGCGGCTGGGACTCTCCGGCCGTCGCCAGCTGGGACCGGGAGGCCCGAGCGGCGGCGCTGGGCGGCTCAGGGGCGGCTCGAGGCCGGCTTGAGGCCGTGCGTGCGTGCACTGTTGCGTCTCCCCTCGTGCGCCCGTGGCCTGGCGAATTAGGCCTGCCGGGATGGCCCGCGAGCTGGAGCTGCTCGTTGGGGAGGTCGAGGCGGCGGTGACGGAGCTTGAGAGGGAGGCTAGTGCTGAGAGACCGAGCCGCGAGACGTGGGCGCTGGATGAGAGGAGCAGGCGCGGAAGGCGCCGCGGCGAGCCGAGGAGGCGTTTGGGGAACGGCGGTATGTGCGCAAGGTGGCCAAGGTCGAGCGCGCGGGGACCCCTGGGGCTGGCGCGTACTCGCCCAAGTTTGCGGCCCGGGAACGCAAGCCGCCTGGCGTGAAGCTGGGCGCCGCGAAGACTGAACCGCGCGTGCGAAAAGAGAGAAAGAGGAGGTTCAAGACGCGCGCGACTGAAGACGACGTTTGGGCTGCGCTTGCTGCGACGTCCAGATGCCGCCGAGTCCAGGCCCCGGCATCGCACGGGGCAGCGGATTGGGCACGCGGTGGCAAGAGACGCCGTCCCGGCCCCGGGCTCGTACGACCCTCGGGTGGACGCGGTGCGACCACGAACGACAGGTTTCAGCTTTGCCCCTCCGGTGGGCGCGGCCGAGAGACTACAAGCCCTTCGCGGACCCTCGCGAGAAGGAGACACGGACGGGGACGGGGACGGGGACGGGACAGGACAATGGATGGCGAGGGCCCTGGCGCAGACCTCGATCGCGCTCTGCGAGCGGTGGAACCACGAGTCCGGGCACCGTCGCGTGGGGCGCGTCGATTCCCAAGGTCGAGTACAAGCGCAGTGGCGAGCGCGAAGAACAAGAGGCTGAGGGCGAGGAACGAACCGGAGAGCAACGCTTTGAAGAGCTGCAGGTAGAAAACGCATGGCGTGCCACAAAGCCGGGCGTGACAGGCACAGTGGCTTGGAAGCTGCCGACACGAACGCAAGTGCAGCAGGTTGAGCAAGAACCGGCGGCACCACGACCCGAACCGAGCACAGTGGCAGCCCCGCCCGACGGTCCAAGCGCGGCCTTTGCAAAGCCAAGCGCGCCGAGCGCCAAGCTCCTCGCGTACCGGCGGCAGCAAGCAGCGCTTCGGGAAAGCCTCGGTCCTGGCTCATACACCGTCGAGCCCAAAGTGCTGTCCGCGCTGGGCAAACGCTTCTGCCGCGCCGCGCCCAACCGCCCCGCCGACGCGGGCCCGACGGGCGCGAATGCCTGCGGAGGCCCCAAGCGCAGCTAGCTACAACGTCTGCGAGGCCCTCGACAAGGTCAAGCCGCGCGCCAAGTGCGGCGTTTCGATGGCGAAGGGCGCGCCGCGATTTAAGGAGCCCACCCGCGCCCGAGCCAGTCCGCGCACCAACCGCGCAGGAGGCGCTGGATCAGCCGCAAGGTTCACCCCTGCAGTCTGAGGCAGGCTCTTCGTCGACCGACAGCCGGGGCTTCAGCAGCGGCGAGAGCAAGTGCTGCTCCGAAAGCAAGTACGCAAGCGATAGCTCCTTCTCCGACGCTTCGGCGGCGTCGAGCGTCTCGTCCGGCGAAGACGACAGTGACGACTGCTGGGAGCCTGAGCGAAACGCGGAGCTTGAAGAGCTCGCCCAGTGGCTCGATGGGTCCGAGAGCACCGCCGCCGCCACGGCCGCCGCCACCGCCGCCAGCGGGGCCAGGGGCGTCACGTCACTGCAGAAAGCAAACGGGCGAGCGAGCCACAACAAGCAAAGCGATCCTCGTCAGGCTTGCAAACCTCGGCGTGGGCGCGCAAGACGTTCGAGGACGCAGCCGACGCGCAGCGGTATCTCATTTTGGACCGCCACAAACGCCAAAAGGAGGCGGAGCGCAAGGGCCCGGCCCGCGTGCTCGAGCCACGCCATGAACCCACCGAAGCGCGTCAGGGGATCGGGGCCATTTCGATGGCAAAAGCGGTCGCCTCCCAGCGCAAGAGCGAGCAGCAGCGCGAGGAGATTCGCAAAAGATCGAGGCGAGGCAAGCGTCCCGCGAGCAGCGACTTCTCGACCGACTTGGCATTGCGGCGTCACTCTTGGAGCGCGAGGGCGGGCCCGCCGGCCATCGCACGGCTGACCCCGAGCCCGTTGCCCGCGGGTTTACGTACAGAGAGCCCTCGCAGCTTCCAGAGGCGGCGCAGCGCGCGAGGAAAGAAGAAGAGGAGGCCGCAGCGCCGCGGGCCCGGCACATACACAGCGGCGACACACCAAGCGTGGACCGAGCACGCAGAAGACCCGGCCGCGCAGCGATTGCTCAGCGAACTGCGCGAGGCGCGGGTGGACGCCATTGCGTCAGGCAGCCAGTCTTGTCCTCGCCTCGCCGCAGCTCAGGAGGCTTGGGAGCGCTTTCGCGGAGCGAGCGCAATGGCTCGCGTTCCTGGGCGCGAGCGCGTGCGCGTGAAGCGTAAAGGCGTGCAGAGAAGATTGCGTTTCAGGATGCCGGCTTTTACGGCGCCCAGCGCGACGCCGAGCCGCACCTTGGTCCAGGCGCGTATGTTGAGCCGGGGACAACGCGATTTGGCAAGGCGCGCGCCAAAGCTCCGAGCATGGGCGCTGCACCGCCGACGGAGCATATTTTTGATCGCGCTGACCCCAAGACGGGGTGAGCAGGTTCTTGCTCTGGAGCAACTCGATCAGGCACTGGCTGCAGTTCGGCCCAGCCAGCCAGGAGCCCGGGGCTTTGCCTTCTCTTCCGCGGCATCGGCGGCGGCGGCGGCGGCGGCGGGCCCAAGCGCCACCCAAACGGCCGAAGGTTCGGAGCTGGACCTCAACCCAGACTACGAGTACGGTCGGTTCTACGAGCCTGGCAAGGGGCTTGTCCCGCTTGCCAAACAGCTCGGTCGGGCCGGGCAAAAGAAAGTGGTTGGCGGTCTCGTGCCTGCGACTGACCCACGGCAAGAGGAGGGCAGGGAAGAGCTTGTGCTCTCGCCGGAGCGCGGTCGGCGACTTGTGGAGCCGCGGGTGAAAGGCGCAGTCAAAATGGATCTGGCGCCCAAGCGCGCTTTGTCGCCGGTCGCCGCCCACCGCTCCAGACTGGGGCGAGGCGGCTGGCGACGGCGACGAAACGGCACCGCCGGGCCCAAACATGGATGCCGTGAAGCCACGACGCGACACTGGCGTGGCTGACTTTTCCAAAGCGCCCTCGCGATGGCCACAGCAGGACGAGAACGAACCCGCCGCGGCAGCTGACGTGCCAATGTATGACGTCGAGCGCGGCTTACGCGCCACCAAGCCGTGGCTCGCCGAGGGAAAAAACGCTTGTGGATATGCGCGCCCGAGGCGGCCGGCCTCGCGGCGACACCGAGGAACAGGCAGAGGCCTACCACGACGCGGACTATGCCGGAGCGTCGGCGGCATACGAGCGACTGGGCGGGCGCAACGCGAAGGGCGCGCCGCGCCGCGCGGCAGGCACCGGTGCGGTCGATTTTGCCAAGCGCACGGGCAGGGCCGCAGCAAAGGGCGACCCAGAATCCCCTACTGGCGCCGCACTGGACCTGGAGCCAACGCGCGGCGAGGCCGCGCTCGGCCCACGCCGCGACAAGAACGTCCCCATGCTTGCACAGGCACGTCCGCGCTGGGCTGACAAGGAACAGGCGGAGGCGAAAGCCGCGCGGGAGCGCCCGTTGTCGCCAGAGCAAGACTTGGTCGCCAACGCCGAGCGAAAGCTGTCCATCCATGACAAGTCCAAGCGGCCGACGCCGGGAGGCGTTATCAACATGAGCAAATCATTGGGCCGGCCTGGCCCCGCGCCACCCGCCGAGGACGGAAGCCGGCTCGAACTTGACGTGGCCTCCGCGCTGGCCGCGCCTTCGCAGAACCCGCGGGTGACAGGAGCCGCGCTCTCGCGGGCCAAGCGCTCCGGCTCGCCATCGACCGAGCACGCGAAGGCCAAGGCGCAGGAGGGCAACGTGCTGCTACTCGCCCCAGGGAGAATTCTAGAGCCGCGCACGGACGCCATTGCCCTCGACATGTCCAAGCAGCTCCCGCGGGAGGCGCCGGCGCCGCCAAGGGACGCCCTCGAGATGGAGTTGCCGGCCGCGCCGGACCTTGCGCGCGGCGAGGCGCTGCTGGGGCCGCGCGCGCCGAACGTCGTTGGCCTAGTGCCCGAGACGGACAAGCCCGTACTGGCCCGCGCCAAGGCGCAGGCGCAGGCAGCGCTTGCTGCGGCGCGCGGCCAGGACATGGTCGCGGCGGCCGCGGCGCGCGACGCAAAAGGCGGCGCGTGCCGAGGGCCTGCTGCGCGCCAAGCACGGTGCGGCATGGGTGGCGGATCAGAAAAGGCTCAAGGAGAATCGCGCCCAGCAGCGCCCGGCGGGCCCGAAAGAAGGGGCTGTCGATCCCTCGCGCGAAGCCCGTGTAGAACCGCTATTGCGCCACGAGCGCGGCAAGCTGCGCGTAGAGCTGCGCGGGGAATACGCCGTCGGCACGCTCCTTGAGCAGACCTGTAGAGTCGAAGAGAAAGTACGCGCCAAAGTCTTGGCCAATGTCCTGCCGGTTGGTCACGTGCTGCTTGAGGAATCTGAACAGCTCGCATGCGTACCCGCCGTCCACTTGCGTCGGCAGCGAGAGACGGAACCGCAGGCCGAGCCTCTTCTCGCGCGCCCTATGCAGCGCGCGAAACTTGTCGCGTGCCGCTTGCTTCGCTCCTTCCACGCGCGCTGGTCCTCGCTCTCGTCGACCACCGCCACGATGACCTGCAGTCGGCTCGCCTCGAAGCGTTCCACGAGCGCGTTGAGTCCGCGCACGTGGGCTGCCACGCGAGGGTCTCCTGCCCGCAGTCCAAAGCACGACGCCCGCGCGCTGGTGAGCAGCACTACCTTGCCACGCAACCCCGAAGCCCATCCCGGGTACGCCGGTCGCCATGTCGAGAAGTGCCTCGTTGCACAGCGTCCTCCTGAACACGTCTGCCGCGCGCGCGGCCTCTTCTCGCGCGATGCGAGCTGCCTTGGCCTCTTCAGTCTCTTCTTCTTCGGCCGCTTCCGTCGGCGCCTCCTCAGCAGCCGCTTCGCCAGCAGGGCCCGCGGGCTCTTGTCGCTCTTGCTGCTCTTGCTGCTCTCGCCCCGGCGGGCCGTCAGCGTCGCCGTCGCCGTCGCCCATCACCGCCGTCGTCGCCGCGACCGCTTGGCCGTTGCCGCCAAGGAGCCTGCAACTACGGCACCGACCGTACTTGCACACGGTACGTACGTACCGGTACGTACCGTGGTTCCTGGACGTGGCCATGTGGGCGACAATGATGACAGGGACAGGAGGGCGAAGCGGGCTGCGAAATAGCTTGCCCTGGTTGTTGTCGCAGTAATTCTGCAAGTGCCCGACTGAAGCAGGCCGAGCTGATCGAATACCGTACCGCTGCCAGGCGCCGTCGCTAGGCCGATGCAGGGCGCCGAAAACTGTGCCACTTGGCTCATTGCGCATGGCGACTTGGCGCATCGTCGTGGAGACGTTGTGGAGGCCGCAGGGCTGTTTTTTTCTCAGCGTCACTGCGAGCTCAGAGACGGCGAGTCGTCCCTGGCAGGCCCAGAGCGGGTCGATTTTATGTCCCATGTCAAATCGACGTGTGCGTTGAATTCGTTTCAGAATCCGAGGCAGGGTCAATTCCTTGAGTTCAGTCCCCAAACGTCAGCAAGGATGGGCCATGGCCGGACGGATACTCTGAAGAAGGAGAACGAAGCTCTTTTGCAACAACTCATTTCAGAAAGAGCCTTGTTGAATGTGACGCAGGCGGAGAAAATCGAGTTCTACGAATACAAGTCGAGACCATGACCAGGTACACCAAGACACTCACTCCACGATTGTTAGCATGCATGACGATGCTGAGAAGTTGTTTGGATCCAAGGATGATAAGATCGACAAACTGAAGGGCCAACTGACGGACTCATTTTACGAGAACGAAGCACTTCTTTCAAAGATCCATGAGCTCATTCAAATGCTCAAGAGCTCGTGTGAAGACAAGCGAAAGCAAAACGTCAATCATGGACGGGCACAACGCGTACCAGTACCCTGCACTCTCTCTCTAGAGAGCTAGACTCTAGACCGCCGGTTAAGCTAATCATGGCTCAAAATTAATGCAGAGCACATGGCCCAAAAATCAAAATCAAGCAAAATCAATTTTCTTTTTCTGGAAACGGAACGAATGTGGAACGCACTTAGAACACAGTCTTGCAGACCCCAAACAGAGTGATGGAGTGGTGGCGTGGGAAGGTGACGCGCACGCCCGGGCCGACGGGCGGCGGAGGGCTGTGTGGGAGGGAGAGCTGGAGCGGGAGACGGATGAGGAGGCTGTCAAGGCGTACGTGCTGCCGGAGGAGGGCAAGCTTCGCGTGTTCCGCTGCCGCGAGTGTGGTGTGCGCATTGCGCAGGAGGCCGACGTTTGCAGGCAACCCTCCTTGAAGCGGTGGAGGCTGTCGGCAACGTTCACGCGGACTTCAACCTGATGCGGGTGGGGGGCTCCGTGTGCTGTCTGCGGTGCGGTGCCGCCCTCTTCCCGTTTGACGACAAGGACCCGGCGTTGCTTACGCTGCCGCTTTATTGGAACGACAAGCGGGTGTTCAAGAAGACGGCGCTGAGGGCCACGGTGGTGCTGGACATGCCATCGCCTTCAGGACTACGTGTGGACAAGAAGACGGGGCAGCCTCGCCTCAACGAGCCAATTCCAGGCTTGTTAGACAGGATAGCTTCACTGAGAGAAGCGCTGCGATCTGGTATCAAGGACCAAGACATCAAGGTCAACGTTTTGGTGCGATAGGCTACTTCCCGGAGCATCACCAAGAAGGCTGGCAGGAGAAGACCAAGCTGGAGTTCTTCCGGAAGCTATCGAGACGCTGGGGCCAACTTTCACCTGATGCCGTACCCGGAGACCGTGGAGACCCTGACAACACTCCCAACACAAGACCTCGGTGTGTACCTGCTGAAGATGAAGGACGAGGGCAACTTTATCCAGTGGACTTTAACGCTGAGTACACGGAGCCAGGGTTTCTGAGCTTGTGGACGGCGTGTGGCGGCAACATGCTCTTCGGTAACTGGTTCATTCCCAGTAACTGCAAGGAGGCGTTTGTCGCGAACACCGACAATGAAGAAGCACTAGCTGCCGAGTTTGATGAGGCAACAACAGTGACATACCGACAAACGCCCAGCCTGCGTTTACCCAACTAGTGCGGGACGGCCACTACCTTGGTTACTGGCCAAGTGCGACCATAAGCCTTCCAGATCACGTGCGCGACAAGATCGTAGCCGCAGCAGACTATCGGCTGCTGTATCCAAGGTGGCTGTTCCTGCGCGACTTTCCGCCGAGCGAATTTGACAACCCCAAGCGTCGACAGACCGACAAGCCTTTCGCACTGGAGGCAACAGACAAAGTGGTACCACGGCTGAAGGACGTCGTCATCCAAGTAGATGAAGAACAAAACAACTGTAATATTCTCTAGATCTTTCTTTTCGACTCACATAACTGTGCACGTCTTGTCCCACTTGCTTGCAGCTTCTCCTTGATGTCGCGTGCCGCATTGGTCGCCAGAAACATCAAGTTGAGGTGCTCATTGTTCCTCTCTCTCCACTCTGTCACTTGAGCAAGGTAGTCCTTGCGCGCTTGACCCGTCATAGTGGCTCCGGACTCTAGTGCTGCGAAGGTGTCCATGTCGTCTGTTGTCGGAATGGTGTAGTTGGTGACGCAGACCACGTCGGCCGTGTCGGGGAACACAGCTCTAACTTCCTCCTCCAGCTGGGTCTTGGCATCGTCCAGATCCCATCTTGGGTGTCCATGAAACTGTCCAGCTCGTCCATCTTGGTAAGTACGACCAGGTAAGGGTGGTTGGGGAGCACGGTGCGAATCTCGCCGATCAGGGGTCGGTACTGGGCCATGAAATCTTGAGGAGAGAGTTCGTCGGTCTGGCCAATCCGCTCAAAGAGGTCCTTGGCGTCAAACACCAGAAGCGTGACATCCGGGATGGCGACGTCCATCAGCTGAGCCTTCATGGAGCTGCGCACACCCGGCTCGTCTTGCATAACGCGCTCCTTCCACTGCACGGCACCAGCGTCGGTCACTGGCATGCCCGCGGTGTCCATGAAGCGGAGCTCTCCCTTGTACGTCTTGCAGCGAGTGCCTCCGGCTTTGAACTTGCAGTCCAGCATCTTGTACAGGTCGTAGGTGCCCGTTTTAGTGCCGTCCGAATCCTTCCTTGCGTCACTTCGGATGCACAGTCCTTGGTGGCCCAATGCCTCTCCGGTGTTGACTGTGTTGTTATACCCCACCAGTTGATTGAGCGCGACGTTGGCCGAGTGGATGAGACTACTCTTGCCTGCCCTCACTGGGCCGACGCATGCGATGTTGAAGCTGTAGAGGATGAAGAACCACGACTCATTGGCCTGAAGGCTGAGGTACTTGCCGCAGTTAGTCTTGATCTCGGCGGGCTTGCGCACAGTGTCGATCTTGTCCACCAGCGGGAGGTTGCCAGTGATCATAAAGTCAACCAGGGGGTGGAACTCCAGGTGCAGCTCCACAGTGCTCTCCTCCTTGTGGACCTGCTCCCAGTCGGCGCCTGCACCACCACCGCCAAATAGAGCCTTGAATTTGGCCGCAAAGTTCCGCATGGTCTTGTTCTTGCTAGCAAAAGTGATCTTGAGGTCCACTGACTCGACCGTGGGTTGACCGGCCTCCACAAACGCTTGTCCAAGCTCGAAGAGGGTCCGCCCTTCCGTCGGGATGATGCAACGTTCAGGGTTCTTCACCCAAAACATGTCCTGGGCGTCGTCTATGAACGGTGGGTGTGTCGGCGGGGTGTACATCTGCGTGCTTGTCAAGCTGGTCGCGGTGGACGACACACGGGCGTTGCTTCCTCCCAGCTCTGCGTCGACACCTCCACCGCCACCAAACATACGAGCCTTGAGGCTCTTGCGTCCCTTGACCGCTTGCGTCTCAGACACAGTGCGGAGCCGGAGTCCCAGGTTGATGAGAAAGTTGACCACCGCAGCAGAGCACAGTCGCTTCATCGTCACGTCCCACTTCTCCACCAAGAAGTAGGTGGGGTTGGCCGGGTCCTCATGTCGTCGATACACCCTCCCAGCACGCCACGGGTATTGACTCGACAGTTTGCAGGTGGGACTCTGGAGCTCGGTCAGCGTGGCAACCCGCACGGTATCATCGTCCAGGGCCTTGCGCCCGAGATCATCTCTTGACACCTCTGCCACCCTCGCTTGCTTGCTCGCATCGTCGTTCACCACAGCTAGGTACGTCGGGTGGCCAGAACCATGTTCCTCGTCGTCAAGCTTGAACCCGGGTCCACCTCTGCCCAGCGCCCTCCTCGCCAACCCCGCCATCGTCACCACCTGATAGTATGTGTGCGTCAATTGTGCTGAGATGGCATGTCTGGTAACCAACCAGGCGAAGAAGATCAAGGAGCTCCAGGAAGAGGTGATAAAGAAGTCTGTCAACAAGCTCAACACCCAGCTTCGCAGGGGCGATGTTGCCGTCGAGCCCTACAAGGTGCAGTGTGACCAAGCGCAAAGACTCAAGGACACCCTCAAAAGGCTGTCAGTGAAGGTAGCGAGAAACTTCGGCTGCAAACTGAGACGATCGTCCAGCTCAGCGGCGAGCTCGACCCGGTGCTTCGGGTCAAGCGGCTTGCCACTCGAGAAGACAGGGGCACAAGCAAGTGAGGGGCTGCTCGGCGGTGGGAAGTTGTTCGAGCTCGAGAGAATCTCGAGAGTTGCTTCATGAACAGAGTTGCGCAAGGCCCGAGTGATGCAAGGTGGCGAGGCTCGGTCGGTCGACATACAATGTTGATTTATCTTTGCAGAAACAGCGGGGGGGAAGGTGCTCCTTGCACTCACTCTGCGTTGCCGCAGTACCATCCGCAGTCGCTCTCGTCGCCTTCCGAGTCGCGCTCGCTCTCCGTGGTGTCAGTGCCGCTGCCGTCCTCCACAGAGTCCGTGCTTGTGACCCAGTCCATGTCGCAACTCTCGGTGGTGGCAGAGCTCGCGCTGGACTTGTCGAGGCAGAAGCTGGCGGTGTCACTGTCCTGCTCCTGGTCACGATCGCCCTTGCTCAAGGTCGCGGCAGACTTCTTGCCCTTGCTACGGCTCGGGCGCCCGGCCGGGAACCTCAGGACACGCTTCGTGCTGGAGCCGAAGGCCACGACCGACCGCGTGCCCTTCTGCTTGCTGCCATGGCGCTTCCTGTTCTTGCTCGAGGTTGTCGGGGCCATGAGAGTAGATCCACCGACCTTCTTGCTCTCAGCGTCGGGCTGGGCGTCGGGCTGGGCGTCGGGCTGGGCGTCGCGGGCGTGCTTCTGCTTGGCCTCGATGAGCTCCTGCCGCAGCCTGTTGATCTCCTCGGTCGCCTCGTTGAGCAGTTGCTTGTCTCGCACGGACTCCATGCGCAGCTCGGCCATCTCGCGGTGCTTGAGATCAGCTGCACTCACGTAGGCCCGGCTGTTGCGGCTGCTGCGGCTGCTGCTGCGGCTGCTGTTGTGGTAACGACTGCTGTTGTGGTAACGGCTGCTGCTGCTGCTGCTGCCATCGCTGCTGCCCATCGCTGCTGCTGCTGCCGCTGCAAAGAAACTGCGGGTTGATGAGGGCGCCGTCCGCGTTGTCGC
This sequence comes from Thraustochytrium striatum, assembly GCA_022244645.1. Lineage (NCBI taxonomy): Eukaryota > Bigyra > Thraustochytrida > Thraustochytriidae > Thraustochytrium > Thraustochytrium striatum. The sequence goes on along the minus strand of JACDIV010000028.1, from coordinate 185,526 downwards.
TCTTTCGCGCGGGCTTGGGCGACTCCGTGTGCGACTTTTGCTGCTTGCCGAGAGTGTTGCTGATCGAGGCCAGTGCGGGTCGCGGCTTGGGTGCGCGCGTTGCTTTCGTCTTGCGCTTCTCCTTGTGCTGGCACTTTGAGGTCTGGTTGCTGGCGCTGGTGGTCTTGGTGATGGTTGTCTTGGTCGTGGTGGTCGTGGTCCTCGTGGGCGTAGCGTTGCTCATGAGGCTCGTTCCGCCCATCCACTGCCAGCTCATGAAGGGCTCCATGACCGAGAAGATGGCGAGGGTCAGCACGTTCATGCCGTCGATGTCTGGGTGCATCATCTTGCCCTGGTTGTTGCTGGTGCTGGTGCTGGTGCTGGTGCTGGTGCTCGTGCTCGTGCTGGTGCTCGTGCTGGTGCTCGTGCTGTCGTTTGCTGCTGGTTCTTGCTTGCTGCTGTTGCTCGGGGTCTGCTCGGGGTCTGCTCGGGGTCTGCTGGGCCCCACTCGTCGCCTCTGCTTGAACATACAGAACTGGCTCGACAGCCGCCGCAGATACGCGTCAAGCAGGAGCGTTTCTTTTGCTCGTGGACTTGCGGACCTCGGGGCGGCGTCGACGCTGTCCGCGCGGCGCAAGAGCTGTGCTTCTTGCCCATCATCTTGTCCGTTGCAACAAAAGGGCGCGAGGCGGAACTTGTTTTCACTCTCCCTCGCCTGTATTTTTTGGACTCCACAGCACCCCGCCCGCTCTTTTTTTGCTCAATCAAGTGTGCTGTCAACCCCTCTGCGACCTGCAAGCGAAGGCCGCACTCTCCCCGTCTGCCTGCTTGCGCGCCTGTGAGCATGTCCGTTGTGGGCCCGGCGGTGCGAGGCAGCTCACTTCGCGTGCCGCTCTGGCCGCGAGCTGGCTAGCTGGCTGGTAGGTCTCTGTAGGGCCTCGAGGCGCAGACGCACCGTCCATCTCGCAGTTGCGCTGGCCTCGTCTGCACGAGCTCTCCGATGGCTGAAGTACCGGTGAGAGCTTCGCGGTCAGCAAGAGAGCGAGTAGGTGTCTGGGACATTGTTGTACTCGTTCTGCGAGGCCCTCGAGCGTTTCAGGCGGAACCGGAGCGCACGACCTCCGCGCCGGTCTGTCGGCAGCCCCTGTCGCGCTTGCGGCCCGATGCGTTCTGCAATCTCTCCGTCAGGGGCCGTTCGGAGGTCTTCTTCTCGAAATCTAGCAAATGCCGGATCCCAGCGCAACGGATGGCCGCGGCTGCGGCTTGAAGGCTTTCAAAGTACGGCAGACGGTCTCGCGCAAGCCCGCTGGCTCTGCTGCGGAGGGACGCCGGCCCGGACGGCTACGAGGCGCCAGGGCCGTGCTGCGCGCCCGCGCCCCGTCGTCACTGCACATGCGTTCCCGAGTGCTGGTGTGAGGTTGACTTGTGGAAAGTGTGACTCGCCTTCTTCGTTGAATCATCAAGATGAAGAGAAGGACGAGGTGTTGGGTTGGCATCGTGAGCACAGCGTGGCATGGCCCTGCGAGCCCGAGAGCAGGCGTCCCAGGTTTTTGCTTTGGCACCCACTGGTGTGTCTTCACCGCCCACCCATTATTATCGTAGCAAGGCCGAGGTAGTTGGTTTGACGTGTCACTCGTGATTGGTCCAAAGCAGAGAAGGTCATCTGGGGACCAACTTTGTCCGAGACCCCGACTGTGACATGTGTTGTTGTGACTTTGCTGATTGTTGAGGCGAGGCGCGCAACGCGGGGTGCTGGCAGCGCGCGCCGCGAGGTCGGAACAGAGTCGGCAACGGGAAGGCCGAACCTACGCCTGGCTCATGGCGGCGGCTAGCGCTAAAGCGTGGAGTGCTGCAACAAGCTTGCTGCGGCGTCCATTATCTTGATCAAACAGGACACAAGGTGGTGCGTGCCCAAGAGTCGCATAACTGGCAACGATGGAGGGTGTTGTTGAGGTTGCCGGGACCGTACGTGCACTTATTCTTCATTTTCAAGACTACTGTTCCATGTTGTGCGGGCCAGTCTCGATGAGGTCTTGTGTGAGCTGCTCTAGCTGCGGCTCGATTTCCGACTCGAAGACTGTGGTGAGCGTCTCGACGAGGTCGTTGTAGGCCACGCCGCCGATGCCGGAGAGGTCCGCCTCGAAGACCATCTCGTCCGCTTCCTTGCGCGTGCAGGGCACCCGCATGGCCCGCATGGCGTCGAGGATGTCCTCGGCGAGAATGATATCGTCGAGCGACTTTTCTTGCGTGAGGTGCTTGAAGTCCTCGGCAACCTGCTCGTCCAGTTTTTCGGTCTTGATATGGTGTGCCATCATGCTGCAGAGGCTGACGAACTGAAGCACGCGGACGGGCTTGGCGTTGCCCTCCTCTGACGGCAGCGAGAAGTCGGACCACTCTGCAAAGATGCGCTCCAGGCGGCGCGGGTCTCCGGGTGCAGCAGGTCCTCCATGAGCTTGCGGAGGCACCCACGGTGAGCACCTTGTCCGGGAGCACGGGGATCTCGCTGCGTAGGTGGCGTGTGCCGTCGCCCTCTAGATCCTGGGCATGCTTGTTGAAGAAGAGCGCAAAGCCCTGCACGAGGTCGTCTTCGAGCTGCTCGAGGCTGAGGTCGCGCACAATGCTGAGAAACTGCTCCTCGGAGACCAGCACGGCACCCTCGGGGAGGCGCTTACTGAGGATGGCCTTTAGCTCGCCGTCGCTCGGAAAGTGGCCCATGTCCATGAGCGTCTGGCGCAGGCGCTCCAGCGGGAGCTGCGAGCCAAAGAGCCCGTGCAGCGGCGTGGAGGCCTCGGCCGAGGTCGGCGAGGTCGGCATGGAGTCACCGGCACTCAGAGGCGTCTTGCGGCCGCGGCCGTGAAACCGGTTGGACACCGCGCGGCGTAGGCAGGCGACCGCGTCGACGTTTTGTGCGTGCGAGAGGTGCATGTGCTTGCGAACCTCGTCGGCGTCGACGATCTGGACCAGGGACTCGGCCTCGCGGCGCGGGAGGTGCAGGAAGTTGTTGCGCTGCAGATCGGGACGGAAGCACAGCGATGGGTTGCGCTGGATGGTGCTGCCAAAGGCCGAGCGGTGGCCCGAGGACGATCGCCCGGAACGAATCGAGTCTGTGGCCGAGCGCCGCAGCGAGCCTGAGCTCGAGGCAGACCGCGGCAAGGCGACAACGTCGTCTTCCACGTGAGACTTGGCCGGCGGCCAGAAGGGACGCCGGCATGGCGGCCATCATCGCCTTCTTCGCCCTCGAGGGCCGCCGAGACTTGAGGTTGAGGTGGCTATCGTCTGCAGCGGCTTGCGGGAGATCTTCGGCGTCGGTCTCATTGGCGACGGCCGCGTAGGAACTCTTAGAGCGCGCGTCTGTCGCATCGCCGCCATTGCCGCGGCGGCGGCGGAGGCGGCGTTGGCTTTGGCAGCCTTGGTCTCCGCGCGCGCGACCTCCTCATTGAGCTCCATCCGCGACTGGTCCATAATCATGCGTCCGAGATTGCGAGAAGGGTTTTTCAGGTGCGACTCGGGCTGCTCGTTGCCAGAGCCCTGCAGTTGCTGTGGTTGCTGCGCCTGCGGCGCCGCGGCGCCAGGCTGGGTTGATGCACGCGAGCCATTCGCACGGCTACCGAGCGTGACAGAGCCGCTCGGCTGCGTGAGCTGTGTACTGGATGACATCTGCTTTGAGCCCGGCATGATGAGAAGCTCTTGGGGGTCGCGCTCGACGGTCTTGCAGTCCCTGTCCGGAGGCACAAAGAAGGATTCCAGTAGGGGTCCATGCGAGCCCCGGTTCGACGAGCCATTCGAGGACACTGTTGCAGTGCTCGAGTTGAGATGATCGGCATAGCCACCCCCCGAATGGTAGAACGAAAAGGTCCGGCCGGCGTGGCGGACCGAGTCGGTGTAGTTAGCGTCCACGCCGCCGCCGAGCCGCTCGTGCAGCGACCAGTGATCCACGACGTCAAGTTCGCGCGCGAGGCGGTTGCGCACGCGCGCGGTGTGGCGCAGCACGTTGCGGTGGATCTCGAAGGCCACCTCGGGGCTCCGCGCCTCGAGAAGCTTTAGGTTCTCGCGCGAGAGCGCCAGCACCACCGAGTCCTCGTCGGCAATGACTGTGTGCGAAAGCGGGTACTCGACGAAGAGCGCGTCGGCGTTAATGAAGGCCCCGCGGCGGTGCGACTGGAGGCGGATCAGCGAGTCATCGGTGCGTACCATGTAAGAGGTTACGCGGCCGTGCTGTAGCAGGAAGAGGTGCGGATTGATGTCGCCGGCGGTGCAGAGATGCGCGCCCTCGGGCACCGAATGGGCTGGATGTAGCGCCACACCTGGTCGCCGAGGTGGCCCCAAGGATGTGCTCGAACGGCTCGTGCTGCGCCTTGAGGCGCGCCTGCTCGTGCAGGGTCTGGAAGGACACGGCGAAGGAGAGCCACTTTTCGCGCGTACGGCTTGCCTGCTCGAGCAGGCGCTCCTCGACCCACTCCATGGCCAGGTCGAGAGTGGGGAAGATGCGGCGCTGCCCGGCAGGGAATTCGGGGTCCAGGTAATAATCAGCGGTGGTGGCTGGGCGGCCATGGCCGTCCAAGAAGGCTTCGTCCTCGTGATTCATGGCCCGCGCCTCGTCGAGGTAGGCCTTGGCCTTGACGGCAGCGCCCGAGCCACTCTGGCGCTTTTTGCGCCCGGAGACGCGGTTCAGGATTGCTGACACGTAGCCGGCCAGGCGCCGCTTGCGCGGGACGGTGAGCGTCTCCGGCACCGGGCTGGCGCCGCCGGCCTGGCTCGGGTGGACGCCCGTGCGGTGAATCAGGTCGATGATGCCCTCAGTCTTGAGTCGGCGGTACACCTTGTCCGACATGCCCGTGAAGACCACAGTATAGAACATCTTGGGCGCAGCTGGGCGGCGCTTGGGCGCGACGCCCGCCTTGATCGCGTGCAGAACAGCGTTGTTGGTCCACCTGGAGCGTTTGCTGCCGGGCGCGGAAGAACACGAGCCGGTGTGGTTCTGCCTGCCGTTTTGGAAGGCGGGCTCCCTCGGGCGTTACCGCCGCCCTCGTTGTTGTCAGCGTTTTCGCCGCCGCTGGAGCCGCCCTCGGGGTCGGCTGGGTTGGCGGAGTGTTCCTCGCCGTCCTCCTGCTGGCGGCGCAGCTCGTGCTCGGCCTCGAGCGCGTTCTCGTTTGCCTCGGCGAGCTGGGTAAGCAGCTCACCAAGCAGACCGCATGCGGTAAAGTCCACCCCGTACACGTCCTCCCAGTCGAAGACTAGCGTGTGCACCCGCCTAGCGTCGTCGTCCATCGACCGCCGCTTGAGGCGTCGCCCCCGCCGCTGCTCGCCGAGGCTGCCGGCAAGCAGGCTCCGGACCAGGTCGGTGATCTGGCTGGCGCTGCCGAAGAAGATGTAGCGTTTGAGCTTGACGATGAGCACCTGCGCGCTGAGGTGCTCGAGCTTGGCGTCCTCTTGCGTGCTGCGGATTACCGAACTTTGAAAGTCCTTGCCGCTGAGCACGGCCTTGATGACTCCCGTCTTGGAGTACTGGATGACGAAGAGCACGAATGAGAGCATGACACCGACGACCACGGCGACGAGCATGGACGCGGCCTGGCTGAGCACCACGATGGCCACGACAGTGGCATACTCGAAGAGCGAGAGGCGGTTCTGCAGCCAGGTGTCGATGAGGTTCTCGACGATGAAGCCCAGCCCAGCGTAGATGAGGAGCGCGCCCACGAAGAAGCGCGGCAGGTAGTTGATGAGCGGAAACCCGCCAGGAAGAGCCCGCCGTTGAAGAGCGCCGAGATGATGCCCGGCAGCCGGCTTGTGGTGTTGTGGATGATGCCGCTGTTGAGCGCGTTGAACTTGAGCTGCCCGTAGCCCGGGGCGCCGACCAGGAACACCAGCAGCATGTTGGCCTTGCCGCCCAGCTGCATCTCGTGGTCGTAGTCCAGGTCGGAGATCTTGAGGTTCTTCTTGGTCCCGCTGATCTTGAGCAGGCTGTCGAGCGTCACGATGATGAGCATGATGAGGAGGTCGGGTATGAGCGAGGCGATGGCGCCCCACTCAATCTGGTCGGTCTGCCCATAGCTGCGAGCCCACTGGTCGGTCACGAGCACGGCGTCAAACCGCTCGTACAGCCAGTTGCACTCGAACCCTTTGGGCTCACAGAGGTTCATGGTGCGCACCGAGACCAGGTCGTTGCCCGTCGCGAACACGGCCACGTAGAAGAGCACAAAGGGCCCAAAGAGCAGCACGGGGATGACCACGATGGGCGACCCGATGTGGTAGCGCTTGGAAAGTAAAGCAGCAGGCCGATGGGAATGGCTGGCGCCAAGAGCGCGTAGAACTGCCACATGTCGAGGTGGGAGAGCTCGTCGCCCACGCTGGCCTTGACCGCCTTAACGATAATGATCACGCCCACGGAAGCCAGAAAGCCGCTCAGAACGGCAGCCGGCAGAAACTGCACGACGCGCGTCAGCTTGAAGCGCCCGAGCGTGTAGAACCAGAGGCCGGTCATGGCGGCGCCGAGCATGATGGTGAAGAGCGTGGTAGTCAGCGTGCGCGCGCTCTGCTCGTCCTCATCCTCGTAGTGCTCGTCTACGTACTCGCGGATCTTGACGCTCATCTGCGCGAAAAAGATCGTCGGGTTGATATCCGGGCCCGCGATGCTGACGCCGCAGTCCGAGTACAGCGCAAAGGCGAGACCGGTGACGAGGGCGCTGATGGTATTCGTCCCCGCGCCGAGCGGCACGTAGTTCGCCAGGCCGACCTCCTCGGGTCCGAACACCAGCGAGGCGAACACGTAGCAAAACACAAACATGAGCAGCCATTCACCACGCCTGACATGATCTCGGTCACCAGCTGCACGCCCCAGTGGGGCGGCTTGCCGTGCCCGCCCATGGCCGGTCGGTCGGCTGCTTGCTTGCTTGCTTGCTTGCTAGCGGATATCGCACTGCGTACCCTTTGGCGCAGCCCGCGTCGTGGCCCTCCGCGCCAGCCTTCTGATTCTACCCTCGTGTTGCTCTGCTGTGCGGCTGTGGGCCAGCTCCGCCGCTCCGAAAACAAACGAATAAGTGACGACTTGCTGAGTTTTCCTTAGAAAGGCGCTAGCACTTCCTACCCAAAGACCTAAACAAGGGGGGTTTTCCAAGCGCATGCAGGGTGATGCGCCGGGTCTTTTTTTCCTATCAATAGAATAGTAGTTTTTAGGTGAGGTTTGAAAAAAAAACACGCGCATTTGGTTCGCAGGCTCGCTTCTGGAAGCCAACTGGGCCTCGGGGAAAAACAAAAAACGAATTCGGAGCAACCGGGAAGGCGAAAAAGCAGACAGCACCCGGAACTGGTTTCACCGAATACTGTGGAACGAAGCTGTGTGGCGTTGCTGATCCCGGAATCCGGATTTCGGCCTTTCGATTGAGAACGACGCTGCACAACGACGCCACAGAACGAACCCGCGCGGGCACAGCCCGAGCCAGTCCAAGCCACCAGCGTGAGCGCTGGCGTTCGTTTCAGGGCACGAGGCAGGCAGTGGCGGTGCACCGGCTAGCTGCTGATCGCAAGTCCGGATCTTGGGATCGTTGGCGGCGAGTGAAGGCCCCACGACTCTAAGCACAATGCCACAGTTGGCTTCCTTCACAATAACATGAGGTGAGGTAACTGTGTACATGGTCGTACCATACTTGCTGCTGCAGTGCACACACAAACTCCAAAAAGACAGCTGTGTGTGTGTTACCGTCCAAAAAAAGGAACAGGACGCCGACTCCGACATGGGAAAAGGGTTTCGCGGGTCGGGCGAGGCGTTCGGCAGGTCGCGCGAAGCGAGTGGCCCGAGGAAGACGGAGAGGAGGAGGAGGAGGCAGGCGGCGGCGGAAGGGATGTCGATCAAGGGCGTTGTCCGCATGATGGTCCCGGCGGGGGCGGCCAAGCCCTCGCCGGCCGTGGGCCAGGCGCTCGGTCCGCTTGGCGTCAACATGATGGAGTTCTGCAAGGTAGGTTGCCCGCCCGAAGGCGGCCCGGGCTGCGCGAGAGGTGTTCGCGCACGTCTGACGCTAAATTGTTGCGCAGTCCTTCAACGCCCACACGGACCACCTGGTCCCGGAGGTGCCGACACCGGTCGTGCTCACGGCGATGCAGGACCGCTCGTTCACGTTCATCTGCAAGGTAAGTGAGCGATCGTGCCGTGTCACTTGGCCGAGCAAAGTGGGTGGAGCGGTGCGCTTACGATGAAGAAACGGTGCGCAGTCGCCCCCGACGAGCTGGCTCATTAAGCGCTGCGCGGGCATCGAGAAGGGCGCCAACCAGCCTGGCAGCGGTAAGTGGCGCAGAGGAAGGCGGGGCGGATCTCGTTGTTGCTCGCAGCTGGGACTGACGGCGCTCGGCGCGAGCAGAAATCGCTGGCAGAATAACCACAAAGCACGTCTACGAGATCGCCAAGGTCAAGCAGGCGGACGCGCACCTGGCGCACATTCCTCTGCAGAGCCTGTGCAAGACGGTCATGGCGAGCTGCAGGTCGATGGGAGTCGAGGTGGTCAACAAATAGGGTGAGCGACCCTACGAGTACGACATAACCGAATCCAAGCTCTGAATTCTGGACTTGACTCTGCTGCCTGACCGACTAGATTCCCCCCCCTGCGCAAGACGAGTCCCCTTCACGCGCGAGGGAGCCCGCCCGAATTCCGCTTAGTGCTCGCGTCACTCACTCTCACGACAGAGGGCTCTTGGTGGACGTTTCGAGCTCAAAAACAGTCCGAATCAGCACTCACTTTCGATGCCCGCGCTCGCTCGGAACGGCCAGCGTCGAACCGCGCAGGAGTCTCCATCGTCGCTGTCCGAATTCTGCTGCATTCGCTTGCTTGCTGTTGTGCACGTTTTGCGCGCGCAAAGATCCGACTTGGCCGCGGCAGAAGCAAGTGCAGAAGCTGAAACCAGCTGGGCGTTCTGGTTTCGCCGGTTGTTCCAACTTCAAGAGTTTGTTTGCGCCTCTCTGGCTGTGTGCTAGGGGTCAAGCTGCGAGCTGGGCTGCTCCTTTTCTTCCGCCCTCTCCAAAAATTCTGCGCTTGCGAAGGCTTTGGGGCCGTACCTTTCCGCCTATGTCTGTCCATACGCCTGTGCTCGCCCTTGTACCACTCCACGAGCGTGCGGTGGGCAAAACCGCCCCACAGCCGCTCACAACAACTCGGGCAAGGCGGAATCCAGTTCCCCCGCGGAGTCCAATACAGCGTGCAATTTCCAGGCCCTGGCGCCGACTCGTTAGGACACGCAAGGTCCGCTAGGCCCTGCGTGTAGGACACCTCGGGAAAACCCTGGGCAAGACCCTCTGTCCCCTCGGTCTCCCCTCCTCCGTGCAGACATCTCCTCGCGGCAGATAGGGGCAAGCAGGCGGGCAGAAAATCCAAAAGCGTTTTGATGATCGCAAAACCCTTTTGGACCAAGGCAGGCAGGGCGGCCGCAGGGCGGCGGGAGCGCGTAGGCTCGACGCACCTCCCTCCTCCCCCGCGCGCGATGATGCGCGTCAAGGTGGTCGAGCTGGCCGAGGAAAGCCTGTTCGAGCACCACCAGGCCGGCCACGAGGACGAGATCAAGGAGGAGCACTGCGAGACGGCCGCAGGACTCGTGGAGCTGCATTTGCCAAGGTCGAGCACGCTCGGAGATGTGCGCGCCAAGCTAGCCAAGCTGCAGGGGTTTGCGGCGGAGGAGATGTACTTTTTCTTCCGCGGACAGCGCATGCGGGATGACAAGTGGCACCTGGGCACCAGCATGCCCGAGAACGAGTGCCTCGTCTTCATGCGCGCCCTGGAGCGCGGCCACATCAAGGTGGTGGGCCTCGAGTCGCTGGCCAACCTGCGGCCCAGCAGCCAAAAGGTGCTGCAAAACACCCTGCAGCAGGTGCACGACGGGTTTGAGAGCTGCGTGAGCCCAGAGCTGGCCAGCGAGGGCTCTGGCGGCACGTACTTTCTCAAGAACAGCAGGGGAACGCGCGTGGCCTGCTTCAAGCCTTCGGACGAGGAGCCCTCGGCGGCCAACAACCCTCGCGGCGTCTCCGAGGCGGGCCTGCGAGAGGTGTGCGCGCTGGCGAAGCCGTGCAGCGCGAGGTGGCGGCCTTCATCACTGACTCGGGCGGCTTTTCGGGCGTGCCAGAGACCATTATGGTCGAGATTGCGCACCCCGAGTTCCACTACCAGACCACCGAGGTGTTTGCCAAAAAGGGCTCTCTGCAGCGCTACATGGAGGGCGACTGTGCCTCGGACTTTAGCCCCCACCTGTTTCCCGTGGACGAGGTGCACAAAATCGGCATCCTCGACCTGCGCCTCCTCAATGGCGACCGCAACGACGCCAACCTGCTCGTCTCGCGCCAGCCCAAGGAGAGCTTGCAGCGCAACGCGGAGGGCTCGCTGGCGCGCTCTTTTGAGTCCAGCGGCGCCGGCCCGGGCCTGCGCCGCCGCCGCGCCTATTCCACCTCGTCCCCGATGGACTTTGAGTACCGCCTCACGCCCATCGACCACGGCTTTTGCATGCCTGACCGCCTGCAGATCAGCTGGTGCGACCTCTGCTGGCTCGACTGGCCGCAGGCGCGCCAGCCCTTCAGCGAGGCCACCAAGGCCTGGGTGCGCGACTACGACATCCAAGCCAACGTGGACAAGCTGCGCCGCGAGCTCGACGTGCGCGAGCCGTGCCTGCGCCTCGTCTCCATCTCGGGCATGCTCCTCAAGATGGGTGTGGCGGCCGGCCTCTGCCTGCACGACATCGCTTCCATCGTCGTGCGCCAGGACATGGATTCGCCCTCCGTGCTCGAGAAGCAGATCGAGCGCAGCGCCGAGCTCGCCAACATGATGTTGCGCAACGCCCGGGTGCGCGGACTGCGCCACCGCCTGGAGCGCAGCCAGAGTCTGCGGACGCCGCGCACTCGCCGCGCCACGCTGTCGTCAGCCGTCTTGCCCGAGTGCAGCACCCCTGGCTGGCACTGTTCCGAGCTAAACGGCGGCGAGCTGCTCGACCCCAGCGTGCACTTGCACCTCCCGGCGCACCGCGGGTCGCAGCGGCCGGGCTTCAACGGTGCGGTCACCGACCCGGCGCCGGCACCAAGTGTCCCGCCGCCTGCCGGCGGGACTGATGGCAGCGCCAGCGACGGCGCTGCGGCACCGCGCGACGGACCGACAGCGGCAGCGAGTCGGACGCGATCGAGTTGCCAAGCCCAGCCGGCCGGCCGCGCTGCTTTAGCGCACTGACCTCCCTCCATCATGCGCGTCAACAGCAACAGCGACATGATTGTCTGCCTGGACAAGGAGAACCAGGGCCACTCGAGTCCTCCGGCCGCGGACGCCCGACCGCTCAATGGGCAAAATCTGCCGCTCGAGTCCGGCAAGCAGGCCAGCTCGAACGCCACCGATCCTCCCGCGCGGAGGGCGATGCTCTTCGCGCAGCCACGGCAAGGGAGCTGCCTCGCACTGGGGCGCCCTCGCCGGGCCGACCAGGCCAAGGCCGACCTCTTCGACAAGTACTTTTTCGAGTACCTCGAGCGCCTCCTCGAGGACGTCATCCTTTGCGTCCAACAACACCGGCAGCGGGACACCTCGCTCTTCCGCCGCTCCAGCTCGCTCCACCTCACCTCGCCGCACCGCGGGGCCGACGAGCGGGGCCGCTGCGAGTCCGTCTTCAGTTTCTTTTCGCACGGCGACGACGCCGCGGTTCCGCCGCCCTCCGACACCATGGCCGTCGAAAAGTCGCCCGAGCCTGGGGCCAACTGTGCCGCGCTGCACCCGCTCCCAAGTCCATCTCGGGCGACGACCTCGCGCGCCGCATCAGCGTCATGGCGCTCGGCAAGGCCACGCCGTCGCCGGCGCCGGTGTTTGCCACGGGTGTGCGCCGCACGGCGATCCCGTGCGCCGAAGGAAGCGCAGGGAGCTCCAACCCGCTGCCCATCGGCGTGCTACCGCGCAAGGCCGCCCTGGCGCACCGCCGCGTGCGCCGCGCTTCGCGAGGAGCTCGGCCATGTAAGTAGAGCGCTTGCTTGCCTCTGAGCAAAAACTGTATTGTTCTCTTCTTTTCCTTCCTCGGCCAGGGGTCTGCGGCAGCATCGACGGCGACAGGAGCTTGCCTGGGCTAGCCACGCCCCCGCCTCCCCCCAGTCACACATCATGTCGCGTCAGTTCGGCAGCGGCGGTGGTGTCGGCGGCGGGTATTGGGTGTCTTGCAGCGTCGGGCTAGCCACGGGCAACTCTGCTGCGCTCGCTACGTCTCCCAGGAACGGCAGGCCGCCCGCGGGCGCTGCCGTCGCGGCTTGTGCTGACGTTAATGCAGCGCTCGCTGCTTCGTCGCCGCTATTGCTAGTGCCACTGCCTTCGCCGCCCGTCTCGCCGTCGGGTTGTCGCTGCCGCGGGCCTCAATCGAGGCCATAAGCATCGCCATGGGGACGCCGGCGCGGTGGGCTCGTTGGCGGCGACGCTGGCGATGCCGGGATCGACGGCGGCGGCGACCTTGCGGGGCTGGTCGCCTCCCTACCCGCCGCGGCCTCGGATGCGCCAAGCGCTTTGAGAAACTTGGAGCTCTCCTTCAAGAGCGCCACCATCTCCGTGGCCTCCTCCGCGGACACGCGCACGCCGGCCTTCGCGCCAAGAACCGCCTGCAGCGCCAGCGCCCGCGGCTCTGGGTCCGAGTGCGGCTTGAGCTCGTGCAGCAGCGCGCTTCGCGCCGCGGCAAAGCCCTTGGCGCGCCAGGTCTTGTCGCGCAACTTGGACTCGCTCATGCGCAAAGGTTGCCAGGTCGACGCCTTGCACCTGCGCCGCCCCAACGGCCTGCGAGGACACAAGGTTGCCGAGCGCCCAAGTCAGTTCAGCAGGCGTTGCCTCCGGAAATGCCACAGCGAGATCCCGCGCTGTGATCACGCCGTCGTGATCCGCGTCGAGCGCGTCAAAGGCGTGCGGTAGCGCTCGATGCTCTCGTCCGAAAAGCCGCGATGCCTCAGCTCGGAACGAGGCGTTGGCGGCGCAATGTCTGGCGGCGGCAAGGGCGGCGCAGCAAGGCCGCCCGACGGCGCGGGGAAGGCTGCGCCTGTGACATGCCTGGGTGGCGGGTCGAGCGGCGGCGGCGGCGGCGGCGGCGGTGACGACCCCGGCATCCCAACCTCTCCCCCTCCCTCCCAGTTGGTCCTGCCTGCTTGGTCACTGGAGACTTTGGGACAGATTTTGGGACAGATTGGAGCAGAGCAGAGCAGAAGATGGGTTGGTTCTCCGAGCAAGCGCATGCTACAGCGCCGCTCGCTAGTAGATCTTGCCGCCCTTGCTGCTGCCACCACCGCCAAAGCCGGGCAGCATGCCCGAATAAGAGATTTCCGAGACCTTGGCGTAGCGGCTCGTTGGCGAAGAGCTGCTGCGCCATAAAGGTGAGGCAAACGGACTGCACGATGAGCACGCCGCTCGTGACCACGATGTGGCGCAGGTAGTGCGCAAAGAGGCCGCGATGATCAGGATCAGCGGCAGGGCGAAAAACCAGAGCGTGCCCAGCACCATGAGCTGGCGCAGAAAGCCCTCCAGCTGCACCTGGCCGCGAACCTCGTCCGCGCCAATAGTGCCGCGGATGCTGGAGAAGAAGGCCGCGCCGAGCACCACGCGCTGCAGCAGCAAAAACTTGCCCGAAAGGCCGTCATAGTCGTGAAACTTTAGAAAGTCGTCGTCCTGCACCTTGTTGATGATCTGAAGTGCTCACAAACACCCAGGATGATCAGAATGAAGAGTCGGCTGCTCGTCGTCCAGCGAGGGCTTGTTGAGGAACTGCTTGAGAAGCGACGGCGAGCCGCCCGGCGCCGCGAAAAGTCGATCCCCAGGGTCCAGCCGTTGCCGAGGCAGAGCAGCGTGAACGAGATGATGCTGCGAGACCGAGTCGAAAAACTCGGAGAAAAAGTCAAACATGAAGACGCCCCGCCCGTTGCTAGAGTACACCCACAGCAAGATCTCGAGCAGCATGCTGAGAATCTGGAACACGTACGCGAACGCGAACGCCTTGACCACCGCGTGCGAGTCAAAGATCAGCCCGTTGCCCGTGCGCTCTTGTACGCCGTCGAGCTGGTGTAAAAGTAGCCACTCATCAGCGCAAACACGATCCAGTACAGCGTCGGCAGGCCCCGCTCGTCCGCCGGGAGGTGGTCGTCGCCGGGGTTGTACAGCTCGATGTTGTACTCGAACTGGTTCTTCTTGTAGCGGCGGCGGTTGGGGCGGCACGCCGCCCTCGACGTCGCCGTTCTCGTGCCCTGCGCAGTCGGCGATCACCACGTACCACCCGTAGGTACGCACGGCGTGGTGACCTTCCAGGAGAACAACCACCACTCTTGTTTCGCGAGTCGGGAATGTCCTCCACTTGGTAGCCCGTGGCGCCGCCGATCCCCGTGCCGGCGTTCCCTTGCTTGCCGATCTTGATCTTGGTGTGTGCGCGTGCTTGACCTTGGCGCAGTCCTCCTCGGCGTAAAACTTCTCCTGCCAGTTGGTGTCCATGAAGGTACAGGCTGCCGCGCGGCTCGCCCTGGAAGGTGATGTTGCCCGATGCGGCTGGACCAGGCCTAAAGCTAAACTTGGTTACCTCCGTGATCTTGTTTGTGCCAAAGTACCCCTTCCCGTACACCGTCTTGCCCGCGCCCAGCTGCGCGCAGAGCAGCGCCGCCAGCGCGCTCAGCGCCAGCCGCGCGCACATCCGCGGGCCCATCCCGACCATCGCCCGTGCCGTCCGCGCGCGTCGTCGTCCGCCCGTCGCCACCTCACTGCTTCACAGCACGGCCTCGAAAAGATGCGATCCGGCCGCGGAATGTCTACTTTTGTAAAGTGTACTCTGCTTACTCTGGGAAAACGCAGCGATCCGGGCCGCAGAATTGTTCTGCGTACTCTGTCGTACTCTGGGAAAAGCAGCTGGCGTTGCTAGCTGCTCAGTACCGCAGCAGCAGCTGCTCCACCATGACATCGTGCACGACGTCGTGGTAAAAGTTGGCAAAGTGCGCTTCCTCGGCGAGGCGCACGGCCTTGATGGCGCCCACGAGGGTCGCGCCGAGGCCCTGCACCAGCGGCTCGCAGGCCTCCAGGGCGGCCAGGGCTGCCGTGGGCGACTCGGGCAGGACGGCGGCCGCGGGTCCAGCGTGCCGGGGTCCTCGTTGCAGGGCGGCGGCAGCGCAAGCTCGCTCTGCACGCCGTGGAGGCCGGCGAGCACGAGGCCGGCGAGGCCGATGTGAACGTTGCCAGTGCCGTCAAAGGCCTTGAACTCCACGTGGGTGCTCGGCCCGCTGTCCGGGACGATTAGGCGGAGGGGCGCCTCGCGGTTATCCACGCCCCAGACGTGAAAGGCGCCTGCCCAGCAGTGCGGCTGCAGACGAAGGAACGAGTTGGGCGAAGAGGTCGTGAGCGCGAGCAGGGCCGGAAGGCTCTCGAGCATGCCAGCGATAAAGTGCGTGCCGAGCTTGGTGAGGCCGTCGGAGTTCGCGAAAGTGTCGCCAGTCTTGCTGTCGACCAGCCCGAGTGGCAGTGCGTCGAGTTGCCGGCTGCTCCATGCTCATCTTGGGTAAAAGCTGGCCTCCAGGTCGTGGCGTGTGGCGACGGCTGATGATCTCCTTGGCGATCACCAGTTTTGTCCGCCGCCTGCATGGCGCCATAGTGCTTCAATGCAAACTCGAACTGCCCGTGGGCAGACTCCCCGTGCGCTTGGAGGACATGGATTCCGTTTCGGTTAAGTCTTCCACCATCTCGGCCAGCACCGCGGACTGGGGCTTGCAGCGCCCGCGACGTCGCGTACACCTGCGTCCACTGGCTGGAGCGTGTCCTTGTGGACCAGGACAAACTCGATCTCAAACCCGACTTCCACTTCGCACCCTGTCACCTCTGTGAACCTTTTCAGCGCCGCACGAAGCACCGCGCGCGCACAGACCGGGGCCTCGGCGCCGTCGGTCTCGAAGTGGTCAGCCAGGACTGCCTTGATGCCGCCAACCTCGAACTCGATCGCGTCTTGGGCCTGCTCGGTGCGAAACTCGCCGCTCATCGGCATGGTCGTGCCAGCCGCCACCTCGTCACCGTGCGCCGGCAGCGCGAAGCACCTTGGCCACGCGCGAGCACCGCTTGCCGTACACAAACCGCGCTCGGCGGACGCCCGCGAGGTCGGTCCAGACCATCTTGACCACCATCCTCCTCCTCCTCCTTCCTCCTTCCTCCTACCAGCCTCCAGCTCCTCGATTTGTTTGCTGCTCGGCATCAGAACGCTGCCGATCAGCCGCAACGCAGCAGCCACGAAGGCCTCCCGCACCGAACCGGGGCTTGCTTCAGCAGCTCGCCGCCGACTCTCTGTTGCGGCCCTCAAGTCCGCGAGTGGTCGCGAGTGGTCCCAAGTGGACGCTGAAGTCCGCTTCGGCGAGTGAATGCGTTCCGTAGGTTGGATCCAGGGTTAGGGCGGTCAACGTCCAAGAGCGGCGGCGGCAGAGCGAGCGGGCGAGAGGAGGATGGCGGAGGACGGCGCGCAGATGGACACGAGCGGCGAGGGCAAGCAGGAGGCCCCGAAGGAGGAGGCCAAGGTCGTAAGTTGCGGCATGGGTGCGGCGGCGGGGCAGGCGAGCGGACCTGGCGGGAGTTGGGATGGGAAAAAAAAAAAAAAAAAAGTTCATGCAAGAGCTGGGGCTGACGCGGCGCGGCAGGCGGAGGCGGAGGCCGGCGCTGAGGCGGAGAAGATGGAGGCGTCCGACGAGGCCACCCGGACCGCCGTCGCGGAGGCGCTCAGCGGCACCCCAAGGAGGAGAGCAAGAAGGCCGAGGCCGCCAAGAGCAGCGACCCGAAGGGCGGCAACAAGAACACCCTGCCCATCCGCGCATATTTGGACCAGACTGTAGTGCCCATCCTGCTCACGGGCCTGTCGCAGCTCGTCAAGGAGCGCCCGGACGGCGACCCGGTCGAGTGGCTCGCGCACTGGATGCTGCGCAACAACCCCAACAAGAAGTCCTCGTAAGCTTGGTCCTCTCTGGAAGCTATAGACCGCTAGGCAGCATGATCTTGTGGACGCTCGGGCCCCGGAGGTAGTTGTCAAAGGACCGGAAGGCATCCTGCCGGGCCTGCGGTGGCGGTCGCCGAAAGAGGTGCCCGATTGGCGCTCTGAACGCGCCGTACTCGGCGCCGAGCGGCGGCCTTGCCGCGGGCCGTGGCCGGTAGTGCTTGCGGAAGGGCGCAAACCCGTGCCAGCGCCGCGCCTCGCGCTGCTCTTGCTGCTGTGCCAAAACCTGCGCCAAATGGCGCTCGTAGCCGGGGTCCAGCGCGCGTTTGGGGTTCTTGCCTCTTGCGGGCTGCTTGCAGCTGCGCTGCGCCACCCGTATCGCCGCGCGCGCCTTCTTGCCCCCTTTCGCGAGCGCTCGAGCTGGGGTCGTCGCCGTCTCGGGTGCCTCCGCCAGGAAAGGCAAGGCCCCAGCGCGGCCCGCCGGGCCCTCCCACGGCGCGGCGGTTCCTCCTCCTCCGGCCTGGCCTGCGCGCACAGTCTCGCCTCGGTCTTGACGCGCAGCGGCGTGTGTCCCTTGAACGACAACGCTCGCCTCTCCGCCGTGAGCATACGCGCCTCGTGCGGGTCGCTCGCCGCCGTCGCCGCCGCCTCATTCTCCGTCCTAATCAGCGAGGCCGTCGCCGCCCTCGGCGGCATCTTGCCAGCGCTCGCCATCGCCGCCAAGGCGCAAGGCAGGCAGGCAGGCAGGCAGGCAGATGCCGCGGCGCGCTCCTGCCCGCGCTCCTGGCGAGCTAATACCAGACCCCGACCGCCCTGTGTCCGTTGACCGCAGCGTGGCGCCCTTCGAGTCCGAGCCGAGCTGGCCAAGTCCTGCGGCCCGAGTCCACAATCTCCAGGCCAGAGCTCCTGCGGCAAGCACCTGGTGTGTAGCGCCACGGGCATCGCCGCTGCACGACCTGTGGTCCTTTAGCCGGCGCGGACCCTTGGGAAGCACACTCGTCGGAAAAGTTGGCGTCACAACGGCGCGGCTTGACGCCCTGGCCTGCTGGTACGGCAACGACTGGGACCTCATTCACGAGGCGCTGCTGACCGTGGAGGAACGGATCTGCTGCTGCTCTGCTGCTGCTGGTTCTTGTGAGACTCGTGGGTCAGTCAGGTGCTGGACGTAGGACAGACCTCTGGAGCGCGACCGCGCGGCTCGGATGGAGGCAGGCGCGAGCCGCAAGCGCGCCGAGAGGCCCGCCGAGCACGCGAGCCCCGAGGCGCCGCTGATGGCAGTGCGGGAGCCGGCTCACGTAGACGTGGATTCTCCGGCGCCACCGCCGCGGAAGAGGCGGTGGCGGACTGCGACGCGAGAAACGCGGGGCACGACCTGGTCGCTGCAAGGAATGGGGATGGCAAGAATAGCAGCGCCAGCGCGGCCCGATGGCGTGAGTATATCCGCCGGGTGCGGCTTAGCCTCACCTTTAGACTGAACACCAAGTCGGAGGCGTACAAGCGGCGCGCCGGGAGATGGAGCGCCTCCTGCGGAGGCAGGTCCCAAAGTACCTGCAGTGGGCCCTTCGAGAAAGGCTCTTCGGCGACTTGTTTCATCGAGAAGAGCGACACGGCGCATCTACGCACCCAACATCGAAGGCGCAGTGCTGTTCTTGGACCTCACCGACTTTACTTCAATGGCCGCGCAGCTGACCCAGACCAGCACGCATGACCGCGGGCAGGCCATTCTGGAGAAGGACACGATCGACAGCTCGCCGGACATCACAAACTCGGTGCTCTCGCAGCACTGGGAACTGGTCATCTCTGTAGTCAACCGGCTGCAAGGCGATGTGATCAAGTTTCTTGGCGACGGCCTCCAGATCCTCTTCCCGATCGACCCGGTCTTTTCGCACGTGCCCCGATCGCAAGCCAGGCAAGTGCATGCCGCGCGGTGTTGTTCGCGATAGAGCTGATGCGTGCCTTGCGGAGTGCCGAGCTGGACGCCGAGCAGGTGCACGGGAAGCAGATGCGCGTCAAGATGGGACTGGCTTATGGCACGGGCAAGCTTGTTGTGCTTGGCGGGATTTGCCAACGCTACGAGCTCAACCTGGCTGGTCCGTTTGTTGATCGCGCGTTCCATCTGGCGGCCGAGGTGGGCCGGGACGAGACGGCGCTCATTATGGATGCCCCTGTCGCGGCCAGCGTGGACTTGTTTCCCGACCCGGAAAGCCGCTCGGCAAAGCTCCGGCTCTACAAGGACGTTCTGAGCGGGTCGAGTAAGCTCTCGCCTTTCGTGCATACCAACCGAGGACACGCGGGTCGTGGAGCTTGCGGCCGAACTGCTGGCCGAGGCAGACGAGGATGTGGATGAGTTTGCAAGTCCGTACGCCGCCAACGCGGAAAAAGTCGACGGGGGCACTACACGGCGCTCAGGCGCACGGCGCGCAGGAATTCGGCGGCTCGAGAAGCCATCCTCGCCACGGGGTGCCTGGCATCGGACGACGCAGAGGAGGAAGAGGAGCAGAAAGAAGGGGGGGGGAGGAGGGGGAGGGGAGGGGGAGGAAGAGGAGAATAATGGCGGCGAGCGTCCTCGTTAGCAGCTGCGGCCGCGAGTGGTGCGGCAAAGCACCACGAGACGGCTACTGCGCACCACGAGCTTGAGGTGCTTGGCGGCTTCCTCCCTATTTTTGAACTCGCGCAGATCGCGGCCGGCAAGGGCAGCGGCGGCATCGGCACGCGCTTTCTGTCTGTGCTCTTCTTTCACCTTCTCGAGGCTGACCATTCCAGCCGCGAGGGCCTGGAAGACATGCAATTCGCGACAGCACAAGCGCAGCTAGCCCTGTACGCCAACGGGGGTGACCTGCGACAAGTGGCCATCGATGACAAGGGCTTTGTGATCATCGGCGTATTTGGGCTAGCCCATGCCGACCCAGAGCTGTCGGCAGTTCGGGCCGCGTGGCGAATAATGCGCGAGCTTGATGGTCGCAACCTCACGTGCGCCATAGGGGTCAGTACCGGCATGTGCCACGTCGGGCCGACGGGAAGCGCATCGCGCTGCGAATTTACCGTAGTTGGCAACGTGGTGAATCGCAGCGCCCGGCTCATGTCAGCGAGCACAAAAGCGATTCTGGCAGGCGTGCGCTTCATCGGCCGCAGCGCGCTCTTCCTGGACGACGAGACCGTCCTGGGCCTAAGTGGCCTGGAAGACGGCTACGCCATGGGGGAGACCGACATGCAGCTGAAGGGCCTACCAGACGTGACAACCGTGCACTTTCCGGTGCAGAACGACCGGCTGGAGGAGGTGGCCCGAGTTGTGGAGACCCTGTTCGGCGGCGAGCAGCGACAGGCGGGGAGGACGACAACGAAAGCAAGAACAGAGCCGAGCCTGTGGTCACGGAGCAAGCCGGACAGGCGGTGCTGGAGCGAGGGGCAACCAGTGGCAGCTGGCGGGTTGAAGGCACACACGCCAGCAAGCGGCGAACGCTCAGCGACAACAAGCGGCGTTCGGGCTCAGTCTCGGTGTTGTACGGGCAGCTCGCGAGCTTGGAAAACGACCGTGCCGCATCCGAGGTGCTCAAGCACGTGGCGGTCATGAACGCCGTGTCGCCTTGGGTGGAGACCGATGTCGTGGCGCAGATCATGGATAGCAGGTTCTTCTCCGACGAGATCGACTACGCGCTGAACGTCCTACAATCGCGCTGCGCCATCCTTACCGCCCAGGGGCCGGGCCTCTTTCGCGTCGACCTCGGACCAAGTCACCTCGGTGTACAAGTCCTTGCAGCACAGCTTTCGCTCGCAGACGCACGAGCACCTCGGACATCCTTGCCAAGCGCGTGGCCCTGACACCGCCGCCGGGTACACGGACGGGGACGGCAAGCTCAACGTCGCCGTCATGGTTGCCGAGCACTACGCGCTCGCCGGCGGCGAACTGCACCTGCGAGCCGCCAAATGGCTCAACCACGCACTCGTCCTTCAGCCAGAATCCACGCTCGAAGAGGTCGAGGTCATGGCGACCCGGTCGCGCTCGCTAGTCGAATCGTGGAGCACGCTGCAAAAGGTCAAGGCCGAGACCGCCGTGGCGCTGCCCGAGCACTTTCTCGCCCACCGCGCGCTCGCGCTGGGCAATACCGCGCAGGCGGCCGACGGGTTTCGGCGGACGCTCTTGGCCTACAGCAGCATGCGGCAGCTGCTGGGCCTTGGGGAGAGCCAGGGCTCTGTGCTGTGCCCATTAGACGTGGTCCTCCTGGTGACGTACTCGGACGACGAACAGCTGTTCGCGTCACGCTTCCGCGCCGTGCGGCTCACGGTCGGCCGGAGCAGCCGGGTGGCCTGCACGCCAATCGCTTGCTTGGAGCGCGAGAGCGCGCCCGCAAAGGACACGATGGCGCTGACCTGCTCTGTCGCCCTGCTCAAGGCGGACGAGGTGCAGCGGGCCTACGCGTCCACGGCCCCTTGCTGACCAAGCTGCCCGTGTACCGCGTGTTGCTGGCCGACGCGTCCACTTCGCGCCACATATTAGACTCGCTGCAGCAACTGAGCGACCTGGGGCCGTCGCAGTCGGCCGGCCTCAGGCCCGTGGCGCTCGGCGAGGCGCAGGGCGCGCCAGCGGCGGTGGGGCGGTCGCAGACGTGCGCGGTGCAGTAGTTTTGGTAGACATCCATTGACCTCCTGTGGCCATGAAATGACCTTGCGAAGGTCATTCTAATGACCTGGGCCCGTCAGTGGGCGCGACCTGGCCATGTCGCGGGAGGCGCCGTTGCACGTCAGTCGGCCTTGCAGCGCAAGCGCCCGAGACGCCAACGCATGGGCGGCCTGTGCGCAGCGCTGTGCCCTGAGCGCGGCGCAGAGCCCGAGGTCGGGTACCGCGCGCTGCCGGGCGCGCCCGCCGCGGAGGCCTCCTTCGATGCCGTCTTCGAGCTGCGCGAGCAGCTGGGCCGCGCAGCACCGCGCAATGCTACGCCTGCCGCGAGCGCGAGACGCAGCGCGACTTCGCGGTCAAGATTATCGACAAGCGCAAGGTGTCGGTGCTGTAGCGACTTGTTGCCGCAGTTTCGCCGCGAGGTGGACATCCTGTCGCGGCTCGAGCATCGCAACATCATTCGGCTGGAGCGCGTCTTCGAGAGCAAGAACTCCCCTGCACGTGGTGACCGAGCTGGCCCGCGGCGGCGAGCTCTTCGAGTACTTGGTGACGCGGCCTAACAGCGTGCTCACGGAGGCCTCGTGTCGTTCCTGATCCGGCAGTGCATCTCTGCCGTGGCGCACATGCACAGCCGTGGCGTGATCCACCGCGACATCAAGCTGGAAAACATCCTGCTAGCCGACCGGCCGCGGCATGCGCCGACGGGGACGCTGCGCAGGAGGAGCAGGCCGGCACTGAGACGCTGGCGACTTTCGCTCCATCGAGCTCAAGATGATCGACTTTGGCCTGGCCAAGTGGTTCGAGGAGAAGGACGGGTGCCGGCCCGCCGAACGGCCAAGACCTTCTTTGGCACGGTGGGCTACATTGCGCCCGAGATGATGCGCCGCAAGGCGTACACTCAGGCGGTTGACGTGTGGGCCCTTGGGGTCGTGACCTTTGTGCTCTTATGCGGCGTGTTCCCGTTCGACGACAACAAGAAACACGCGCCGCACCGCATCGACTACCGCTTGCACTATCCGTCGTGGGTCAAGGACCTCAGCGACTCGGCCAAGGACCTCGTTGCATGCCTACTACAAGTGGACCCCGCCAAGCGCATCACCGCCGAGCAAGCGCTGCACCACCCCTGGGTAGCCGGCCACACTGCTTCGCCGCGGGCTGTGCTCAGCTCGCCTGGTCGGCTCATCGGTCTCAAATCGCCGGTTATCTCCGCCGCTCTCGGCCAGAGCCTCGACGACGGCTTTGCGCTTGGCTCGCCGCGCGGCAAGGCCATGGTCAGTCCGCTGCGACTCGACGCCGACGCCCGCGGGGACGACACGCGCTCTCGCCGCGTCGCTGCAACCACAACACCCGCGAAGCGGACTTGGGGGCTGCGCAGCATGTGCGGGCGAGCTAGAGGGCTCTGACAACTATGACACAGACGACGACCACGACGAGGACGGGAGCGGCGCAGGCGGCATGGGCGACCTTGCGAGCAGCGCGGACTCGTCTTCGTCTTCGTCTCTCGGCTCGCCGTCGCTCATGGCGCTCACCTAGCTGTGAACAGAGCCAGAGCTTGTAGTACTTGAAACACAACAACAGACAGACACACAGACAGACAGACATGACAGAACAGACAGACGACGCTTAGATCACCCTTCGTATCGCGGTGCGTCGTGCGGGTCGGCGTACTGCGAGACAAAGCCTGGCGGTGGCTCCCAGACCGTCTCAAAGGTGCACGTTGAAGTAGTACGAGGCCTGGTACGAGTCGTCATAGTACTCCTCCCAGTCAGCCGGGTCCCCGGCAGCCACAGCTGGCGTCGTGGCCACCCACTGCCCGTAGGCGTCGTAGTAGCCCGACTGCCACTGCCCGTACTCGTCATAGTAGCCTTGCTCCTGGCCATACCCGTCGTAGCCGCTGTGAATCCCATAGTTGGGGTCAAAGTTGTCCGATCCGTAGTCCACTGGACTGCCAGCGGTGTGGTACCCGGACTCGTCGTGCCGCGGGTCGGTCCAGCGCGCCTCTTGGGTGACCGTGTTAAAGTAGTAGTACGCCTGCGAGCTGTCGTCCAGTACTCGACCCAGTCCTGGTACGGGTCGACGCCCGGCCCTGATTGCCCGCTCTCGCGGCTCCCAGGCCGCCCGCTCTCGCGACTCCCGGGCCGGCTTGAGCCCGCGGTGCCCGGCCGGCTCGGCCGGCTCGGCGGGCGCGCAGCCTTGCGCCGCATCTCGCGGCGGTCGCGCCAGCCGCGGTACAGCGCCTGAATGCGCCGCGCGGATTTCCTTGAGCCGCTCCTCAGCCTGCGCGCGCTCCTCAGCCTGCTCGCGTTCTTGCTTGGCGCGAACCTGTGCTACTTGCAAGCGAGCCACCTTGGCGCGGTACAGGTTTTGCATCTTGGCCGCCGCAATCTCTTGCTCTTGCTTCTCTTGCAGGCGCTCGAGTTCCTCCTCGCGCTCGCCCTTCTCACGCAGCTCAGCCAGCCGCGCTTGGTGCAGCTTCAACTTGGTGGTCAGCTCCCGCTGTGCGCGACGGGTGCGGAAAGCGCACTGGATGCGAAGGGCGGACTCTTCCATGCGGGCCTGTTCGCGTTTGGCCTCTTCGTCGGCCTTGAGCTTGAGCTTCTCCAGGAGCGCCTTTGTGCGCAGCTCGTCGACTTCGCTTGGCGTTCTGTGCGCGAATCACCGCCTGGAGCTTGAGGGCGGCGACCTCTTCTTCACGCGCGCGCAACTCGGCATCTGCCTGGCGACGCTCTTCGGCCTCGCGCTGCTTGCGTGCGCGGGCCTGATTGGCCGCTTCCCACTCGAGTCGCTCCTTGATCTCCTGCGCGCGGACGCGCTCCTTCTTGGACCGGTACACGGACTGGATTTTGACCGCTGCGGCGATCTCAGCCAACGCTTCAGCCTCCTTCGCGAGCCGTCGCCGCTCTTCCAGATCCCGCCGTGCAAAGGCGCGGTCCGAATCATGCGCATAAAGCCCTGGATCGTGGTCGCCGCGTTCTGCCGCCGTTGTTCCTCTTCGAGCCTTGCGCGGTCTTCGGCGTTCTTGCTCTCCTCGATCTGCTTCTGCAGGGCGGCCTCGCGCTCCAGCTGTGCCTTGTGCGCTGCTTCTTCTTGCAGGCGCTTCTGAAGGGCCTCGGCGCCGCCGCCGCCTCTTGCTGCGCCTGCTTCTCCTTAAGGGCGCGCTTCTGCTCCGCCAACTCCTGGGCATGCTTGACACGCCAGGCGCCCTGCATCTTGATCGCTGCAAGCTTCTCTTCCTCCTCTTCTCGGTGCCGGCGCTCTCGTTCTTGGAGCTCGTGGAGGGCCTTGGCCGCGGCTGCCGCATGCTTTGCGCGGACGTGCGAACGCGCGAGCTTGGCGCGCACGTGCTTTTGTATCATTATGGCAGCGCGCTCCAGCTCAGCAGCGCGCTCCTCTGGCGACTTTTGCTGTCGTTGGCGAATGGTTGACTCACGCCGTACCAGCTCCTTGCGGCACAGTGCGCCGCGCGCGTGTCGCTGAATGAGCATCGCGGCATGCTCCTCGGGTGATACATGCTCATTGTGCGCCGGCGGGGGCGGCGATAGCAGCTCAGCTGGCTCCTCCTCTTCCTCTCCGGCCTCTTCCGCCTCTTCCGTGCTTGCTTGCAATGGCGCTGTCTGCCGCTGCTGGTGCTGCTGGTGCTGCTGGTGCTGCACCCGCTGGTGTTGCACTTGCCGGTGCTGCACTTGGAGGTGGCGCGCTTGCTTGTGCTTGTGCTGCTTCTGCTGCTGGCGCCACCTGCTCTGTCTCGGCCAAAGGTTTGGGCTCAGGGCCATCGGGCTGCAAAATAGGTGTTGCCTCGGTGTCTTCCGCGTCCGCGTCATCTTGGGCCGTCTGCGCTGCCATCGGCTTGGCCCTCGCTTGATCCTCGAGTTCGGCTTTGGCAGTTGCTGGAGCTGGAACTGCGGCGATGCTGGTCGTGGATTCCGCGACCTGCTTGCGTTCCTCCGCGAGGCGCTCTTCTTCGCGACGCTGCTCGCGCAATGCCTGGTTGAAGGCCTGCTGCTTGTTTGGTATTCGCGGCGACCGAGCTGGCCACGACGGATTGCTTGAATGCGCTCGGCAGCGGCCTTTTGTTCGATAGCCTCCGCGGCCCTGCGCTTGGCAACAAGGTCACGAGCGAGTTTGCCGCGTGCAGCTTTGCACTCGAATGGCCGCTTCACGACGGCGCTCAAATTCCTGCGCCCGTTGCAGGCGGTAAAGACGGTAGTCCTTCTGGTTGCGGTGCGCGCGCCAGCGGGTCTGGATGGCGATAGCCGAGCGCTCAAGGCGCATGCGGGCCACGACGATGCGCGCGCGGTGTCCGCGAAAGACCGTCTGAATCTTTAGCGCCGCCTCGTCCTCGGCAACGAGCTGCATGCGCGTCTCCATGAGCTGCAGGCCGTGGATGCGGCCAAAGTAGCCCCGTACAAAGGTCTGGATCCACACCGCCGCCGTGGTCTCCGCGATGGCCTGCTGCTGCGCCCAGACAATCTGGCGAGCCACAAAGCCACGAAAGACGCGCTGGATGTTGACCGATGCACCCTGCCGAAGCCGCTGGTTGCGCAGCTCGCGGACACGCTTGCGCGCGACACGAGCCCGATAGCAGCCCTGAATACGCGTTGCCGCCACGCGCTCCCTGTGCGCCTTGAGCATCATCTTGGACAGCTTCTTGCCCTCAAAGCCCCGGTAGCAACGCTGGATAAAGCACGCCGCACGCGTGCGCCGGAGATGCTCGCGCACCTCAGACATGTACTGGCGCCCGCGGTGACCGCGGAAGATGCGTTGAATATGGGTGGCGGCGCGTCCGCGTCTCGCCGCGTCCGCGCAGGCGGCACAAAGCCGCGCGCAATGCGCTGGATTTGCACAGCAGCGGCATGTCTCTCCAGGTTGCGCTGGTGCTCGACCAGTTGCCACCATGTGTCGAGCGCTGCGATGGTCCTCTTGCGCTTCCAATTCGCAAAGAGGGACGTCAGGCGGCGGCTGCCCTTGAGCTTCATGTACTGCTCCACGTGCTCGTTGCTGCGGCTCCACAGCACAAACTTTTTCCAGATCTTGAGCGCCGCCATCACGTCCTTGAACTCGATGCGGCGCATGATGTTCTGCAGCTTTTGCATGCCCCACCGCTTGCAGTACAGCTGCGCGCGCAGCGAAGTGACGTTGCAGTTCTCTTGCACCCACTGCACGTTCTCGTTCACCTTGGCGTCCATCTCCTTCACGATGCTGTTTGCCAGCGCCAGCTCGCGGCGCAGAGGTCTTGGTTCACTTGCATGCCCGAGCGCAGCACGTGGGGCGTCTTGCGCGGCACGAACATGGCGCCCTCGCCGCCCTGTGCCGCGTGCCCGGTGTGCCCTCTGCGTCGTCTGCGCCCGCCGCCTCCGCCACCGAACCCTCCGCGGCCGCGGCCGCGGCCGCGGTGCATCTTGCGGGAGTGGTCTGGCGTCGGCAGCTTGAGCGGGGGCAGCGCGGACATGTACTTTCGGTACGCTTCGGGCACTGCATTCGCCGCGTGACTTCATTCGCCTCCACCGACTCGCCGCGCGTCTCCGACAGCGACTTGGCCATGGCCTGCATGCGTTTCCGGGCCTTCATCAGGTTGACAAATTCCTCGTAGTTGATCGTCCCGTCCCCGTCGGTGTCCGCTTCTGTGATGATCTCGTCGATGTCGCCCGTCTCCCCGAGCGACACTAGCACCTTTCGCAGCTCGTCGGGCGAGATGTCCCCGCTGCCGTCCTCGTCGTACTCCTCGAAGGCCTTCAGGTACAGCTCTGCCTCCGCTTCCGCCGAGCGCTCAGCGTCGTCGAGCGCTTGCATCTGCGCCTCCGACATGCCTAGCTGCACCGCAATACGCTGCGTATCCTCCCGCTCTTGCTTGTCGCGGATCTGCTGCTCGCGCATATCCGCCGCATTGTTCCCGGCCACCGCCACCGCTCCAGGCCTCGTGGGAGGCCCGTCGGGCGGCGTACGTGGCATCCGCGGCCTGCCCGCCCGCTCTGCAGCGAACATGGACTTGTACTCATCCACCTGCAGCAGCTTGGCCTTGTGCCGAGGCCTTGCCGACCTCGCGCTGCGGGAAGAACACCGCATCTCCAGATGCCATGATGCCGCGCTTGCTCCGCTGGCCAGCACGCGGCTCTGGGTCGCGCGAGACGGGTACCGCGGCGTCAGCGCCGTCGCCGCCGCCGCCGTCCACAACGCGAGCGGCGATGGCGATCCGAGTCACAGTCAGCTATAGCTCAGCTCACCTTCCTTCCATCAACGGATCTGCACCACCAAAAAAAAAAAAAAAATCGTAGCGGTGACAGGTTTCGATCCTGTGGCTTCTGGGTTATGGGCCCAGCACTCTTCCGCTGAGCTACACCGCTTCTGGAAAATCCAGTACTTTATATATTTCATTGGAAAGGGCAGAGCGCCTCGTCGCGATGGTCTTGGTGGCTTTGGCCGCCATCGAGGCCGCGCTTTCGAGATGGTCTTCGTCGTCGTGCGCCGCGGTGAGCCAGGCGGCATGGCGATGGATGGTGGATGGCAATGGTGTGGCCGTGGCCGGTTGGATCGCGCTTGCGATCGATGAAAAACAAAGCGACTCGGTTTTTTGGGTCAACTTCGCCCGTGTCTGCCAGTCAGGCTTTGGTGAGCGCTGCGCTGCGATCGACGCCTGCGTCGTCATCTGAACCCACGCCGTCGCCATCGGCTTGAGCGGCGGCCTCCAGCAACGAGTCGACACGCGGGAAGGCATGTAGAGGCGGCGCAGGGCCGTACGACTTGCGCTCGGGTTGCTGGGACTGCCCTTGGGGCTGCCATGGCGGCAGTGGCGGAGGCAGAACGCGACGTGGCGGCTCGGCTTCCTGTTGTTGGCCCTCTTGCTGCCCTTGGTGCTGCCGTGGCGGTAGCGGTGGAGCCACGACGCGACGTGGCGGCAGCGCGGGCGGTTTCTTTGCGGTCGGCGACGGTGGGATGGCGGGCCGCGGCGGCAGCTCAGGCAGCACCAATCCTGCAGGGCGCTTTGGGTTTCTGCTCCAGATTCTGGTAGACCGCCAAATGACTTTGTCAAGGCAGTCTCTCGGCTTGACGCAAACGTTCTGGTTGCCCTCGGCTGCCGGCGGCTGCGCTTGCTCTTGTTGAGGAACTTGGCGCGCTCCTCCGAGGTGGAGGACACGCCGTTCACGAGCACGCGGCGCGCGTAGAGCACCGAGAGGCACAGCTGCACAACCCATACGACGAAAAAGCCGCCGATGATCACGTCGCTGTTGTTGCGCTCCGGCGCAAGCGCCGAGAGCCCGGAAAGCCCGAGAAGCATAACAGATCGCTCGGCGAGCTGCTGCAGAAGCGGGTCGCGGTACGGCTTGACCCACGACAACCCAGCAAGCAGCACCATGCAGCCCACCATAAAGTAGGCGATGGCCAAGGCATCGCGAAAGCTCGTCTCTTCGACCAGCCGCTGCACGAGTAGAAAGCCCGGGATGAGCCAAAACTTTGCAATGAGCGAGACCACCTCGGTCCAGCGAGCCCCACCGCTCGAATTGTAAGGTGCCGTCAGAACCTCACCCGCCTGCCAGGCGCCGTGCACGCCGGGCCGACCTGCCCTCCAGATGAAAAAGCCAATCATGACCGGCACGAGGACCGGGTAGGCCGCAAGCAGGACCATGATGATCGGGTACCAATCGTCCACGTCACGGACTCCCGGCTCGGGGCAGAACGGGGTCGCCACGGCAGTTCCGGAGCACCCCGAGGCCCCGGCGCTGCAACCGACGGGGTCCCCATCTTGGCGCACAAACCACCTCGGCAGGAAGGCTTGGACGACACGCGCGGACACGCCCGGGTAGACCAGCACGGAGATCTTGATGACGAGCAGAAGCAGAGTCTGCAAAGGTGCGTTCGGGTCGACACGGCGCATCGCCGCCGCTCCCACCGCCTTCTTCTTCATCACCGCTGGTGCAGGCACTGTTGCTGCCGCCGCCGTTGCTGGCGCTGGGCAGGCCTCCACGGGTTGCTTGGCCGCGCTGGCATGGCTTGACCGGCGCGAAAGGGCGAGGACGACAGTGGCCGCATGGCAACCGCGGCGACTGGTGCCAGGCTGTACACCAGGAGACCCATGAAGAAGTCCAGCTGGAGGGCGCAGCCGATGTGAAACGCCTCGAGGACCATCGAGATATCCACCGAGAAGAAGACGAACATGACGCTGCTCGAAGGCGTTTGCTTGACGCCGCGCATGGTCGCAGCGAGCAGTGCAAAGTGGACCTGCGAGAAGCTGATCAAGATCATGACGACTTTGCCAGTGAGCAGCGACACGTAGGCTCTTACGCCTCGAACGCCGCACATAGGCCTTGCCGGGTCGCGATCCCGGGCCACCTTCGCGCCCTTACACACTTGAAGACCACAAAGGCGGCCGGCAATGCAAGCAGGAGACATAGCAGCAGGCAGTACAACACGAGCAGCGCGGCGTGCTCGGCGGTGCGCTCCGTGTCGCACCTCTGGCAACCAGTCAGGCGCGACATGGCGAAATCAGGCTTGCAGCCGCTGCACAGCGCGCCGCGGTGGCCTTCCGCGCAGATCGCGTCGCCCGCGTGAACCACGCCTGGCTCGGGCGGCGCGTCGCAGAACTCGTTCTCGCACTTGTACAGCATCGTGCTATTGCCATCGATGCGCCAGTACCCCGGCCGCAACTTGAGCGAGGCCAGGCTTGCGGCGCCCTCAGTGCAGTCCGCGCCCTCGAGGCACAGCTCGCACCGATAGCCCGACTCGGAAGCATCGTCCACGCGGTAGAAAGAGGGTGCACACGGGCACACGTCGGGCTGGTCGGCCATCGAATTCTCGGGGCACGGTCTGCACTCTGCCCTGGTGTCGCTTCCAGGTTCCCGGGGCGCACAGGCACGCTGACGCGTTCGCGGCGCCTGTGATCGTCGTGGTAGACCCCGCCAGCACCTCTGTACAGCTGACGCATGAATCCTGCCAGGCTTGCTCTGTCGAAAAGACCCAATCTCGCACTCTTGGCACAGCTGGCCGTCGGTATTAAAGTACCTCCCGGCCGTGCACACGCACACGAAGCCGCCTTCTTCGAGATCGAGGCGGGTGTAACTCCACTTGCACGTGCAATCGTCTTGCACTGGGGCGTCCGGAAAAACCTTTTCACCAGGTGCCAGCCTTGTCTCAGACCACTGTGGGCATTTCTGCTCGCAAGCCTGCCCAAAGTACTCTGGACTGCACTGCTCGCAGGCGCGACCGACAAAGGCCTCTCCGCAGATGCAGGTACCGGCAGCAAGCGCGAGGCCGGCGTCGTCGTCCACCTTGAGGTCCAGCTGCTTTGCCGCCTCGCGGAACACAAAGCGGTCGAGAGCGCCTTGTGCGCAGAGCCCGCGGCCGCGGGTACAGTCTGAGGCGCACTCGGCGGCGGTGTTGGTAAAGTAGCGAAAACCGCTTTGGTCCCAAAACACCAGGTCGAGGTCCCTGTCGTCGTCAAAGTCAACGGCGGTCATGCTAGGAAAGCCGACAACGGCGGGCAGCACGCTGCTCTCGCGCGGGACGCGCTCTAGTGTCCCCTGACGCCAGCGAAAGTGCAGCATCGAGCTGTCTTGCATCCACACAAGCACATCTACCTCGCCTTCGCCATCGAGATCCGCAGCCACGACCATGGGGGGGGCTCCACTGGGTGTGAGCCGATCTCGACGGACAGGACCGTCTGAAAGTCTGGCACGGTCTTGCTGCCCGAGTTGAGACTGATGTATAGCTGGAACTCGCCCTCTTCATCGTACTCAACATAGTCCCCATAGTACCCGGGGAGCTGATACGCGCACCAGATGCTGTCCACGAGCCGTCTCCGTTGAGGTCTGCGGCGGTCCCAGAGGTGACCGTCCCGCCCGGCAGGTCCACTGACACGGAGCTATATGGGTCGAGGGTTTCGGGCCCGCTCCTGCCAGAAACCATGATCAAGTCGCCGAAGGCCTCACCGCCAATGAGGTCGTCCTCGCCGTCACCGTTGATATCGATCACGGCAAACCACGTGGAGGCGGACGCGTCGTACTCAGAGGGCGCCAGCCTCACCCTGGTGATCAGCAGATTCTCCTCGCTCGTGTTGTAGAACCCATTGGGGCCCGCTCTGAAGCTCTGCAAGCCCTGGGAGGCGGTCTTGACAAAGACGTCACCACTCGCAGCCGAAGAGCAGATGGTCTCTACGTCGGGGGAGAATGGGCTCCAGGATGCTGAGCGGATCGACCATGGCGTTTGGCGTAAAGCTGGCGCCAACACCTGCCATGCGGTGGAGCTGCAGGGTCCACTCGCTCGACTGTGGGCTCGTGGCCAGGACCATATCGTCATGGCCGTCGCCAGTGAGGTCGATCATCATGATTGACTCCAGCTCCAGCTCCAGTTTGCTGAGCAAGAGTCTGGTGTCCCCAAACGGGTTGTCCTGGCCAGCGAGTTCCGTGAGCGCCCTGCCGGTTGGCGAAGAAGCGCACGGCCGACGTTGCGTTCAAGGCCATGACGTCGTCAAAGCCGTCGCCGCTGTAGTCCACAAAATGAAGGTCGCAGTGGGTCTCGGGGCAAAGCGGCTCAAGCGGGTGTCCTTCCGTTTGGACTTGAAAGTTGACGCCGGTACCCTCTTGGGTGCGGACTCCAACCAGCAGCGCGCACACGCCAGTGTCGGGCCAGGACACGGCGATATCCAGTACCGCGTCGCCGTTCAGATCGCCAAATGCAAGCTGGGGCGGTTTGGTGGCCCTAAAGCGCCCCATGCTCTCCTCCAGCTGCTCCTGCGTGACCAGCCTCTCCGCGAGACCGTCAGCGATCGCAATGATCTCCCAGCTCCTGGACCCCGTCGCCAGAAGAGCGGCGACAGCCGGCGTGGCGTTGGCATGCAGCCGCACCATCGTCTCCTGCTGCGGGCCGCTGTAAGACGTCTCGAACTCGCTCAGCGGGTTGGATTCCTCTCTGTTGGGGTCAAACTTGGGTCGTCGCAGCGTTCCCACGTTGGGGAACATCTCCGTCCCGTCCACGACGTCCAAGAGCCCGTCCCCGTCCGCATCCACAATGCGCGCATCCGGCCCTGCTGTCAGCAGCTCCTCTCCCGCCTGCGCGAAGCCCGCCAACACCCTCGCAAAATGGCATCTCCCCACGCCACGCTGGCCGCTCGCGTAGCCGGGCAAGCACGGGCCGCACGGCGGACTCGTCGCCCTCTCGAAGCAGCTCCCTGCAGCGCTCGGCGCGCGCGACGCCCGCAAGGAGCGCGCCCAACGCCCCGAGCACCAGCGCCCGACCCATCAGCCAGTCCCGGTCACCAACACGATCACAAACCGAGGAAGCTTGATGGCCTGGAACCACCTGCACCTGGCACCGCGGCACAAGGACCTCTGGTCCGTGGACGTGGCCATCAAGCTAGACGACGAGACGACGATGTCGGAGCCCGGTACTAATCGACCGGGTCGCGGCGCCTGTGCTCGTCCCGCAAGCGTCTACTACGTACCTCCTGCACGACAAGCGCCCCGTGTGCCAGACCGAAGCAGGCCGAGCTGATCAAATACGCTGCCGGGCGCTGTCGCCAGAACGATGCAGGGCGCCGAAAGCGTGCCACCGGCTAATTGCACACGGCGACTTGGCGCATCGTCGTGGAGACGTCGTGGAGGCCGCAGGGCTGCTTTTTTCTCAGCGTCATTGCGAGCTCAGAGACGGCGAGTCGTCGCGCTGGCAGGCCCAGGGCGCGAGCGGGTCCAGCGGCGAGCTCGGGCCGAGCATCGGGCCGAGCGGCTTGCCATTCGAGAGGACAGGGGGGCTGCTTGGCGGTGAGAAGTTATTCGAGCTCGAGAGAATCTCGAGAGTTGCTTCATGAACAGACTTGCGCAAGGCCCGAGTGATGCAAGGTGGCGAGGCTCGGTCGACATACAATGTTGATTTATCTTTGCAGAAACAGGGGGGAAGGTGCTCCTTGCACTCACTATGCGTTGCCGCAGTACCATCCGCAGTCGCTCTCGTCGCCTTCCGAGTCGCGCTCGCTCTCCGTGGTGTCAGCGCCGCTGCCGTCCTCCATAGAGTCCGTGCTTGTGTCCCAATCCATGTCGCAACTCTCGGTGGTGGCAGAGCTCGCGCTGGACTTGTCGAGGCAGAAGCTGGCGGTGTCACTGTCCTGCTCCTGGTCACGATCGCCCTTGCTCAAGGTCGCAGCAGGCTTGTTGCCCTTGCTGCGGCTCGGGCGCCCGGCCGGGAACCTCAGGACACGCTTCGTGCTGGAGCCGAAGGCCACGACCGACCGCGTGCCCTTCTGCTTGCTGCCATGGCGCTTCCTGTTCTTGCTCGAGGTTGTCGGGGCCATGAGAGTAGATCCACCGCCTTCTTGCTCTCAGCGGCGGGCTGGGCGTCGGGCTGGGCGTCGAGCTGGCGTCGGGCTGGGCGTCGGGCTGGGCGTCGCGGGCGTGCTTCTCCTTGGCCTCGATGAGCTCCTGCCGCAGCCTGTTGATCTCCTCGGTCGCCTCGTTGAGCAGTTGCTTGTCGCGCGCGGACTCCATGCGCAGCTCGCCATCTCGCGGTGCTCGAGATCAGCTGCGCTTACGTAGCCCGGCTGTTGCGGCTGCTGCGGCTGCTGCTGCGGCTGCTGTTGTGGTAACGGCTGCTGCTGCTGCTGTCATCGCTGCTGCTGCTGCTGCCGCTGCCGCTGCAAAGAAAGCGCGGGTTGTTGAGGTTGCCGTCCGCGTTGTTGCTCTTTCGCGCGGGCTTGGGCGACTCCGTGTGCGACGTTTGCTTGCCGAGGGTGTTGTCGATCGAGGCCAATGCGGGTCGCGGCTTGGGTGCGCGCGTTGCTTTCGTCTTGCGCTTCTCCTTGTGCTGGCACTTTGAGGTCTGGTTGCTGGCTGGTGGTCTTGGTCGTGGTTGTCGTGGTCCTGGTGGGCGTAGCGTTGCTCATGAGGCTCGTTCCGCCCATCCACTGCCAGCTCATGAAGGGCTCCATGACCGAGAAGATGGCGAGGGTCAGCACGTTCATGCCGTCGATGTCTGGGTGCATCATCTTGCCTGGTTGTTGCTGGTGCTGGTGCTGGTGCTGGTGCTGGTGCTGGTTCTTGCTTGCTGCTGTTGCTCGGGTCCTGCTCGGGGTCTGCTCGGGGTCTGCTGGGCTCCACTCGTCGCCTCTGCTTGAACATACAGAACTGGCTCGACAGCCGCCGCAGATACGCGTCAAGCAGGAGCGTTTCTTTTGCTCGTGGACTTGCGGACCTCGGGGCGGCGTCGACGCTGTCCGCGCAGCGCAAGAGCTGTGCTTCTTGCCCATCACCTTGTCCGTTGCAACAAAACAGCGCGAGGCGGAACTTGTTTTCACTCTCCCTTGCCTGTATTTTTGGACTCCACAGCACCCCGCCCGCTCTTTTTTTGCAATCAAGTGTGCTGTCAACCCCTCTGCGACCTGCGAGCGAAGGCCGCACTCTACCCGTTTGCCTGCTTGCGCGCCTGTGAGCATGTCCGTTGTGGGCCCGGCGGTGCGAGGCAGCTCACTTCGCGTGCCGCTCTGGCCGCGAGCTGGCTAGCTGGCTGGTAGGTCTCTGTAGGGCCTCGAGGCGCAGACGCACAGTCCATCCTGCAGTTGCGCTGGCCTCATCTGCACGAGCTCTCCGATGGCTGAGGTACCGGTGAGAGCTTCGCGGTCAGCAAGAGAGCGAGTAGATGTCTGGGACATTGTTGTACTCGTTCTGCGAGGCCCTCGAGCGTTTCAGGCGGGACCGGAGCGCACGACCTCCGCGCCGGTCTGTCGGCAGCGCCTGTAGCGCTTGCGGCCGATGCGTTCTGCAATCTCTCCGTCAGGGGCCGTTCGGAGGTCTTCTTCTCGAAATCTAGCAAATGCCGGATCCCAGCGCAACGGATGGCCGCGGCTGCGGCTTGAAGGCTTTCAAAGTACGGCAGACGATCTCGTGCAAGCCCGTGGCTCTGCTGCGGAGGGACGCCGGCCCGGACGGCTACGAGGCGCCCAGGGCCGTGCTGCGCGCCCGCGCCCCCGTCGTCACTGCACATGCGTTCCCGAGTGCTGGTGTGAGGGAGGTTGACTTGTGGAAAGTGTGACTCGCCTGCTTCGTTGAATTATCAAGATGAAGAGAAGGACGAGGTGTTGGGTTGGCATCGTGAGTACAGCGTGGCATGGCCCTGCGAGAGCTACGCGAGCCCGAGAGCAGGCGTCCCAGGTTTTTGCTGTGGCACCCACTGGTGTGTCTTCACCGCCCACCCATTATTATCGCAGCAAGGCCGAGAGGTAGTTGGTTTGACGTGTCACACGTGATTGGTCCAAAGCAGAGAAGGTCATCTGGGGACCAACTTTGTCCGAGACCCGACTGCCGTGACCGTGACTGACATGACTGACATGTGTGACTTTGCTGATTGTTTGAGGCGAGGCGCGCAACGTGGGATGCTGGCAGCGCGCGCCGCGAGGTCGGAACAAAGTCAGCAACGGGAAGGCCGAACCTACGCCTGACTCATGGCGGCGGCTAGCGCTAAAGCGTGGAGTGCTGCAACAAGCCTTCTGCGGCGTCCATTATCTTGATCAAACAGGACACAAGGTGGTGCGTGCCCAAGGATGTCGCTCCACTGGCAACGATGGAGGGTGTTAGTATACTCGTTTGATGATGTTCATTGCGCGCCGCCAGCACTATGCCGCGGCAGAGTAAAGCGTACGCTGGCTAGCAGACCCTGTTCAGGTCGACACCGACCGAGCTCGAGCTCGGCACGAGCATCGGTACGGCAGTTAAGCTGCCACGAGGTCCTGCGGTGCGCCATCGTGGGGCGGCGCGAAGGTTTTGGGGGGCACGGCGGGGGGGGGAAGGGCTGCGGCGCGTCGCGGCGCACTCTGGAAGCGACTGGGCTTTGCGCTCGCGCAGCGAGGGCCGCGATGCCGCCTCCTCGTCGGCAGCCACGCTGGTCCGACTGGCTTCATCCTCCTCTCGCCCGACCTCGCCGGGCTGCCCGTTGGTGCCGTGATCGCGTTTGGCCTGGCCAGTCGCGCTGCGGCGTGCGCAGATGGCGAGGTTGGCAATCTCGGCGAACCACAGGATGTAAAAGGCGAGCACGATCTCGGTGGCATTTGAGCGCTTTGGCGCGTATAGCGACGCAACGAGGCCCGAGATGACGAGCAGGAACAGCGACTGCTCTGCGACGCGCTGCTCTTTGGCGTCGCTAAAAGGCGCGGCGCGTTGCAGGGCGGCGAAGAGGACGAGGAGAACCAGGCACACGTAGATGCCCGCACTGCCGTTGGGAAACATGTCGTCCGCGGGAGCGCCGTGGCGCACGAGAATGAAACCGATCGTCAAGGTCAGCTCGGCAAGCAGGGCCGCCAGCACGGCCCAGCGCGACACTGTGTCGCCTCGAAAGGGGGCGCTGCGAGGCGATGGCCCGCTTGCCAGGCGCTCGTGCTGTCGGTGTGCCTTGCTTCAAAGAGCGCCGCGCCGACAAGGAGGGGCACTCCGATCGGGTACGCCAGGGCTGCCAGCGCAGTCAGTGGCAGCCAGTCCGCCCGGTCCCGCGTACCAGGCGCAGCGCAGAACGGCGTTGCCGGTTCCACGGAAAGTCCGCCAAGCGCACTAGCGTCACACCCCGTGGGCGCGCCCTCGTGGTGGACAAACCAGCGCGGCAGGTTGGCCTCGACGATGCGCGCCGAAACGCCCGCGCAAGAGAGCAGCGCGAGAAGGAGCACCGTCTCGAGCACGAGCTGTCGCGCGCGCTGCTGGGCACGACGCGCAGACAGCGTTGCTAGCTCCTCAGGCGCGACCCAGGGTGTCTGGTCGCTGCCGCGGATGCAGGGCAGCGGGCGCGGCAGCGGCAGGAGCACGAGCACGGCGGCGAGCGCGACGGCGACGCCGGGCAGGAGCACGTAGACGAGCGTGCCAGAAAAGTAGTCGCTGGCGATGGCGCAGCCAGTCGCCAGCGCGTCAAATACGATGGTGATATCGAGCGCGGCGAAGAGCAGCGGGAAAGCAGCGCCGCGCCAGTGCGGGCTGGTCAAGCAGGGCTGACCGCAGCAGCAAGAAGTGCACCTGGGAAAAGCCGACCAGCATGGCGACGAGAGTAGCGTGTCGCCAAGCTGCGGCCCCCGCCGCCGACGCCGACGCCGCTGCCGCCGTGCCCCGTCGCGTGGTTCTGCGTCTTGGGTTGTCTCTCGCGCGCGTCTGGCGCCAGAGTATGGCAGCCGGAAGAATGGCCAGCAATAGTGCGGCCAAGGTGAGTAGCCCAAGCAAGCCTCGATGCCGGCGCGTGCGGCCCTCGTCACACTCTACGCATCCCGCGGGCCAGCTCATTGCAAACCCCGTTTTGCAGGCGCTGCAGAGCGGGCCTGTGTGGCCAGTTCCACAGAGCGCCTCGCCATGCGTGGCCGTCGCGGTGCGATTGTGCGGCGCGCAGAAGGCAAGGCCAGGCGTGCACTCGTAGAGGCGCGTGCTCTCCGCTGCAATGCGCCAAAAGCCGGGCAACACCGGGAGGGCACTCAGCGTCGCGCCGGCCACTGAGCAGTTGGCGCCTACGGGGCACGGCACGCACGAGAACCCCTGCGCGCTTGGCTCCCGAGGGTCGTCCTCCACCCGGTAGAAGGAGGGTGCACGGGGGCACTTGTCCGGCCTGCTGGCGTCGCTGTTCTGCGGGCACGGTCGACAGCGCGCAGTAGCAAGATCCTTCCAGGTTCGGGCGGGCAGAGGCACGTCGACCTATCCGCGCCGCCCGGAGCCAGCGTGATTGCGTCCGAAAGCACACTCGAGCATGGCGTGCACGTCTGCGCAAGGCTCGCGTCTGACTTGAAGGTGCCAATCTCGCACAGCTCGCAGGTCCTGGAGGCGTTGTCGAAGCGCGCGCCTGGTGGGCAGACACAAATCAAAGCCGGCACTGTTTCGCATGGCGTCGGCGTCGGCGTCGGCGTCAGCGTTGAGAGGGAGGTCGCGCCGCACAAACGTGGCATCGCACTTGCAATCATCTGCTGAAGGGCCATCGGGATAGATCTTGTGGCCGGGGAGCAGGCTGGTGCGCGAGAAGGCCGGGCACGCCGCATCGCAGTCGGGGCCAAAGTGCGAGGGCGCGCACTGCTCGCACGCGCGCCCAGTATAGGCCGCGCCACAGACGCATGATCCAGCGGCGGCGGCAAGGCTTTCGGCCCCGTGCTGCAGAGCAGCTTCTCGAAAGACAAACTGACCGACATCGCCCTGTGCACACTGGCCGCGACCGCGCGTGCACGAGGCAGCGCAGTCCGCGGCCGTGTTGACAAAGGACGCGAAGACTTGGCGCCCGGTGAAGCGGCTATGTCCAGATCACCGTCGCCGTCCACTCCAGCACCGCGAGTGAGCGGGCGCTGGCCGCGATGGTAGATGTGGCGGACGACTCGCGCACTCTGCCGGCCTCCCAGACGAAGAAGCGCGTGGCGGGTCGCGGGTCGCGCAGCAAAACAGCGATCTCGGCGGTACCGTCGTCGTCATAGTCTGCTGCAACAATGTCGGTGACCCGGGACCCGAGCGGGACGGTGGCAACGGGCGCTCGGGGCTGAAGGCAGGCCTTTCGCGTGCCTTGGTTGAGGAAAACGAGGAGCGCGCCGTCCTGGCGGCGACAACGTCCACTAGACCATCGCCGTCGAGATCTGCGAGGCCGACTGCAGAGGCGCCCGCGGTGGCGCCCAGGCCGATCGGCTCGAATCTGGCCACTCGGGACTGATCGCCAAGCATGATGACCATGTTGAGCGCTGGTGCGCCAACGACCGCGTCGTCAAGGCCGTCACCGTCCATGTCGCGGAGCTGCACCCACGCTGGAGGCCCGCCAAGCTTGCGCACCTGTGGCGCAAGGGCTGCGGCTAGCCCGTTGTTGGGGCCGGCCTCCACGAGCGTGCCGTTGGGGCCGGCAAAGACAAGGACGCGCACTGCGCCGTCATTCAGTAGTGCCACAGCGGAATTTGCTGGCGCCGTGGCGACACGAAGCATTCGGAGGTCGGCGGCGATTGCCGAAGGCACTGCGATTGCCGTGGGCGTCGTGGGCGCGGCCGGCGTGAAGCTCGACCGCCCACCGCGCGCGAGAATGAGTTGCAAACCTGCGCCGTCTGAGCGCGACAATAGCAGGTCCTGCACGCCGTCTGCGTTA
Source organism: Thraustochytrium striatum (assembly GCA_022244645.1). Lineage (NCBI taxonomy): Eukaryota > Bigyra > Thraustochytrida > Thraustochytriidae > Thraustochytrium > Thraustochytrium striatum. The sequence continues at coordinate 145,982 of JACDIV010000028.1, read as the reverse complement.
AAGTCAGCCATGGCGATCGCGGACACGAAGTCCATTGCCAGGGGCTGCAAGCTTGCAAAGGGTCCGCGCGACACTGGAACGGCGTTGAAGGCGCCGGCGGCACTCGTGTCGTTGCGGAAGAAGGCGAGGCCAGCCTCAGACGCGACAATGGCGTCCATGTCGCCATCGCCGTCGTCGTCCAGAAAGTGCACGGAGCAGCTGGCACGATTGCGACAGAGGGCAGCGAGGACGTGCTGGCCAGGCCCAGCGGGCTCTAGGCGCGGTGCGGAGGGTTCCCCGCGGCCGAGAAGCAGACCGTGGACGACGCCGCCCTGCTCGCGGCGCCAGACAAGCGAGGCGTCCTGGCGACCGTCGCCGTCCACGTCGGAAAAGGCCACGTGCGGTGGCCGAGCGCCACAGCAGCGCTGTCGCCGCCGGCGTCTCGCCAAACTTGCTCGAGGGTGGCTGCGGGGCGAGTACCGTCGCGGCGGCGCGGGGTTCAAGGCCCTCGGCGCCGAGCGCGTAGCGCAGGAGCCGCGCGGGCGAACCAGCTGTGACGACGATTGCTTCGAATGGCCCGTCCGCGTGCAGGCGCACGACGACGATCTGTGCACCTGCACGGCCAGGTCGAGCAGCGCCCTCTCGGGCGGCTTGTCAAAGGTCGGGTGACGTCGCGAGCCGCTATTGAAGAGCACGGGCCCGCCGTCGCCGCGCAAGACCACGTCCAGCGCGCCGTCGGTCCACGTCCAGCACGCCGGCAATTGGCGCGTTAGCGGCTGCCGATCCCAGGCCTTCGGGCTCGCCGACGAAGCCGAGCTTGATGGCCGTAAAGCGGCACGTGCCCGGCCAGTCCGTGCCCGTGTAGCCGCGCAGGCATGGCCCGCAGGGCACCTGCGTGGTGCCGTCCTGTTCCGGCTCTTGGCGTCCCAAATCCGCGCATTGGGTGGCGCCGCAGGGAGCCGCGAGACAAAGAGCGGCGGTGGCGATGGCGACGGCGGCGGCGGCCGCACGGGGCCTCATGGCGCCGCCCTCCCAGCGCTCGTCCGTCCGTCCGTCGGCTGCCTGTCAGTCAGGTGCTGCCAGCAGCTCGAGGCTTGGATAGTTTTGCCCGTGTGTGTGTGCGTCAACGCGTTGTTTTGGTGATCCCAGGAGTCTGCGACCGTTTCGCATCAAAACTCTAACATTGATTTTTTGGGCCATGATTAGATTTAGCGCTCTGCATATCCCTATCCAACGAAATAACGACCTAATATTAGGCGCCTGCTTGTTCCCATGTAAACCCCATGTCTTGTACATGCTTGGTCCTATCAGTCTAGTAGCATCCTAATACTACGCGATTTTGCCGAGTCGTCTGCTTATCCGCCTATGTATCCTAACATTCCGACTAGGCCGAGCGACGTTTGAAAACGTTGCTGAAGCATTGCTTGAAGGACTTCTTGTAGGACGCTTCAGGCGCTTCAACAGGCCTTTGGAGCGCCTTGCAACAACGGCAAAGTGCGAGAGCGCTGCATGGTGCTGCGCTCAACAAGATGGCTTAATCATTTCGGTTCTGGGATCTTGGGCAGTTCGTGGAACCTCTCCAGCACGTTTTCGTGCCGGCTCGCTGGTGGTTTTGGCGCGTAGTGTGGAGCGCGATGTTGCAGGTGTGACAGCGGAAACTCGCCTTTTTCCCGCACATCACGCACGCTCGCTGAGTCTGTTTGGTAATCGGCGCAATGCTCTCGCCGCCCTCCGTGACGATCTTCTTCAAGACCCTTGTCGAGCCGATTTCGTCCCGGATGTGCTTGTAGCTTGCGTCCAGGCGGATGCTTTTGGCAGGCCCCTTGTTGTAAAACTCCCGAGCGCCCTTGGTCCGCGCGGGTAGGTTCTTCAGGACCTCCTTGACCTGCTCCTCCGTGAGGAGGGGTGGGCCGGCGTGGGACGCACCTGACCGGGGAGTGTCCCCGTCCTCGCTAGCCGCAGCCGTGCCGCGCATCACTAAGCGCTCAGCAAGCTCGGAGATAAAGATCTTCAGCGAGTCGTGCTGGTTTATCTTGTTGCGCAAGGCGGCCATAGAGCCCGGGGTTGTCCTTGAGTCCCTTCGCGACACGACGGATCCGCTCCAAGATGAAGGCGTTGCAGGCGAGGTGCTTGAGGCCGCGTAGCGCCACGAGTGAGTTCAAGCCGAGCTTGATGTTGTCGGATGTCGACAGTTTCGCGACGTATTGCGTGCTCCCGTCGAGCCCGCCCTTGAGGGAGTTGTACATGACCTGCGGCATGCACTTGAAGATGTAGATCGGCGGCAGCAAATTCGAGTTCACGCGCTTACGGATGGCGCGCCAGAGCCGCATATGCGACGCGACCACGCCACGGTCCGGACCGAAGACCTCGGGCACCTCAGGGGCTTTGGGCGGCGCGTCCGCCCACATGTGAGCCCACATCATGAGGTCTTTGAACTTGCCCAGGGCGGTGCAGTACGTCTCCCTGGCCGAGCGCGGCACGGTGATGAGCACGTGGTAAAACGTCTTGGAGGAGTTGGCCATCACAAACAGGACATGCTCAAAGTCGAACACCATGGCCTGGTGGATGAGCTGACCGCGGTATTCGGCGGGAACAGCTCGCCACCATCTCTCGTCACCAACCTCACACCCAAAGTAGCCACCGTAGCTTCTGGCAATCTTCTCGGCCTTGAGCTCCAGGTGCTTGACGGTGCGAGTCTTGAACTCGCACGTTGCGTACACTTCGCTGCTCGTGCCTCCGGGCGGGACGACTCGCGCAATGGCATCAGCGGATACCGCTAGATACGGGTGAGCGATGCTTGCGCACAGGCCAACCTCAAAGATTGCGCGACACCATGGCATGCTGCCCACGTCGTTGAAGATGTTGTTCTCGTTCATGGTCCCAGTCTTCATGGCCTGCGACGCTCGAAGCCGCCCAAACCACGATTGGACGAGCCGGCGCGCGGCGGCCTCGTTCTTGGACAGCCCCTCAGTGCTGCCGACTGTCTTGTTGAATTTGCCATGGAGATCCTCGTCCGCGCTGTCCGCACCGTCGCCATTCTCGCCGATAATGTTGACGTCCTCACTCTTGTCGACTTCGTCCGCGTCGACTCCGTCCGCGTCGACCTCGTCGACCTCGTCCGTCGACTTCGGCCGCGTCGACCTCGGCCACGTCGGCCTCGGCCACATCGACCGCGTCCGCGTCGACCTCGGCCGTGTCGGTCTCAGTCGTGTCGATCCCAGCCGCGCGGGAGCTGAGCAGCTTGAGGGCGTCCTTGTCCTGCCTGGCAAACTGTGCGCCGGTCGTTCCTGTTAGCACGAAGGCGCGCAGCACATGCCACTCGGCAGAGCGCTGCCAGCAGGTGAGTGGCCTGGCGCTGCGCGAGACTGCATGTTCTGCTTCTCTTGACTCAGTGCTCTTCGTCCCAGGGGCCGGGGTAAAACAGCATCTGCTTGCCCTTCTTGAAGTCGGCAGGGAGCCTCATCTTGGTCATGGTGATCGTCCTGGCCATGTCGGAGATGAGCACGTCCGGCACGCCATACGCCACGAAGCGCACAATGTTCGCCTTGTCGCTGCTGGGGCGCTGGTAGTCCACGAACGCAAAGGCAGTCAGCGCGCGGCTGCCAGCTGGGTCTTTGACCGTCGCAGAGGCAGCAAAGATCTCACGTCCCATGCGCTTGTCGTCATTTACGATTAAGCTGTCGTCGGTAACGACGCCCAAGCGCACAGCATGGTCGATCACGTCCTCGTCCAGCATCCGCTTTACCTTGGCCGCACCAGCAGTCCTCGTCTCCTGCATCCGCTCTGCCCGCGTACCCTCTCGTTGTTTCCCGGCTGCGACAGGGGCAGCCTCGGTTGCCTTCTTGGCCGCGGCCTTCGTCGACATGCGCTCCTCGCGCACGAGCGCCGAACCCACCTTGTTGCGCAAGGAGCTCAGCACTTCGATCGGATGGTCGCTATTGTCGCTGATCATGACGAACGACAGACGCTTGCGGATAAAGAGCTTCCAGAGCTGCTTGCTGCTATAGCCCCGATCGCAGGTGCCAAGGATGCCACTTAGGCAGCCACCGTTCGCCTTCGCGACGTCGTCTAAGATGGTCTCCACCGCCTTGATGGTCGTGTGGTCAAGACGACGCTTGTGGTACGTGGCGAGGAAGGGACGGAACAGTGACTCGCTCACGCTGTCGTTCTTGATGCCCTCCTTGCCGGCCTTCCGGTGGCTCAAAGCCTTGGACTCGTTCTCCTTTGAACGCGACGCGATGAGTTCGTCGTCGACCACGAGGACCATGTGTTGGTTGACGAGAATACGACGACACGGCGCGTACATCTTTTCCTCGTACTCTCGCCATTGGCTCACGGTGTCAGTGTTTCGGGTCCCTTTCTGCTCCCACGGGCAGACCATGGACCAGGCATGGGCAATTTTCACGAGCTCGGACGGGCTGAGTCCCAGGTCCTCCAGGTCCCACTCAACCTTCATCTGTGTGCGAAGGTGCTGCATGGTAGTTTTTAGAGCCAGCCGGATGTTTGCTCGAGAAGAAAGCACCCCGCAAAGCGCAAGAGGTCCTTCAGCGTCAGCTCCTTGGGGATCCTTCCAGCGAGGTTCGTGTTGACCAGCCAAGCATCGTGCGCAGGGCTGGTTTCGCCACGAGCTCGAATACGTGCGTCGCGTCCAGGTCATTAGGCTCGACCCCGCTGAAGTCCACCGCGTAGTCCTCAAGAGCCTTTGCTACTGTCTCGACGTACAGCATCGCCCGCTCCAAGAGCATCTCGCTCCGCGCGTCCTCCTCAAACATAATAGTGTACTCGTCCGGGTGGGGCAAGGCCTTCCACTGGCCGAACTCGATCTGTTCCGGCTCGAGCGGTCCCTGGGGCGTCACGCGCGGTGCCTTTTGCGGTGCCTTCTGCGCGCTTGAACTCGTTGATGAACTCTTGCCGTAGTCGCGGCAGCCCCTAAAGCTCTTGCGCAGATGGCCCAGCTCACCGCATGACTTGCACCTCTTCTGCGTCTTCTGGGCAGGACCATTGGAGGCAGCAGCGCGGCGCTTCTGACCACGCCCGTCGGTGGCATGGTCAGCACCATGCTCAGCGCTGCCCGACATACCGGGCACGGTGTTGAGATAGACGTAAGCAGGACTTGTGCTCCGTCCTGTCGTGCTCCTCGACAAGTGCACTCGAGCTCCTGCGCCTTTCGCGACTCCGAGAGGGCCGGCCACTCTCACGCCCTGTCCAAAGCCTGCCTCTTTGGTGCAGTGGGAGCAGAGCCACAAGCCAACTCCAAGGGCAGTTACAGCGTAGTATTAGACTGTTTATTGAACTTTAGCACAAGATGATGCGACGTGAACGCGAGAAATCAGAGTGGCGCGTAATATTAGGCTACAATCATTGGATAAGGATTACAGGGGGAAGAGCGAAGATGTCGGCGAAAGGGCTGCCGTGCCCGCCAGAAGCCTTAAAAAGGGATCCGGGAGCAAGCTGCCAAAAACGCTGGTACTGCGCAGCAGAGGCCTTGACCTGAGCGCAGAAGAAAAGCTTCCGTAGACGTCGAACTCCTTGCATCGGAGTGCCCCAGTAGTTCGAGCTGGCGGAAACGACGGCCTTCATAAAGTCGGCCAGCTGAGCGAAGCCCGCCCCAGTGGCACCACAAGATGTGATGATCACCGGGAAGAACTTGGCACGCTCACGGTGAACCCAGAAACCGTACTTGGACCGTTTCTGCTTTTCACCAGCTTGTACGACACGGGTCGGATCGTCGCGAGTCGAACCTTCCTGGTTCCGGATACGGCCGGCATGACCATAGCTGCCCATGTGCTTGACGTCGATGACCCGTGAAGGTTCCCGCAAACGATGCGGAGATCTCCCCGAAGATCTTGGCCGATCTGAGACCGCTGAGGAGGCGGTATAGGATCGAGGAACGTCTGGTCAGACTCGGTGACAGCCGCGCCAGGCAGGATAAACCTGCCCTCCTTCGAGTTGTAGACCGAGGTGTCCAAAACCGGTTCGACCGTGCACATAGCGTCAGTGCCGTACATGGCCCGCTTCACAGCGTCCTGAATGCGGCGATGAAGGAATTGAGCCACCTTCTTCCCGCATACTTGCAGCTGTGCACGTGAGAGCCCCCAAGAGCGAGGTGGTCACATGCAGGATGCGGACACCGAGTATCCCAGGGCAACGCGTAAGGTCCTAGCCCGAGCCGCGTCCTGCATAGGCACGTAAACTCCCAGTCAGTGAAGGTCGAGCACTCCTCAGACGGGAGGAAACGAAGCGGGAGCATGGCATGGCTTGACGAACCTTGCAGAGCCCCTTCGTAGAGCATGAGGCGTACCGAGTGTTCCAACTCGTAGGCCAGCTCGTCGTCAGCAGAAACCGGTTGCCCAGTCGCCGCAGCCTGTTTCGCAGGCGTGGTCATAGCCTGGATGCCGTCGCCGAGGGATGCGATAAGCGTCTTGCTCTTGATGGCCATGCAGTCTTTCGTCAGCTCAGACTGGGTAACGACAGCAGAGGCGGCAATTGCTCCTAGGGAGACGGTGTGTTGAGGCGTGCCGTGTGCGTCGTTCCAGATAGAGGTGAACTCAAGGCCGTCGAACCGTTGAGCAAGGTGTGCCTGTGCATCCGCGAGGCATCTGAGGCTCGCAGGCATAGTGGCTGTCGGTTGGGTGAGGTCCATGTCCACGAAGACCTCAAGCGATGCCCGCCAGGGCGCGGACGCCAGGAAGGCAGCTGGGCCCTGGAAGGCCGCTCGGACGAAAGCCGCGAGCGAGCCTAAAAAAGCCGTGTAGCGTACCACCTGAAGGTCCGGCAAGCCAAAACCCCCGTGCCGCTGAGGCAGGAAGACACGTCGAAGGACTGTGTCGTCTGCCAGCTCGATCAGATGAGCATGTTGCTGACTACTGAAAGAGACCGTCGGGCCGATGATGTCACAGGCCGCTTTGCCAAGAAGCTGTTGAACGGACGTGGCGAAGTCGGCGGTGAACGTTGGGGCGACGGTGCGGAAGAGGTGCATGACCTGCGGAGCAAAGCATTGGACCAGCAAAAGCGTCTGGGCTTGTACCGAAGGCAGCCAGGACAATTGCGTAAGATCCTTCGCGAACGAGTCGCGAGACTTCCCCAGGAAGTCCGTCAGGAAGGACGGCGAACCGACGGGAGCGCCCAGAAGGCGGATGCCCCAAGCCGGGTCGTCCTCACCATTGCGGAACTTGACGGTGCCCGGGAAGCTGTCGATGTCTGTCGTCTCGGCTGCCGCGTCGCCCGAAGGGAACGGGACGAGGAGCGAGGACTTCAGCGGATCAACTGCTTGGCCGGCCTGTGCGTAGAAGATCGTGGCCAGCCGGAAGGTTGCGAGCAAAGCTCCGGGCGAGCCAACTCGCGTGTCGTCGTCCATGTAAGCCAGCGTCAGGACCTGAGCGAGCTCGTCTTTAGCTTCCACTGGAAGGTCAGCCAGAAACGCATGTGCGTCCTCAGTGGCTTGTTCCTCCTCCGCCGGGGAGAGGTTCAAGCCGACCGAGCCCCAAACATCTTCCTCCAAGGCACTCTCGCACGTGTTGGGCGGAGGTCCTGGGGGCGAAATGTTAGCGGCGATCCTCAGCTTGTGGTTGACCAAGAGCATGGCGAGGCAGTAGTAGATCGGGCCTAAAGGATCACCTTGTTGAACGCCTGTTTGGACCTCGAGGACTTTCTGCTCACCCTTAGCTGTCACGTAAAGAGCGATGCCAGTCGTTCCGTACATGGCCTTAAAGAAAGGGACCAGGCCAGGGGCATAGAGCAGCAGTGCCTTGTAAATGAAGTCCCGGCTGATCGTGTTGAAGGCGTTCTTGGCGTCGATCGCGAGGAGGCCGATCGGCTGACCTTCCGTACTGCGGGAGAGCTGATTAATTAAAAAGATAATTAATTAAGATTTAATTTTAATTAATTTAAAAAATAAAATGAATCTGTCTGGGACCCGCTGTTTCGTTTTTGCGGGGCACCTGCCGAGGCGGCGGTGTGGGCGAAGCTCTAGGAGTTGGCTACCAGTGCGGTACGGTAGGAGCGTGGAAACGCACAGAGGAGGACAACAAAACGTGGCAAGAGGGAGGCGAAGCACGATGCTCGGGCAGACGGAGGCCGGCAAAGGTGCCGAGGCGAGCCTCGATGCCACCGAGGTCGTGGTGGACAAGTGCGACTACCAGCGCGAGATGGCGCCGCCCGGCTCGTGCTTCTTCAACTCGGACACGAGCGTGGACCACTATGTGAGGTATGCCGAGAAGGAGACGCTCGACCGGTGTCGCTTCAGGACTATGGACCCGTCGGGTGGCTGCGCGCGCCCTGGATCCTCGCCATGGTGGTGCTCACGCGCTACTCGGCGCCGCGGGCCGACTTTCTATTCGACAAGGGCTACCTGGCGCACCATTGGAAGTATTACGGCCTGCTCTGGGCGCTGTGGCTGGCGCTCTTTATCGTGCCCTTTGCGGTGACGGTCACTCTGCCGCTTTCGGTGGGGCCCGCTGGCCGTGCTGGGCTGGTTCTTCCCGTACCCGGTGTCCTGGGGCACCATCGCGACCCGCCGCAGCTTTATGGCCCGCTTCAAGTCGCGCGCGCTGGCGCTGCAGGTCTGGGAGACCATTCTGTGGGGCGGCTGGTACATGCAGGGCGTAGCTTACATGGCGCTGTCGCTGCTGCCCTACTCTACCGACGAGGAGCTCGGCATTGCGCCGCCGCAGAGCTTTTACGACCACCCGGCCACCATTGTGGTGGCCGTGCTGGTCATTGTGGCCGGCTCGGGCACCAAGATGTATTGCGCCTACTTGAGCGGCCTCAACAACTACTACTACGACATGATGTTGGCCCGCCCGAACGAGCGCTTCGTGGACTCGGGCCTCTACAAGTGGTTCGGCTCGCCCACCTACCATCTCGGCTACATTGACGGCTACGGCCTGGGCATCGCATCGGGCTGGCTGCAGCGCGGCTCGCCGATGCTCACGGTGCTCTTCACGCTCGCCTGCCATATCTCCATCTTCATCCTCAACGAGGCCGTGGAGCAGCCGTCTGTGCGCAAGATGTACGGCGGTCAAGCCGAAAAGCCTGCCGTGGAGCCTGCTGGCGCCACCGAGGAATCCTAATAGCCTCCATCGTTGCCAGTGGAGCAAACTTCTTGGGCACGCACCTCCTTGTGTTCTGTTTGCCAATTGACGCCGCAGAAAGCTTGTTGCAGCACTCCACGCTTTGGCGCTTGCCGCCGCCATGAGCCAGCCGGTGGTTCGGCCTCCTCGTTGCCGACTTTGTTCCGACCTCGCGGCGCGCGTTGCCAGCACCCCGCGTTGCGCGCCTCGCCTCAACACTCAGCAAAGTCACAACACATGTCAGTCATGTCAGTCACGGTCACGGCAGTCGGGGTCTCGGACAAAGTTGGTCCCCAGATGACCTTCTCTGCTTTGGACCAATCACGTGTGACACGTCAAACCAACTACCTCTCGGCCTTGCTACGATAATAATGGGTGGGCGGTGAAGACACCCAGTGGGTGCCACAGCAAAAATGGGACGCCTGCTCTCGGGCTCGCAGGGCCATGCCACGCTGTGCTCACGATGCCAACCCAACACCTCGTCCTTCTCTTCATCTTGATTCAATGAAGCAGGCGAGTCACACTTTCCACAAGTCAACCTCACACCAGCACTCGGGAACGCATGTGCAGTGACGACGGGGGCGCGGGCGCGCAGCACGGCCCTGGGCGCCTCGTAGCCGTCCGGGCCGGCGTCCCTCCGCAGCAGAGCCAGCGGGCTTGCACGAGACCGCCTACCGTACTTTGAAAGCCTTCAAGCCGCAGCCGCGGCCATCCGTTGCGCTGGGATCCGGCATTTGCTAGATTTCGAGAAGAAGACCTCCGAACGGCCCCTGACGGAGAGATTGCAGAACGCATTGGGCCGCAAGCGCTACAGGCGCTGCCGACAGACCGGCGCGGAGGTCGTGCGCTCCGGTCCGCCTGAAACGCTCGAGGGCCTCGCAGAACGAGTACAATAATGTCCCAGACACCATTGCTCTCTTGCTGACCGCGAAGCTCTCACCGGTACCTCAGCCATCGGAGAGCTGTGCAGACGAGGCCAGCGCAACTGAGGATGGACTGTGCGTCTGCGCCTCGAGGCCCTACAGAGACCTACCAGCCAGCTAGCCAGCTCGGGCCAGAGCGGCACGCGAAGTGAGCTGCCTCGCACCGCCGGGCCCACAACGGACATGCTCGCAGGCGCGCAAGCAGGCAGACGGGTAGAGTGCGGCCTTCGCTCGCAGGTCGCGAAGGGGTGACAGCACACTTGATTGAGCAAAAAAGAGCGGGCGGGGTGCTGTGGAGTCAAAAAATAGGCAAGGGAGAGTGAAAACAAGTTCCGCCTCGCGCTTTTGTTGCAACGGACAAGATGATGGGCAAGAAGCACAGCTCTTGCGCTGCGCGGACAGCGTCGACGCCGCCCCGAGGTCCGCAAGTCCACGAGCAAAAGAAACGCTCCTGCTTGACGCGTATCTGCGGCGGCTGTCGAGCCAGTTCTGTATGTTCAAGCAGAGGCGACGAGTGGAGCCCAGCAGACCCCGAGCAGACCCCGAGCAGGACCCGAGCAACAGCAGCAAGCAAGAACCAGCAGCAAGCGACAGCACGAGCACGAGCACGAGCACAGCCCAGCACCAGCACCAGCACCAGCAACAACCAGAGCAAGATGATGCACCCAGACATCGACGGCATGAACGTGCTGACCCTCGCCATCTTCTCGGTCATGGAGCCCTTCATGAGCTGGCAGTGGATGGGCGGAACGAGCCTCATGAGCAACGCTACGCCCACCAGGACCACGACAACCACGACCAAGACACCATCACCAGCAACCAACCGCCGTGACCTCAAAGTGCCACAAAGGAGAAGCGCAAGACGAAAGCAACGCGCGCACCCAAGCCGCGACCCGCATTGGCCTCGATCGACAACACCCTCGGCAAGCAGCAAACGTCGCACACGGAGTCGCCCAAGCCCGCGCGAAAGAGCGACAACGCGGACGGCCCTCATCAACCCGCTTCTTTGCAGCGGCAGCAGCAGCAGCGAGCAGCAGCGATGGCAGCAGCAGCAGCAGCCGTTACCACAACAGCAGCCGCAGCAGCAGCCGCAGCAGCCGCAACAGCCGGGCCTACGTAAGCGCAGCTGATCTCGAGCACCGCGAGATGGCCGAGCTGCGCATGGAGTCCGCGCGCGACAAGCAACTGCTCAACGAGGCGACCAAGGAGATCAACAGGCTGCGGCAGGAGCTCATCGAGGCCAAGCAGAAGCACGCCCGCGACGCCCAGCATGACGCCCAGCCCGACGCCCAGCCCGACGCTGAGAGCAAGAAGGCGGTGGATCTACTCTCATGGCCCCACAACCTCGAGCAAGAACAGGAAGCGCCATGGCAGCAAGCAGAAGGGCACGCGGTCGGTCGTGGCCTTCGGCTCCAGCACGAAGCGTATCCTGAAGTTCCCGGTCGGGCGCCCGAGCCGCAGCAAGGGCAACAAGCCTGCCGCGACCTTGAGCAAGGGCGATCGTGACCAGGAGCAGGACAGTGACACCGCCAGCTTTTGCCTCGACAAGTCCAGCGCGAGCTCTACCACCACCGAGAGTTGCGACATGGATCACAAGCACGGACTCTGTGGAGGACGGCAGCGGCACTGACACCACGGAGAGCGAGCGCGACTCGGAAGGCGACGAGAGCGACTGCGGATGGTACTGCGGCAACGCATAGTGAGTGCAAGGAGCACCTTTCCCCCCCGCTGTTTCTGCAAAGATAAATTGTATGTCGACCGAGCTCGCCACCTTGCATCACTCGGGCCTTGCGCAACTCTGTTCATGAAGCCACTTGCATGTCACGCCAGGAATCTCTCGAGCCCAGAGTCGAGTTCGCGATCGATTCCGCTCTCATGGACCCGGATCGAGACACCAAGCACGAGTCATGCGCGCTCCTCAAGCAGTCGTACCGTTTAACCTAGCCGCTGCATTATCACCGGCCCGATCGACGCATCCCCACAATTGTTCCCCGGCGCGATCGCGCGCAGAGCCCCGCGCCGCGAGCCTCGAAGGACCCTTTTGCGGCGAACCGGAGGCAACCTCTGCTCGCAAGTTGCTCTCCCGTCCCTTAGTTGGGAGCAACGCGGCGTGGGTACCGCGTGCATAGGTGAAACCCGTAGGACCCCGTGCGCCGGTTTCTTGGCACAGATGAGGGCGCTTTCGCTCCGCGGCAATGAAGAAGGGAGGGCAGATCCACAACACCCCAAAGCAGAACAGCAAAGCAAACGAGCACAGAGCAAAGAGCAAGCAGACCAGCCAGCCAGCCAGCCAACGCAAAAGCAGCACCGACGCAAGAGCAGCCAGAGCAAGATGGTCCGCCGTAGCACCCGCGCCGCCGCTGCAAGCGCCAACCGCCATTACTGGCAAGCCAGCGCCGGCGAAGGCCAAGGCGCCCGCAAAGGCCAAGGCGCCCGCCAAGAAGGCCGCCAGCTCAAAGCGCAAGCGCGTGTCCTCGACCACGAGCGCGCCGAGCCCCGTCAAGGCGCGGCGCACCGCCCTGCGCGCCAGCCCCGCCAAGAAGACCACCGCGCGCAGCAAGGCCGGCAGCAAGGTGACCGGCCTCAAGGCGTAAAGGCGCCCCCCGCAGCAAAGGCCGCCGCCGCCGCCGCGGTCGGGAGCCTCGACTCGGGCCTGCTGGCCACCGAGCCCCAGCTGGCCAAGGCCGAGCTCGAGCTGGACGCGCGCCTCGTCCTGATCGACTCGAGCAGCAACATGGACAAGTACTACAACCTGCAGGTGGTCAAGCTCAAGGGCAAGGCGCATCTGTGGATGCGCTGGGGCCGCACGGCACGTCGGGCCAGGGCAAGCTCGAGTCGGGCTCGATGGCCAAGATGAAGGCCGCGTTCGAGGAAAAGTTTGAGGAGAAGACGGGCGTGACCTACGCGGACGCCGCGAACGGCAGCGCGAAGCCCGAGGCCGGCAAGTACGTGTGGCTGGGTCTGGCCAAGACTGCGGAGGCCGAGGACGAGCGGGTGGTGTGGGAGTACTACGTGAGCGACGGCGTGGACGGCAAGAGCACGGGCTGGTACCCGTATGAGGACGGCGCGTCGCAATGCGTGGAGGAGCTCTACCACGACTATGTGGTGGCCAAGAACGGCAACATGGCCACGCGCTATGTGCAGAGTGGCGTGTGGACGTACGAGGTCAACCTGCGGGGCAAGACCAACACGTACAAGCAGACCAACACGCACACGAAGAAGACGCGCAAGATCCGCCGCCGCGTGGAGGGCGTCGAGATGGAGGTCGACGAGGCCGAGGAGGCCGAGGAGGAGGTCGACGAGGCAGAGGAGGAGGGGAGGGGGAGGAGCCGGCGGCCGGCGAGCTGGCCGACGGCACGATCCCGCTCGACGCCGTCCTGAGCGGCCTCGTGCCCTCCGGATCGGTGACCGTGGGCGACTACGGCGTGGTGCTGAACCAGTGCAACATTGGCGGCGGCAGCAACAACAACAAGGCGTACCACATTTACGTGGTGAGCTCGCCGAGCGGGCAGTACTACTGCTTCACGCGGTGGAACCGCGTCGGCGAGGAGGGCAAGTACAACCTCGAGCGCTCGGGGTCACTGGCCGCCGCCAAGGCCTCGTTTGAGAAAAAGTTCAAGGCCAAGACGGGCAACAACTGGGAGGACCGCCACAACTTTGTCAAGAAGAACGGCAAGTACGAGCTGCTCAAGATGGACCACGGCGCCGGCGCCGGGCCCAGCAAGGTCAAGTACACCAAGGCAGCCAAGGCAGCCAAGACGCTCAAGAGCAAGCTGGACCCCACCACGCGCGACCTGGTCGAGATGCTCTTCGACAACGACATGTTCAAGAGCAGCATGTCCCGCGTGGGCATCGACGTGACGCGCATGCCGCTCGGCTCGCTCTCCAAGGAACAGATGGAGAGCGCCTACGAGGTCCTCGAGAACATCGAGGCTGAGCTGGACGGCCGCAACCGCCACAGCGAGCTCGCGCGCCTCTCCTCGCAGTTCTACACCAAGTTTCCGCACGCCACCGGCCGCACGGCGCCGCCCGTGATCCGCGACAAGGCCTTGCTGCAGGCCAAGTACGACATGGTGGCAGTGGTGTCCGACATCGAGCAGGCCCAGGGCATGCAGGAGGAGAGCGACGCCGCGGCTGCGCCCACCGAGCACCCCACCGATGCAAAGTACAAGACGCTCAACGCGGACCTCGAGCTGCTCGACCACAAGTCGGACGAGTTCAAGATCATCAGCAAGTACGTGAGCAACAGCAGCAACAACTGGCGCAGCGCCAAGCTGCTCAACGCCTGGGACACGTCGCGCAAGGGCGAGGAGAAGCGCTTCAAGGCCCACGACGACCTGGAGAACCGCAAGCTCCTCTGGCACGGCACTGGCGTGGCTGTCGTGGCGGCCATCCTCAAGAGCGGCCTGCGCATCATGCCCCATAGCGGCGGCCGTGTGGGCCGCGGCATCTACCTCGCCTCCGAGCACTCCAAGTCGCTCGGGTACACCAGCTCGACCAACTGGAAGGGCAAGAACACGGCCATCATGTTCCTCGTCGAGGCGGCGCTCGGCAAGGAAAAGGAGATCCAGCGCGACGACTCGTCGCTCAAGGCGGCGCCCAAGGGCTACCACTCCATCGTGGCGCGCGGCACGCAGAGCCCGATCGGCATCGACGACCGCGAGCTCGACATCGACGGCAAGAAGGTGGTGGTGCCGCTGGCCAAGCCGCAGAGCACGGGCGTGTCCTCCAGCTTTTCCCAGGACGAGTACCTGATCTACAAGGAGAGCCAGCACCGCATCCGCTACGTGCTGCAGTTTCGAGTTTTAGCTGCGCAACCGGCTCAAGCACGCCCCTGCCCATGACCCCCGTGACCATGCCACCCCCAACACAACTGCAACTTGCTTTCTGTTTCGTTCGCCTGCCTGCCCGCCTGCCCGCCCGCTTCCCAAGTCCAAGACCGAGAAGCCTGTCGCCAGCGCGAGCTCGGCCGAACCAGGTCTCCGGCCTCGGCGCGGCTTGGATCTCGGCGCGGCTTAGGATCTCTGAATTGCAGTAGACATGAGCGATCTGGCTCTGGATGGCGGGCGCCTCCGAGCGACGTCGGCGGCGGTGAAGACAGGAAAAGATCTCATTGTGCGGTAGTTGCGTATCACGCCGTCTTCGCTGTAGTGCTCGCGGAGGGTAGTTTTCATCATGATCGTGGCTTGCTCTCTATAGCTAGCCGAGAGCGGCTTGGCACTTGCGCAGCATGGCTTTGCACTCGCGCGAGTCCGGGTGGTCGTCGCCATACGCCTGCTGGTAAATCCTCTGCGCGGCCTGAAGGTGCGGCAAGGCCTCCTTGGGCTTGCGCTGCGACTCGAGGAAGGAGATGCCAATGTTGAGGCGGATGTTGGCGCACTTTGGGTGCGACGGCCCCAGCGTGCGCTCGCAGGCGCGCAACGCGTCCTTGTACTTTTCAAACGACTTGTCGTAGCGCCTCAGCGCCTCGTGGCAGACCGCCATGTTGTTGTAGGTTGTGGCCACGTCCGGCGCGTCGTCGTTGGCGGCCGTGTAGGGCGTGGGAATAGACGGCACGCTCGAGCGGATGAGCTGGCGCTGCTGCATTTCGGAAGCCACGAGCGAGACGGCTTGCTCGAGAACCTTGAGGGCGTGCTCGGGCTCCCCGAGGTCGTTGAGGATGACCCCAATGTTGTTGAGCGTGACGAAAACCATATGTGGTTCTCGCCGTAGGCGCGCTCGTAGATGTCCAGCGCCTTGCGGTAGTTTTTAAGCGCGTCCTCTAGTCGGTTTTGGTTGGCCGCGACGTTGGCCATGCTGTTGATGATGTCCGCCACGGCCGGCTCAAAGCTGCCGAGCTTTTCGCGGCGGATGAGCAGCGCTTGCTCAAACTTTCTCAGGGCCTCGTCGTATTTTTTCTGGTATGCCAGCACATTGGCCGTGTTGACCATGGTGTCGGCCACCAGGAGCGGGTCCTTGTCCTTGACGAGGATCATCAAGAGGCAGGCCTGTTCGTAGCTCTCAAGCGCCTTGTCGTACTTGCCCTTGAGCGCCCACACGTTGGCGAGCTTGCTCAGTCTTGGCCACCATGAGGGCGTCGTTGCGCTCCTTGTGGATGAAAAAGGCGCGCTTGTAGTGCTTGAGCGCCATGTCGTGGTCTTGCAACCCCTCGTGGGCTGCGCCCAGCTTGGTCGCCACCGACGCCGCTGCCGCGTCGTTCTTGCTCTTCGAGTACAGATCTTGCGCCTCGCGGTACAAGCGCAGCGCCGTGTTGATGTGCTGCAGATGCAGCGGCGGCCGCGCCGCCGCCGCTGCCAGCTGGTCCCGCAGCACGAAAAGCACCACGTCGGCCGCGTCCTGCAGCTTTCCGGCGAGCTTGTTCGAAGCCACGTCTGCGCTCCCGCGCCAGCGCCTCGATCACCGACTGCGCTAGCCAGCCTTCGCACAGCACGCGCATCGTGCGCTTGAGGTCCTCGATGCACGTGTGCCTGTACAGCAGCTCGGCTTCCTTGTTGGACGAGCTCAGGAAGAGCTGGTTTTGCACCGTGCGCATGATGGCGTCCACGCGGCCCTTGGCGACCGACTCGGCGCCAGCGGCCAGAATCGCGCTCGGCGCGCTCGTGGCGCTGCGCGCGTGCGCCATTTGGTACATCTCCCAGGCGCACCACGCGCGGGTGATGGCCACAGGATCGTCCCAGCTGTCGATCCAGACCCAGCGCTGCTCGAAGCGCCCGATGGCCTGCATGAGGGTGCTCAGTAGCCGAGCCTTCTCGTCCACAGTGGCGTCCAGTACGCGGGCGTGGTTGAGCCCAAACGTCGAGCCACACGAGCTGCTTGTCCGTCTTTTTGTTGCGCCGCTTGCACTCCGCCGCGAGCCCGCTCACAAGCCGCGCAAGCGGCGTGCTGCGCGGCACGCACAGGTAGGCGCCCTGGAAGGCGCGGGGCTCGACCGTGAAGGCCTCGCCCTGCGCTTCCACGACCTCGACGTAGCTGCGCTCGTCCGCCTCGGCCCACAGCAGGTAGATGAGGTCCTCCAGCGTAGCCTCGTCGCGCCCGCGCACCCTCGCCTGCTCCTTGCGCACCTTGAACGACCCCCCGTCCGGCGTGCTGGTGACCCTGGCGCGCCACGACCCGCCGTCGTCCGCCAGCACCTTGGCCACCGTGCCCTTCGGCAGGTCCTCCACATTCTCCGTCAGCTCCAGCAGCGCCAGGTCGCCGCCCACCTCGCCGGCCTCCACGCGGCGGCTGAGCTCCTGCAGCCAGGCCACGGTCACCCCGCGAAACTGCGCCAGCTTGCCGCTGAGCTCATCCCCCTTGCCGCCCGAAACGCCCCCCCTCGCCGACCCCCCGCCGCCGCCGCGCCGGAAGCTCAGCCGCTTGAGGCTCTGCCGCAGCGAGCTCACGGCCTGGACCATGGGCCGGACTCTCCCGACCGCCCGTCGGCAACCACCGCCAGGCCGCTCCCAGCTATGGCCGCGCTCTTGCCACTCGGCTCTTGCCTGCCCACCCGGCACGCGCCTCCCAGCGCACACACTCCAAGCCTCTGTTTGTCGTTGCAAAATAAGATACGACCTGAACGCTTCCCTCAACGCCCAAGTCGCATTATTTTGCAGTACGTACCGTACGTACGTACCGTACATGGTTTATGCGGTATGGTATGGTACGGTACCGGTACGGTACCGGTACCGGTATGTACGGTACCAGTACCGTACCAGTACCAGTACGTACGTACTGGTACCGTACCGTGGTACCGGTACTGTGGTACAGTGCTTGGTGCGTTCGTTGTACGTTCTTTTGGTGCTGGCTGGGGTTTAAGTTGGGGTTTGCGGTCGGGTCGCAGATTTGGTCCGCGGTCGGGTCGCAATGGATGGGTCGATCCGTCGTCGATCGATCGATCGATCTCGAGGGCGTTGGGGTGGTGGGTCGCGGGCGAGGTGGTGGGCGAGCGCGCGCGCGCGGGGAGGAGGAGCGATGTACCTGCTCAAGCAGCGGCTGCTGGGCGGCGGCGAGAAGGAGCCCGAAGAGCTCAAGAAGAAGCGCAAGGAGTGCCTGGCCATGAAGGAGGACCTGATCAAGGCGGAGAGGGAATCAAGTACTGGCTGGACGGCTCGTCCAAGCTCAGCGCGGCGGCGGCGCACATGGCCGAGGTCGCCGGGACCAGCAGCGCGGCCTCCGGGGGCAGCGTGGGCGACGCGGACCTGCTGCGCCTTGGCACGCAGATCTCCGTCGAGCTTGGGCCCGAAAAGTCCGTCAAGACCTGCAAGGAAGCCATCGAGTCCATCGGGCTCAAGATCAAGATGCTGGACAAGCTCAAAAAGCAGGCAAGCGAGCTCGAGGAAAAGCGCCTCGTCCGAAACCGTCTCGAGCGCAAGTACAACGACGCGCAAAAGAAGGACGACGCGGCCGCCAAGGAAAAGGCCAGAACCGACTTTGAGAGCGCCGAGCAGCAGCAGCTGGAGCTGCAGTCCGAGCTTCTCGGCAGCTACGACTTTATCATCGCCGAGAGCGGCGGCCACGGCGGCTTTGGCCTTGCGCGACCCGAGATGGAGACCTTCAAGAAGGCCACGTGCGACGTCTTCGCGGCTTGCCAGGTCGTGTGCCAGGGTCTCACCGAGCGTGGGGACCTCAAGGAAGTGGACTTGGCGCGCGAGTACCGCGACTTTCAGGACCGCCGGGAGGCCGAGATATCCCGCGTGCGCCAAGAGCACCGAGCCTCCGTCACCGGCTCCCAGCGCGGCATCGGGGCGCCGACGCCGGCGGCCGCGGACGCCGCGGCCTCCCCTTTGCCGCTGCCTCGGGCTCCCCGGCCACCGAGGCCGGCTCGCCCTTTGCTCCGCCGCCTGGGCAGGCCCAGCCGCCCCCGCCCCGGCACCTGCGGCCGCTGCCGCCGCGGCGCCGCCCCCGCCGCCGCCGCCGCCGCCGCCGCCTGCCGCGGCCGCGCCGCGGAGCCGAGTCTGCCACAAGCGCGCGCGCTGTACGATTATGAACCCGCCGCGCCGGACGAGCTCAAGTTGACCGCTGGGGACGTGATCACGGTTGTCACGCAGGAAGCGGACGGGTGGTGGCAGGGCACGCTCGCAAGCGGCGCTTCGGGCCTATTTCCCAGCAACTACGTCGAGATGGTCGGCAGCGGGCGCGGCGGCGGCGGCGGCGGCGACAGTGGCACTGACTTTAGCGTGTGACGGAACCCTCCTCGTTCGCGCTTTAAATCGACTCGTCTAAAACATGCGGCGGCCGCGGCGCCACAGCGCCCATTGCACACACCGACGCCGGCGCCGACAAGGTGCGCAACGTAACCCACCTGCGAGGACCGGAACCCGCTCGCGCCGCCGTCCAGCGCGCCCGCGACGTCCTGGAACATGACCACGATGCCAAACAGGATCGCCGGCACGGGGACGATCCCGTACACCATGATGAGCCGCGAGGGCCACTCAAGCACGCTAAAGGCCACGCAGCTGTTGACCGACCCGCTCGCGCCGTAAAGCACCGTGCGCCGCCGGTCACGATACGCGGAAAACGCCTGCGCCGCCGAAGAGACCACGCCGGAAACCAAGTACATCATAGCGAACGACCTTGCCCCCAGCACGTGCGCGAGCTGGCCGCCGAAAAAGTACAGCCCTGCCATGTTGAACACCAAGTGCCAAACGTTCTGGTGGCTAAACGTGCACGTGAGCAGCGTGTGGAAGCGGTGGTGCACCGCCAGGCCGTCCGGGCTGCACGTAAAGTGCTTGTACATGAAGAACGGGTTGGCTGTCTGCCACAGCGCAAAGACGCCGACGTTGATCCCCGATGATGCCATAAATCACCTGGTCCTCGCCGATCGGCGCGCGCCGCGTCACTACATAGCCGCGCTTCGCCGCCGCCGCCGCGGGCCCTGCGCCGGGCGCGCGCAGCAAGCGCGGACCCTGCCGCGCGACCAAACCACCCGTCGCGAGGCCGGTGCCCAGCCCCGCGCAAAGCCCCGCGCGCCGCGGCGCCGCGGCTCCCGCCAGCCCAGGCCCGCGGGCGAGCGGCAGGCGGCACACCAGCGAGCCCCAGCGGCGCCCCACGGCCGACGCCAGCGCCACCATCGCCCCCTCGGCCTGCTCGCCACGCACCTGCACGGATCCTTGGACCAATCCGAGGCTCTCGCCTTCGCGCGAGGGACAACAAGATCGATCCCGATGAGCGCGAAGGGTCCACGGCGGCGCGGTGCGCGGGGTGCGGCGCGCCGAGCAGCAACGTGGCCCTGCTGGGCGTGGTGTTCGTGCTGTTCGGCGGGTTCGCGCTGGCCGAGCTGTTCGCGGCCTTCGCGGCGAATAGCCTCGCGTTGCTCGGCGACGCGGCGAGCATGATCGTGGACGCGTCGACCTACGTGGCGAACATGATTGCCGAGCGCAAGAAGGAGCGCGGCGCGGCCGAGCGCACGCGGCTCAAGCTTGAGTTTTTCATCCCGCTGTTCAGCGTCACGGCGCTCTTCGCGACGAGCGTACGTGATTGTGGAGGCCGTCGCCACCATTACGGGCCCGCGTGACGGCGACGGCGACAACACGGGCACGGGGATCATGCTGGCGTTCGCCTCGGTCAACCTCGCCATCGATGTGGTCAGCATCGCGTGCTTTGCGCGTCTTAACCGGTTGCTCGGCTACAAGAGCCTCGACGACGAGCTCGAGGCGGAGGACGCCTACAACGATAGCGTGCTGGACGGCGAGCAGGGCCTTTCCGCTAGCCTGCTCGCGGCCTCGCGCGAGCCCGAGGCCGCGCAGAGTAACACCAACATGTCGGCTTACACGCACGTACTCGCCGACACGCTGCGCAGTCTGGCCGTCATGATTGCCGTGCTGGTCTCGAATAACTCGTCGGACGTGGACGGCGACCTGGCCGATGCCTGGGCGGCAGTGGTGGTCTCGGCTATCATCTTTCTCACCATCGCCCCCCTGGCGGGGGGCTCTCGCAAAAGTTCCGCCAGCTCTACGTAATGTGAATGCACGCGACCGATCTTTCAACAAGAACGACGATCTTGAAACACTCAACAACACTCATTATCATCAGTACCGTACCACGTAGTCTATGGAAGCCCAGCCCGCCACGCCCACGCCCACGCCCACGCCCACGCCACGCCACGTCGCGTCACGCCAGGCGCGCTCAGGTGGCGGGCGCGCTCACGCCAGGCCGGGCGCCAGGTACTCTGAAGAGGCCGGGCGCCAGGCACTCTGAAGACGCCGTCCGCAGCTTCACAAGTCGAGCTTGCTGTTGTTGCGCGACCGCGCTTTACGCCGAGTGCCCTTCTTCTCCGCGGCGGCCCCAAGAGCTTTTCCGGTCGAAACGGTGGGAGCGGCGGCGCCTTCTTCTTGGGCAGTGCCGGCGCCGGCGGCAGCGGCGGCGCCTCGCGCGGCGGTCCCTCGCAGCGCTTGGCCACGTCCCAGCTGGGCAGCGGCCCGGCGCGGTCTCGGCGGGCTCGCCGGCCCGCTCCCGCGTCACGGAGGGCGCTCTCTTCTCGCCGCCGCTGCGGCGCCCCGCCGAGCCGCGCGCGCCGCTCGACCACCGCCGCGAGAAGAGCCTGCGCAGCCGCACCGAGGAGGGCGCCATCGGCCACGGCCCGAGTCGCCTCGATGTCGAGCGGCGCCCGAGTCTGCTGCTCGTCGGCCGCCTGCAATTCGCACTTGCCCATGTTGACTCGTTTTTTTGTGGTTGAGGGCTGGCTCCCATTCTTAATTAATTAAAATTTTAATTAAATTAACTTTACATTAAATTAAAGTTACAAATTAAATTAAATTAAATTAAATTAAATTAAAATTAAATTTTGAAGCGGTCGGGTTAAGAGGCTCAAGAGGTTGTGCTCCGCGGCGTGCATTCGTGCAATCCTCGGACGCGCAAGAGACACTTCGCGCAAGTCGACATCGCCATGGCCGGGGGCGAGGCGGGCGAGGCGGGCGCGCAGGCGGGCGAGGCGGGCGCGCAGGCGGCGGGCGCGGCGGGGGAGGAGCCGGACGCCGAGTGCGGCGGCGAGGCCCAGGCGGGCGAGGAGGGCGCGGGCAGCCCGGGGCGGGACGCGGCTGCGGCTGCGGCGGCTGCTGGCCCCAGCGCCGCGGGCAAGAGCGTGGTGGCGTTCAACGTGGGCGGCAAGGTGTTTGAGACGACCGAGCACACCGCGCTGCGCGCTGACTGGATCGGGGCGGGATCCTGCGCGGCGAGGCCGCGTGCGACGCGCGCGACGCGCACGGACGCGTCTTCTTCGACCGCGACCCGGCGCTCTTCGAGCGCTACGTTCTCAAGACGCTGCGCGACCCCGCCCTGGCCGTGCCGCCGCTGCCACCGCACGACAGCGAGGCGCACCACGACGTGCGGCAGGAAGCGGCCTTTTACCGGCTGGAGCCGCTTTGGGCGGGGCTGCACCGGGAGGCGCGAGCGCGGCTTGAAGCCGAGGCCCGCGCGACGGAGGCGCGGCTGGAGCGCGAGGAAGCCGATCTCGCGCGGCAACTCGCCGCGCCGCGCCTGGCGGCACGCGAGAAGGAGCGGCTGCGCGTGGAGGTGAAGCGGGTGCAGTTTGAGCTGGCACAGTCGCGCCTGCTGAGCGAGCGGGCAGCTCGCGCCCGCTCTGTCCGCACGCGTTCTCATTCAACTTGCTGGTGGCTGGCGTGACTGGCACGGGCAAGTCCTCGTCGCTGAACACGCTGCTGGACGCCCCGGCCTGCGCCGTGAGCGGCGCGCAGGCACAGGGCACGCGCGGGTGCGTCCTGCGCGACGGCAGCATCGGGGACGGACAGGTCGTGACGTACATTGACACGCAGGGCCTCGGCGCGGACACGAGCGTGACGGATGCCGAGCTTCTCGAGGAAATGCTGGGCACCGAGACTCTGTTGCGCATGAAGGTCGTCAACCACGTGCTGCTCTCGTACGACATGTCCGCGCGCGCCACGCCGACGCTCATGTCCAACCAGCTCACCTTGGTGGACCTCTTTGCGGAACTGCAGGGCTCGTGCTTGTGTGCTTCACCAAATGGAACACCAACGACGTGATGGCCGAGTGGAATCTCCCGCTCAAGGACTGGGTGCGTCGCTGGCGCCGCGCGCGAGATGTGGGCGAGATCGACGAGGACCCGCCCTCCTACGAGGTGATGTACGCCGCTTTCACAGAGTACCTGGGTGCCGCCCTGGGCAACGCCGAGGACGCCGCCGCGCTGAACAAGCTCAGCTGCTTCCTGGCCTTTTTCGAGTCGCGCGTGCTGTGGATGTGCAACCTAGACCCGCTCGAGCAGGAGGACCGCGCGGCGCGGGCGCTACCGGCCGTGCGGCAGCGCATGTTTGAGTTCTACCGGGCCCAGGCGCTGCGCGTGCTGGAGGAGGGATCCACGCGCGTGGCGACGGCAGACATGACCTTCTCAAGAGCGACACGGACACGATGCGCGCCGTGGCCAAGCGGCTCATCGAGACGCGGGACCGCAAGATCCTGCAGCTCGAGGTGTGCGGCGCAGAGAGCGAGACGAGGGACAAGATGAAGATGGCTTTCGGCCGCATGAGCACGAGGGTCACGGAGCGCATCCGGCGGCGCGACTACCGGCCAGCGGACAACATGCAGCAGATGCGGGTGGCGGCTGGCATCGTCAAGGAGGTCGCCAAAGTGGGCTGCGTGCTGCAATGACCCGCCCGCTTTGTGCCACGCGCAAGAGTGTCACAGCAGCGTGAGCCGCATCGCCGGGAACCAGTACGCGGGGCGGCGCGCCGTCGGCCTCGTCGATCCAGGCCATGCCTTGGCTCAGGAGCGCCGCCAGCGCGCGGTCCGCGCGGTCCGCGGTCCAGCCCAGGCGCGCGCAGAGCGCCTCGCTTGACGTGAACCCGCCGGCCTCCTGCGCCAGCGCGAGCACGCCGGTGTGGTCCGCGCTCAGCTCGAGCGGCACGCTGACCAGCATCTTCTTGGCCCCGACCTGCACGAGCCGCGTGCCGCTACCGAGGGGCTCGAGCGTGTCGATGGCGCGCCGCACGTCGTCCTCGGTGACCTGCTGGTCATCCTTGCCGTGGCGGGCGCGGATGCGCCGCAGGTAGGCCACGAGCTCGGCCAGCTCGATCAGCCCGCCGTTGGCCTCGCGCGTAGCCAGACTGCGCGGTCGCTCGGTCAGCCAGCCGGAGCACCGCGCGCGCGCGAACGAAAAGAGGAGAAACTTACCACACATGCAGCGTCTGCACGCTGAGCTCGTAATAGAAGCGGCCGACGCCCAGCATCTCGGCCCAGAAGCCCTTGCTCGAGGCCAGCGGGTCCACGCCCACCTTGGCGCACATGGCCTGGAACTTGCTGCGAAACTCCGGGTCCTTGCTGATCTGCTTGCGATGCTTGACCGCGAAGGTCTCCAGGCGCTGCTTGAACTCGGCCAGCTGCGTCTGCACGTGCTCGAGGTTGGCCTCCGTGATGGCCGCGCCCTTCTCCTGGAACGCGGCGCGCTCCTTGCGCGCCTTGATGGCGCGCCCAACGCCCACGCTGCGCCGCATGGGCCTTTCCTGTCTGCCCGGGTGAGATGACCTACGGCGCGTCATTGCGATGACGTCCGTTAGGTCATTAGCAACGCCACCGATGACACGGGTGTGGTGAGTGGGATGACCTCGCGAGGTCATCGCAATGACCTTGCGCGTAGGCTGTTCGGGAAATCGGATCTAGGCCCAGCAGTGCGGGTGGCAGGCAGCGCGGACGGGCGCTGGTTCTGGCCGCGCCGCTGGACGCGGCGGTCTGGCAGCGCGCAGGGCCCTCGGGCCGGGATATGGACACGACTCGACGGTTTGGCAAGGCGCATCTCGACCCAGGCAACCTCATCATCAGCCAGCAGAACCTCGATCTGATTCGCACCGTCATCCCCAGCGTCATGGAGCAGCTAGAGGGCGACCGCGAGGAGAGCAACGCCGGCGACCAGAGCGCGCGTGGCCGCGCCAACCAGACGGAGCACTACCTCCACGAGCTGCAGCGCTGGTGCTCCCGCGCGGAGGACCTCATCGAGCAGCAGTCACAACAGGCGGGCGCCAGGGCGCGCGCCGGCGACGACGCCATGAACGACGACGACTTTGACGACGACGATGACGACGATGACGACTTTGACGACTTTGACGACTTTGACGAAGACGGGGTCGGCCTCGCGAAAGACGAAGCTGACGCCCTCTTCGACACGAGCGGAGGCGGCGGCGGCGGCGGCCATGGCCACGGCGGCGGTTTTGCTGCTCAGCCATCGGCCGGCAAATGCAGCAGCAGCAGCAGCAGCAGCAGCAGCAGCAGCAGCAGCAGCAGCAGCGCAGCAGCAGGGGCCGGCCGCCGGTCGCGGCGCGGGGGCCCAAGGGGCGCCGGCCGTCGCCGAGCCCGCACAGACCCTGCGAATGTCACGCGTATCACGCGGGCGATTCCCGCTGCGCAACCCGGCGCACCCAGGCATGCCTGCGCAGGAGAGCGAGGGCCTGTTCGACTTCTCGACAGGGCACTTTTTCATGTTTGAGCGGGTCATCCGCAACACCATCTACGGCAACGTGATTCGCGCACAGAGCGGCGTGCGAGCCGGGTCCCGCGAGGTGGAGCTGCAAGGCGAGCAGTTTGCGGTCAAGGTGTTTCAGCGGCAGCTGGTACAGCAGAAGAAAGCGCGCGGGGGGCAGCCGGTTCAGGAGGACCCGCTGCGCGAGCTCGCGTACAGCAAGCGCTGTCCAATCCCGGACATGACAACGTGCTGCGCCTGCACGCCGTTTTCGAAGACGACACGTACCTTTACGCGGTGTTTGCCCCTGGCGGGCATGGAGTTGTTCGACCTGATCTCCACCCGAGGGCCCTTCTCGGAGGCGCAGTCGCGCGCCGTGGTTCGCGAGATGCTGTCCGCCATCGCGTACTGCAACGAGCACGGCGTGGCACATCGGGACGTGTCCCAGAAAACTTTCTCATGGACATGCAACGGGCACGCACCCGATATTGATAGACTTTGGCCTCGCCTACAAGATGGACAGGCTGCCGCCGGGCAGCGCTGACGGCTCGGGCACCATGCAGCGCAGCGTGTCGCCCTGGCGGCCCATCCCGCACACTGGCTTTGTGGGAAAGCTGTTGTACGCAGCCCCCGAGATGTGGAGCAACAGGCCTTACGACGGGCCCTCGATTGACCTGTGGAGCGCCATCGTGACGCTGTTCGTGATGCTGTTTCAAGCGCCTCCGTGGGAGCGCGCGCGCGTCAGCCGCCGGCGCGATGCGTACACCAGCATCGTGCTGCAGAATAATTTGCGCGGGGTCCTGCATACGTGGAAGTTTGCTGCGTCGGAAAACCTCATCGACCTGCTCCAAAGAGTGTTCGCGAGGACCCAGCCGAGCGCCTCACGCTGCTGGGCATCCTTGGGCACCCGTGGATGAACGAGTCATGACTTGAAAATCAATCTATCTTCTGCCATCTTGGGGCTGTGTGCGAGAGGTCTCAGTCTCTCTGCAAAGGCGTGCTAACATGTAAGTGCCGCGTTCATCCGCGCTCTGGCCATGTCGGTCTTGGCCAATTCGACGATGTCGTCCTCGCCGTATTTGAAGCCACGTGTCCGCGCGATGCGGTCAATCTATAGAGTCTCTGCAAAGGCCTGCCAGCTGTCCGCGTTCATCCGCGCCTTGGCCATGTCGGTCTTGGCCAATTCGACGATGTCTTCCTCGCCGTACTAGTCGCGTGTCCGCGCGATGCGGTCAAAGTGGCTCAGCTCGTGGATCAAGGTGCCGGGCCGCGAGTCACGGACGAATTCGTTGCGCGGGGACTCCCAAAACTTTACGCAGACGTAAATGTCCGGGTCGGCAGGGTAAACGTACGCCCAATTTCCATTGCAGTGTTCGCCGCCGCACTGCACGTAGATCCGGCGTCGGAGGTTGCGCTTGATGAGGCGAAACCCGTACTTGAGGTCGGCGTCCCGGTACGCGTTCACGGACAAGTCCTCGCGCGCAAAGTAGCGCACCAGTTCTTCGCGATCAGGATCGTACAGGCTCCCTTCGGTAGCTCCTTCAACGCAAAATTGACCGCATTCTTGGCGCGGCGCTGTGCGCGCTTGATATCTTGCGTTTTGACGCGAGCATTTGTACGTCGTGAGCGTGCCCTTGAACCTCCTCTTGGCAAGCGGCCGCATGAGCTGGTCCACGGACACCGGTTCGTTTGGTTGCGCCGGCGTAATCGTGACATTGTTCGAGCTCAGCCGCGTGCTAATGGTGTCCTCGATACGGAGCCCTGGGCCCAGCTGCGCCGCCAGGGACATTTGCTCGCCAGAATAGGGCAGCACGAAAGCCGTGTACTGGGCAGAAACCGAGTACGAAGTGACCTCGGGAAAGCGCATCACTGCGCACACGTTGACGGTCTTGGTCAGCCTCTCTCCGGGCGGCAAGGGCACCACTTCCTCCTCCGCCAGCGCGAGGGAACCCTTGTCGCCAATTGGCCCGACGTAGTGGCCTTTCTTGTCAGCCCGAAACACGTCTTGGCTGATCACCTCCGCAAAGGGCGAGCCCCAAGTCACCACAAACAGCGTCTCGCTCGACTCGGCGTTCTCCAGCGTCGCAGTCACTTGGCACGGGTCGCCCGACACCTCATCCTTCGCGAGGCTCACGACCAGAGCCGGCGCCTCGCCAGGCGCCCCGAGCAGCCGTGCGCGTTGCAGCGCTCGCAGCGACTCCGCCCCGGCCGCCGCCGGCACCAGCCGGCCGCCGTCGCGGCCGCGGCCACCCCCAAGGTCAGATCGCGCGCCCGCATCCTCCGCCCTCGAAATCGATCGATTACCGCCGTCCGCGCCGTCTCAATCCTGAAACAAGATGTGCACATCGCGGCCGGACGGACCTAAGCCGCGGCAATTGCCGCGGCCACAACGTCCGCGGCCGCAGCAGCATCCGCGGCCGCCTTCCTTCCGCGCTCGCACCGGACAAAACGTTTCGGCCGCGACCGTCCATTCGCTTTGGCGCATCGCGGCGCGGCTCACGCCAGGGCGGACATACATCGACAGGCCATGGCGTCGGAATCGGGGCGACCAGGAGAGCCCGCGAGGTTGCGGTCCAGCCGGCCGCAGTCAATGCGCGACTTGCCTTGCGACAGGGACCTTGTGGCGAGACGTGGAACGTCGGAGTAGGAACAGAGCGGGGCGATCTGGTCGTCTGGGTGCAGCCACAGTTGCAGCCACAGGCCGGAGTTAGTGGAAGGGTGTGCGAGCAAACTCGCGAGTTTCGGGTTGTTGCAACGTCGAAGGCGGCGTCGGCCGGGCAGAGGCCGCCCACACTTTCGTGTCGCCGCTTGGAGCGTGCAAATGCAAAGCGCGCGCATCGCAGAAGAGGGAGAGGTTGGATTGGGAAGCAAACCGCAAAGCTGGACTTGCAGAGCGCCTCGCGCGAGCTCGAGCTGGTGGGAGAGCGCCTGCGCTGAGAGGCTCGGGAGTTGCCGGCGGGCGGGCAGGCAGGGGGCACGATGGTGCGCGTCGCGACGGCGGCCGCGGGACTGCTGGGCCTCGGGCGCCTCGGGCGCGCGGACGGTTGACTTTCGGCTCACGCTGCGCGACTTTATGCCGGCGCCCTGCATGCGGAGGTCAGAGTACATCGACGCATGGAACACGACGGCGACGGCCAGGGCCATCGAAGACAGCGTGTTCGACCTCGAGGTGCTCACCAACGAGACGATCGCCGCGCCGAGATACAGCGGCGCGATCTCCGACTACTGCCCCGACTGGCCCGAGTTCAAAGCCGGACGCGTCTCGGGCCACCCCGACTTTCAGGCCTTTGGCAGCGACCTCCAGTTTGGCCCGAGCTGCGCCGCGGGCTGCCCAGCGGACTTCACCCGGCCCATCACCGACGTGGTCAAGACTCCATGGTGACAGCCTCTTCGGGCATTCCCAAGGCCGTATATTGCCAGGACGGAGACGAAGCACGCTGCGGCCAGCGGGCGAACGGCGATAACGTGTACACCACGTCGCGCGGCAAGTACTTCAAGTCGTGGTACAACGACGACCCAAAGTACAACAAGCGCGTCGGGCACATCCTCACGGCTACCGAGACCTCGCCAGGCTCGGGCCGTTTCGAGTTCGACTCGCGCAAGGAGTCGGGCTGCCAGGTCAACGCGGACATGTGCTTCAACCCGCTCGGTGGGGGAGGTGCTCGCCGGGGCCAACTTTTCGGACCTGAGCCAGTCGCCGGTGTTTCCGGTGCCCAAGGTGAGCGACTGGGGTCCCAAGAACTACTTGTTCACGACCGAGCTGCACACCTATTTTGAGTACAAGGGCGATGACGACGTGTTCGACTTTGAGGGCGATGACGACGTCTGGATTTTTATCGACAACAAGCTGGTGGTCGACCTGGGGGGCATCCACCCGCCCGAGTCCGGGAGCGTGGCGCTCAAGAGCCTCAACCTCACCAAGGGCGTGGTGTACCCCATTGACATGTTCCACGCGGAGCGCATGCTGGTTGGCAGCAACTTCAAGCTCACCACCAGCCTCACCACGTCGTGCAACGTGCTGCAGTCAGGGTCCACCTCTTTCGACGCCCTCAACGGGACCGCCAGAGACTTTCAATTCGCGCCTACCGCCACGGCGGACGACAACCTCACCGTATCTCTCGTGTCGCCGCAAGACGGCCCTTTCACAGCGTCTGCCTACCTCCGCCAGCAGCAGAACGTCGGCACCGGGTTCACTGCCGCTTTCGACTTTGAGGCCTCGCCCGACGCTGAGGGCTTCGCGTTCGTGCTTCACAACCGCGAGAAGGGCCTCGACGACCTGCCCGTCAGCACGGGCGAGCAGTCAACTTCAAGTACATCGAGAACAGCATCGCGGTCG
Source organism: Thraustochytrium striatum (assembly GCA_022244645.1). Taxonomy (NCBI): domain Eukaryota; class Bigyra; order Thraustochytrida; family Thraustochytriidae; genus Thraustochytrium; species Thraustochytrium striatum. The sequence goes on along the minus strand of JACDIV010000028.1, from coordinate 116,273 downwards.
TCTTTGACCTCTGCCGCGACCGCTACAGCTCAGGCCCATGCGAGGAGCAGCGCGTCGCGATCCACTTTAGCAGGACAAGACCAAGGAGGACTACAACAGCGCCAGCAACGACACGCTCGGTGTATACGACACCGTTTATCGGCCGCTCAAGCTGGACGGCAGCAAGCACTCGGTGCGCATCGAGTACCTCGAGACGCCCCGACTGGATCGAGGTGTACCTGGATGACTCGCTCTTCCTGCGCCAATCTGGCGTGCGCGTCGAGAACATCACGGGCGGCCGCAACGCCTACCTGGGCTTCACCACGTCCTCGGGCAGCCGTCCCTCGTCGGTCAAGATCTCCGGCCTGCGCGTGGAGACCGTGTCGTGGACCCCAGCAAGACCGAGGCGGTGGACCTGTTTCCGAACGCCACCAGCAAGACGATCCCGGCCGACGGCGAGTCCAAGGCGAGCTTCAGCATCCAGACCAAGGACCTTTGCCTGAATCTGATCCAGTACGGGGCTTTGCCGACTATGGCAGCGCCGTCTTTGTGGAGCGGCTGCCGTCGCCGGACGAGGTTGTCGGCCGGAGGCTGCAGTCGCTGACGTACTACAACGGGTCGCTCGAGCCGCTGGTGATCCCGGCGGAGATCGAGGACCGCGGCGACGGGACGTACGCGCCGTGCTGCGCTCGACGGTGCCGACGTCGTTCTCGCTGTACATGTGCTTCGCGCAAGACGGCTGCAACCTCAACCTGATCAACGAGCCGGCAGAATCTGATCTCGCGGCGGACGGACTGGTGCAGGTCGTCGTGGAGCCGGAGGACCCGGATGACTTTTTCTCGTACGTGATAGAGGCCGTCGAGGTCGTCCCGCTCCCCGTGGCGACGGCGGTCCCGACTGTTGGGTTCGTGCCGTTCGAGCCGGTGGACGACAACGCGATCGTGATCGCTGCAATCGCGGGTGCGGCGGCATTCATGTGTTGCTTGCTCGCCGGCATCCTGATGTACCGCAACCGCCGCAAGTGGCAGCGCGACAAGATGTACATCGACGAGGGCCGGTTGTACAACCTGGACAAGGACCTGACCTTCGACCGGTCGGACGAGTACCACACGGTGGGTCGCAAGGTGCTCAATACCCGCGCCGCCATCCTCAAGGAGCGCGCCGCGACGCTCAAGCCGGGTCGCGAGGACGACATCGCGTCGATCCGGCAAGAGAACGAGGAGCTGCAGGAGCAGGTGCGGCTCAACAAGATGCGCGCGCAGTTCAACAACGTCGCGAAGAGCCGCATCTCGTTCATGGCCTTCAACCCGCGCAGGGGGCGCAAGCAATTCCCGCCCGCAACATCAACGACGAGGTAGGTAGTGATCGTCGACAGCTAAGAGCTCGAGCCTGTTGTTGTCTGCCTCCTCCTTGCGCCTGCCACCCCAGCCGCGCCTTCGAACCCTGATCGACCTCTGCCGAGGTTGGCGAACGTGGTGCGAATAGTTGGGACTTGGCCCCTCGGTTGACCTGCAGTGATCCCCACACGTGCGCGCGTCGCGCCCATCACCACGCAATGTCGCCGCACTTTCCCGGGCGCCCCCGAGTCTTGCACGGCTTCACCACCCGCATTCAGGAATGGTGCGTCGACTCCGATAGAGGTCCAAGCAGGGCGGCGACGGATCATGTCGCAGAGCCGGTTTCCGGGCCGTACGCTCGAGGGAAGGGATTGACGCGTGCGTGTGCACTGTTGCAGCAAGGGCAAGCAGGCCAGGACGATCAGATCCCGGCGCCAAGACCGACGCAGGCGATGGTGAAGAGCGCTGCGGGGGCACTAGGGCGGCCGCCGGTGCCGCCACCTTGCTGGCAACGGCGGATGCGGCGCGCACCGTGGAGTTCAGGCTCACGTACCGCGACTTTTTGCCCTCCGCGTGCATGCGGCGAAGCGAGTACAAGGACGCATGGAACACGCGGCAAACCGCGCCATCCCCGATGACCTCTTCCTGCTGGACGACCCGGGCGATGCCACGGTGAGGGACCAGCAACAACGGCCCCATCAGCGCCTACTGCCCCGACTGGCCAGAGTTCAAGGCCGAAACCCTGTCCGGGCACCCCGACTTTCAGGCCCACAGCAACGAGTTCGTGGATGGACCGAGCTGCGTCGTGGGCTGCGACGCCTCGGAGGGCTCGTTCAAGACCATCGAGCCCGTGATCAAGCCGCAGATGGTTTCAGCCAGCTCTGGGCTGCCCAAGGTCGTCTACTGCAGCGACGACGACGAGGCGCGCTGCGGGCAAGAGCTCAACGACGGTGACTTGTACACCACGTCGCGGGCAAGTACTTCAAGTCGTGGTACAACGACGACCCAAAGTACAACAAGCGCGTGGGCCTTCCGCTCGTCGCAACCGAGACCGCGCCGGGCTCGGGCGTCTTCGAGTTTGACTCACAAGTGGCCTCTGGCTGTACCGAGAACTCGGACATGTGCTTCAACCCGCTGGGCCCGCTTCTCGAGCATCGACTTACGGAGTTTCCGGACGTTCGCGCGGCGCCACTCTTCCCGGTGCCCGACACCAACAACTGGCGGGGCAGAAAGTACCTGTTTACCACCGAGCTGCACACCTACTTTGAGTACAAGGACGCCAACGAGACCTTCAACTTTGAGGGCGACGACGACGTCTGGGTGTTTATCGACGGTAAGCAAGCGGTCGACCTTGGGGGTTTGCACCGCCGCGGAAGGGCAGTGTGGAGCTCAAGAGCCTCAACCTCACCAAGGGCGAGGTCTACGCCCTCGACATGTTCCATGCTGAGCGCCACCTGCTGGGCAGCAACTTCAAGCTCACCACCAGCCTCACCACGTCCTGCAACGTGCTGCAATCTGGCCTTCCCTCGTTCGTGTCTACGAATTCCACAGCCGCCGACTTTGAGCTTGCCCGGCAGCCTCGATCGACAGCAATCTCACGTTGACGCTAGTCTCGCCGCAGGCCAGCCAGTCCACCGCGTCCTACGCCTACCTTCGCCAGCAGCAGAACGTCGGCACCGGTTTCATCGCCGCTTTCGACTTTGAGGCCTCGCCCGACGCCCAGGGTTTCGCCTTTCTGCTGCACAACCGCGAGAAGGGCCTCGACGACCTGCCCGTCAGCACGGGCGAGCAGTTCAACTTCAAGTACATCGAGAACAGCATCGCGGTCGTCTTTGACCTCTGCCGCGACCGCTCATCACGGGCCTGTGCGAGGAGCAGCGCGTCGCGATCCACTTTAAGCAGGACAAGACCAAGGAGGACTACAACAGCGCCAGCAACGACACGCTCGGCGTATACGACACCGTTTATCGGCCGCTCAAGCTGGAGCAAGCACTCGGTGCGCATCGAGTACCTCGAGACGCCCGACTGGTTCGAGGTGTACCTGGATGACTCGCTCTTCCTGCGCCAGTCCGGTGTGCGCATCGAGAACATCACGGGCGGCCGCAACGCCTACCTGGGCTTCACCACGTCCTCGGGCAGCCGCCCTCGTCGGTCAAGATCTCAACCTGTACGTGGAGACCGTGTCGGTGGACCCCGAGCAGACCGAGGCGGTGGACCTGTTTCCGAACGCCACCAGCAAGACGATCCCGGCCGACGGCGAGTCCAAGGCCGGCTTCAGCATCCAGACCAAGGACCTTTGCCTGAATCTGATCCAGTACGGCGGCTTTGCCGACTATGGCAGCGCCGTCTTTGTGGAGCGGCTGCCGTCGCCGGGCGAGGTTGTCGGCCGTGGGCTGCAGTCGCTGACGTACTACAACGGGTCGCTCGAGCCGCTGGTGATCCCGGCGGAGATCGAGGACCGCGGCGACGGGACGTACGCGGCCGTGCTGCGCTCGACGGTGCCGACGTCGTTCTCGCTGTACATGTGCTTCGCGCAAGACGCTGCAACCTCAACATGACCAAGACGCCCGTCGACGACCCAGAGCTCGCGGCGGACGGCCTGATGCAGGTGATCGTCGAGGCTGGGGACCCAAAGGACTTTTTCTCCTTCGTGAGGGAGGCTGTCGAGGTCGTCCCGCTGCCTGTGGCGACGGCGGTGCCGACCGCTGCCTTTGTGCCCGTCGAGCCAGTAGACAACAACGCAGTCGTGATTGCGTCGGCGGCGGGCGGGTCCGCCTTCCTGTGCTGCCTGCTCGCCGGGCTCCTGATGTACCGCCACCGCCGCAAATGGCAGCGCGAGAAGGCCTACATCGAGGAGGGCCGGCTGTACAACCTGGACAAGGACCTGACCTTCGACCGGTCGGACGAGTACCACACGGTGGGTCACAAGGTGCTCAAGACCCGAGCCGCCATCCTCAAGGAGCGCGCCGCGACGCTCAAGCCGGGGCGCGAGGACGACATCGCGTCGATCCGGCAAGAGAACGAGGAGCTGCAGGAGCAGGTGCGGCTCAACAAGATGCGCGCGCAGCAAAGCACGATGCTAGGCCGCGCGCGTGCCAGCATCCGCGGCTTTGGCGGGCCCGCGCGGCGCAAGGAGTTTGCCACCACCGTAGAGGACACGCAGCTGTGAGCGTTGCGACAACCCAGCCTATTTTGTTCCGTCCTGATGCTTTTCCAAGCCTTTTGGTTTGTGCGCCCAGCGCGACGCCTGGCAGTGCCGCCTGGCAGTGCCGTCTGGCAGGGCCATCTGGCAGGGCCGCCTGGCAGGGTCGCCTGGGGGCGATTCTGACGGATTGCGACTGCTGCAGTGCACGGTCTCGCACGTCGACCTGCGCCTGGGCGCCAGCCGACTCCCAGTCGGTCGCCAGTTCCACCTTCGATGTCCCAAATCTTGCTTTTGTGAACATCGACACACCCACCTCTTCTCGTCGCTGTTTTTCGAAGATTCCCCGACATTTGCAACGCGATCGATGGGGGACTGGTTTTGGATCGATTGATTGTTTGACCAAGACAGGCAGGTGGCGACAGCGGAAGGTCATCGTTGTTGCTCGATCTGTCGACCCGAGGCGACCCGCTGACTGACTGATGATGCTAATAACTAACAGCTCTGTGTCTCTGTCAATCAAAGCGCGATTCGACGATGGGGATGATGGCAGCGGCACTGCTCGCAGCGGCCTGGCTCGCTGGCGCGATGGTCAACGGGCAGCAGCGCACCACCCAGCTGAGACCCACATACCGCGACTTTCTGCCCTCCGCCTGTCTCCGGCGCTCCGAGTATAGCAAGGCGTGGGGCACGGCGGCGAACCGCGCAATCCCGGACAACTTGTTCCTCCTGGACGACCCAGGGGACGCCACCGTGACGGACGAGCAGTTCGCTGGCCGCATCAGCAAGTACTGCCCAGACTGGTCCGAGTTCAAAGCCGGAACCCTGTCCGGGCACCCCGACTTCCAGGCACACGTGGACGATTCTGCGAGCGGCTCGAGCTGCGTCGTGGGCTGCCAAGGCGAGGGGAGGACCATCGAGCTCACGATCAAGCCGCAGATGGTGTCAGCCAGCTCCGGGCTGCCAAAGGTCGTGTATTGCCGCGATGGCGATGAGGCGCGCTGCGGGCGCGAGCTCGGTGGCAACAAATACAGCACGACCCGTGGCAAGTACTTCAAGTCCTGGTTCAACGACGATCCCAAGTACAACAAGCGCGTGGGCATCCCGTTGATCGCGACCGAGATCGACAAAGGCAGCGGCATATTCAAGTTTAACTCGCGATGGAGCTCAGACCCAAGCTGCCCAGGCCCGGTGACGAGGTTGGCATGTGTTTTCAACCCGCTGGGCCCGCTGCTCGAGAGCATCGACTTTGCGGCCTCCTCAAGCGTCCGCTCGGCGCCGCTCTTCCCCGTGCCCAACACGGACATGTGGCGCGGCAAGAAGTTCTTGTTCACGACCGAGCTGCACACCTACTTTGAGTTTCAAGGCACGAGCGACGTCCTCAACTTTGAGGGCGACGACGACCTTTGGGTCTTCATCAACGGCACGCTTGTGATCGACCTTGGAGGGCAGCACAACGCCATCCAAGGCAACGTTGCGCTCACCGACCTGGGGCTGGAGCCGGGCGAGGTCTACACGCTCGACATCTTCCACGCCGAGCGCCATCTTGACGGCAGTTATTTTAAGCTCTCCACCACAAGCGTCACCACGCCCTGCAACGTCGTGCAGTTTGGCTCTGTCGCCTTTGACGTCGCCAGCGCCACGAGCGACGACTTTGAGCGCGCACAGGAGGCTTTTCTTGATGACGACCTGACCATCACGCTCGTGTCGCAGAGCAGCCCCCGAACACGCCGTCCTTTGCGTACTTGCACCAGCAGCACAACGTCGGCACCGGGGTTTTCGTCAGCTTCGACTTTGAGGCCTCGCCCGACGCCGAGGGCTTCGCGTTCGTGCTGCACAACCGCGAGAAGGGCCTCGATGACCTGCCGTCAGCACGGGCGAGCAGTTCAACTTCAAGTACATCGAGAACAGCATCGCGGTCGTCTTTGACCTCTGCCGCGACCGCTACAGCTCAGGCCCATGCGAGGAGCAGCGCGTCGCGATCCACTTTAAGCAGGACAAGACCAAGGAGGACTACAACAGCGCCAGCAACGACACGCTCGGTGTATACGACACCGTTTATCGGCCGCTCAAGCTGGACGGTAGCAAACACTCGGTGCGCATCGAGTACCTCGAGACGCCCGACTGGTTCGAGGTGTACCTGGATGACTCGCTCTTCCTGCGCCAATCTGGCGTGCGCGTCGAGAACATCACGGGCGGCCGCAACGCCTACCTGGGCTTCACCACGTCCTCGGGCAGCCGTCCCTCGTCGGTCAAGATCTCCGGCCTGCGCGTGGAGACCGTGTCCGTGGACCCGAGCAAGACCGAGGCGGTGGACCTGTTTCCGAACGCCACCAGCAAGACGATCCCGGCCGACGGCGAGTCCAAGGCGAGCTTCAGCATCCAGACCAAGGACCTTTGCCTGAATCTGATCCAGTACGGCGGCTTTGCCGACTATGGCAGCGCCGTCTTTGTGGAGCGGCTGCCGTCGCCGGACGAGGTTGTCGGCCGGAGGCTGCAGTCGCTGACGTACTACAACGGGTCGCTCGAGCCGCTGGTGATCCCGGCGGAGATCGAGGACCGCGGCGACGGGACGTACGCGGCCGTGCTGCGCTCGACGGTGCCGACGTCGTTCTCGCTGTACATGTGCTTCGCGCAAGACGGCTGCAATCTCAACATGACCAAGACGCCCGTGGACGACCCGGAGCTCGCGGCGGACGGCCTGATGCAGGTGATCGTCGAGGCTGGTGACCCAAAGGACTTTTTCTCCTTCGTGACTAACGCGGTGGCGGTTTATTCGGTGCCAACTTTGACGCCAACCATGACGCCCACTGCCACGCCGACGCTCGCACCATCTAGCGAAGCGGCCCCGCCAGTCAGAACAGCAGCACCAAGCAGGACCGAGGCGCTGGCTGTAACGCCAGCGCCGACCGAGACAACTAAACCGCCTGATTCCTCGCTGCCTGCGCTGCCTTTGGACAGCAGTTCGGTCCTCGTCGCCATTGCTGTCGGCGGATCCATAGCGCTGAGCTGCTTCATCGTGGCCATGCTCGTGCAGCGCAAGAGGCGCCGCAGCCGCCGGCTAAGAGAGGGCTCCGTGAGCAAGGGCCGGCTGTACAACTTGGAGACCACCCCAGCCACGCACCTCGCAATCCATTCTCCGTACAGGGCCGTCGGGACCTCTTGGCTCGCGCAGCGTTCCTGCAAGAGCGCGCCGTGACCTTCAACTTTAGGCACCATCAGGACGGCGATAGCATGAGCAGCAGCATGAGCAGCAGCGGCAGCAATGCTTCTGATTTGCATCGCGGCGGCCGCGCCCGCGAGCTCGACGAGCAGGTATAACAGCAAACCCTCCAACGTCGCACCAACTCACGGGAAATCTGGCGCATCCCAAAAAGTCCGAAAAAAATGGGTGGGTGTTGCAAAGGTTGCAAATGTTGCAAGAGAGCCGACCCTCGAGGCGAAAGAGAACAACTCCCAACTCGAACTGGCGACGCGATGGCGGTTTCCTCCTCTCCGCGAAATCGGCGACGGTGTCAGTCAGGAGAGGTACCGTTACCTCGAAACAGCTCGGCCCGCATGGGGAGACGCCTCGGCTTTGATGGCCCGATTTCAGGCGCCGCGAGGGGGCGCTCTGTCTCTGGGGCCGCGCCAGTCGGGCGGTGAGACATCGTTCCAAATCCGGGTGCCGCGAAAGTGCCGCGAGCAGGTGTCACCGACGAACAAGATTCTGTCGCCAGTGTTGCAAAAGCTGTCTGTCGCTTTTACTGCCTCATTGCCACAAGGGTTTCGGTTGACCTGAGCAAGCAAGCAAGCAACAGAGCGCAGCTGCCTGAGCAAGGCGGCCACAGATGGGGGCGATGGCCAAGGTGGCTGCGATGGCCGCCGTCGCAGCGGCGGCGAGGGCGCTGCGCACGGTGGAGTTCAGGCCCACATACCGGGACTTCCTCCCCGCGGCGTGTCTCCGGCGGTCAGAATACCACGGGGCCTGGGAGACAAGCGCGGCCAGCCGCGCGATATCAGACGACGTCTTCCTGCTGGACAGCCCCGGGGCCGCGTCGGTGACGGACGAGCACTTCAGTGGCCGAGTGAGCGAATACTGCCCGGACTGGCCCGAGTTCAAGGCCGGGACCCTGTCCGGGCATCCGGACTTCCAAGCCCATGTGGACGACTTCGTGACCGGGCCCAGCTGCAGCGTGGGCTGCGTCGGCCCAGGATCCGAGCGCGTCATTGAGCCTATCAAGCCACAGATGGCGCTGGCCACCTCGGGGCTGCCCAAAGTGGTGTACTGCCGCGAAGGGGCCGAGACGCGCTGCGGGCGCCAGCGAAATTCCGCCGGGGCAGTGCGCGACAGCACGATGCAGTACAGCACGTCGCGGGGCAAGTACTTTGCGTCGTGGTTCAACGACGACCCAAAGTACAACAAGCGCGTGGGGCTGCCGCTCGTGGCAACCGAGACCGAGCCGGGAAGCGGCGTCTTCAAGTACGACTCGCGCAGGGGCTCGGGTTGCAGCGGCGACTCGGACATGTGCTTCAACCCGCTGGGCCCGCTGCTCGAGAGCATCGACTTTGCGGGGCTTCCCGACGTTCGCGCGGCGCCACTCTTCCCGGTGCCCGACACGGACGTGTGGCGCGGGAAGAAGTATTTGTTTACAACCGAGCTGCATACCTACTTTGAGTTCAAGGGCGACTACCAGACGTTTACGTTTGAGGGCGACGACGACGTCTGGGTCTTTGTGGACGGCCAGCTCGTTGTCGATCTTGGCGGGCTCCACACGCCCCGCAAGGGAGATGTGGCGCTCGGCGCCCTCGGCCTCGAACCAGGCAAGGTCTACCCGCTCGACATGTTTCACGCCGAGCGCCATCTTGTGGGCAGCTACTTTATGCTCACTACGATGCTCACCACGTCCTGCAACGTGCTTCAGTCCGGAGAGGTCACCTTCAACATGTCGACCGCCACAGCGAGCGACTTTGCCTTGTCGCCCTCGGCAACGCTGGACCCCGTGCCGCGCACTATCACACTGCTGTCGCCAGGGGCGGGCCCCGGGACGACTAGCTACGCATATCTGCGCAAGCAGCACAACGTGGGCACCGGATTCATCGCGGCCTTTGACTTTGAGGTCTCGCCCGACGCCGAGGGCTTCGCGTTCGTGCTGCACAACCGCGAGAAGGGTCTCGAAGACCTGCCTGAGAGCGCGGGCGAGCACCTCAACTTCAAGTACATCGAGAACAGCATCGCGGTCGTCTTTGACCTCTGCCACGACCGCTACAGCTCAGGCCCATGCGAGGAGCAGCGCGTCGCGATCCACTTCAAGCAGGACAAGACAAAGGACGACTACAACAGCGCCAGCAACGACACGCTCGGCGTCTATGACAACGTCTACCAGTCGCTCAAGCTGGACGGCAGCAAGCACTCGGTGCGCATCGAGTACCTCGAGACGCCCGACTGGATCGAGGTGTACCTGGATGGCTCGCTCTTCCTGCGCCAGTCTGGCATGCGCATTGAGAACATTGTTGGTGGACGAAGCGCCTACCTGGGCTTCACCACGTCCTCGGGCAGCCGTCCCTCGTCGGTCAAGATCTCCGGCCTGCGCGTGGAGACCGTTTGGATCGCGGCTGGATTGACCGAGCCCGTCGACTTGTTCCCAAACGCGACGACCAAGACCATCCGGCCGACGGCGAGACCAAGGCCGGCTTCAGCGTCCAACCAAGGACTCTTGCCTCAACCCGATCCAGTACGGCGGCTATGCTGACTACGCGACCGCCATATTCTGGGAGCGGCTGCCGTCGCCGGCGAAGGCTCCGCGCAAACCTACTTTAATGGCGCTGAGGAGCCGCTGGTGGTCCCGGCGGAGATCGAGGACCGGGGACTGACGGACGTACGCGGCCGTGCTGCGCTCGACGGTGCCAACGTCGTTCTCGCTGTACATGTGCTTTGGGCAGGGCGGATGCAGCCTCAACCTCACCAAGGTTCTAGCCGCCGGATCGGCCGGCGTCGTGCAGGTCAAGGTCACGCAAGGGAGCCCGGAGGACTTTTTCCTTTTCGTCGAGCAGGCCATCGACGTCGTCCCAGTGCCGACGCGCGGCGACACCGCGACGGCCGACGACCACGCCTTCCACCCAACAGGACAGCACCGACACCGCGACCCTCATCGGCGCAATCGTCGGCGCTCTCGCAATGATCTGCTGCCTCGTGGTCTGGCTGCTCCACCGCACCAGGCGCCGTCACGACAAGGCCCACACCGGCGGCGAAACCAGCAAGATGTACAGCCTGGACTCGGACCTGTACACGACGATCGGTCGCCGGCTCTTCTTTGCCCGCGCCGCGCTGCTCCGGGAGAGCGCCCATGCGCGCCGCGAAGACCGCAGCGAGATCCCAAACCAGGAGCGGAAGGTGCGCGTGAGCAAGATGCACCACCTTGTCCAACCGCCAGGCGACGCCAGCAGCAGCTTGATGTCTATTAAGAGGGCAAGGGACCGCCTGGCGTTCATGGCGACCAATCCACTCACCGACCCTGCGCGCTCGGGCATCGACGACGGCGAGGTGTGATGATGCCGCTGTGCACCATTCCATCGCAGGCGTTGCAAAATTGACCCAAAAAAATGCTTCATGTTCGCAAACAGGGCTCATCAAACCTCACAAGTGGGCACGTGCCCATGCCCGACCGAGTGCGTGAGAGCGCGATGCAGGCGATGGAAGCACATGGCACACCCCCAGAAACAGCACCTCCAAGGGCTGCGTGCCACCCTATTGCTTCCCTCCAGCTTGCTGCGTGCCAGCACGGTAGTCCCTGAACGGAAAGCAGGGCAGCGTGATGATGACGCCTGCGTCGTGGCGGCTGCCGCCGCTGCTGGTGCTGCAGCTCGCGCTGCAGCTGACGCTGCTTCGCACGGCATTCTGCCAGCGCACCATCGCCTTCCGGCTCACCATGCGTGACTTCTTGCCGGCCGGGTGCTTGAAGCGCAGCGAGTATGCCGAGGCCTGGGAGAGCACCGCGCGCGGGCGCGCAGTCGACGACGCTGTGTTCCTGCGTGAGGATGGGCCAGGGCAAGCCCGCATCTCCGAGCCGATGTTCAATGGCCTTGTGGCCGACTATTGCCCGTTCTGGTCCGAGCACAAGGACGGCGCTCTGTCCGGGCACCCCGACTTTCAGCCGTGGAAGGAAGACTACAAGGACGGCCCGAGCTGCGTCGCCGGCTGCACGAGCCAGGAGATCGAGCCCGTGATCAAGTCCAAGATGGTGCCGGCCACTTCCGGTCTGCCCAAGGTCGTCTATTGCAGCGACGACGACGAGGCGCGCTGCGGGCAAGAGCTCAACAACGGGCCGCGCTACACCACGTCGCGCGGCAAGTACTTCAAGTCGTGGTACAACGACGACCCAAAGTACAACAAGCGCGTGGGCCTTCCGCTCGTCGCAACCGAGACCGCGCCGGGCTCGGGCGTCTTCGAGTTCGACTCGGCCGCGGGCTGTGAGAACCAAGAGACCAGCATGTGCTTCAACCCGCTGGGCCCGCTGCTCGAGAGCATCGACTTTGCGAACCTTGCCGACGCTCGCGCGGCGCCACTCTTCCCGGTGCCCGACACCAACAACTGGCGGGGCAGAAAGTACCTGTTTACCACCGAGCTGCACACCTACTTTGAGTACAAGGGCACCAACGAGACCTTCAACTTTGAGGGCGACGACGACGTCTGGGTGTTTATTGATGGTGAGCTAGTCGTCGATCTTGGCGGTCTCCACGTGCCTATTGCGGGAGCGTCAACCTTGCGACCCTCAACCTGCAAGTCGGCCGGGTGTACGCACTCGACATGTTTCCATGCTGAGCGCCATCTGTATGGCAGCAACTTCAAGCTCACCACCAGTCTCACTACGTCCTGCAACGTCATGCAGTCCGGGAACGTCACGTTCGACATGGCTGGTACGGCTGAGCCTGACTTTGCCTTGGCGGCTGCCGCACGGCTCGACGTTGGGGCGCGCTCCGTGTCGCTGGTCTCGCCGCAAGACAGCCAGTCCACCGCGTCCTACGCCTACCTTCGCCAGCAGCAGAACGTCGGCACCGGTTTCATCGCCGCTTTCGACTTTGAGGCCTCGCCCGACGCGAGGGCTTCGCGTTCGTGTTCACAACCGCGAGAAGGGCCTCGATGACCTGCCCGTCAGCACGGGCGAGCACCTCAACTTCAAGTACATCGAGAACAGCATCGCGGTCGTCTTTGACCTCTGCCGCGACCGCTACACCACGGCCTGTGCGAGGAGCAGCGCGTCGCGATCCACTTCAAGCAGGACAAGACAAGGAGGACTACAATAGCGCCAGCAACGACACGCTCGGCGTCTATGACACCGTTCATCGGCCACTCAAGCTGGACGGCAGCAAGCACTCGGTGCGCATCGAGTACCTCGAGACGCCCGACTGGATCGAGGTGTACCTGGATGACTCGCTCTTCCTGCGCCAATCTGGCGTGCGCATTGAGGACATCACGGGCGGCCGCAACGCCTACCTGGGCTTCACCACGTCCTCGGGCAGCCGCCCCTCGTCGGTCAAGATCTCCGGGCTGCGTGGAGACCGTGTCGGTGGACCCCGAGCAGACCGAGGCGGTGGACCTGTTCCGACGCCACCAGCAAGACGATCCCGGCCGACGGCGAGTCCAAGGCGAGCTTCAGCATCCAGACCAAAGACTCTTGCCTGAATCTGATCCAGTACGGCGGCTTTGCCGACTATGGCAGCGCCGTCTTTGTGGAGCGGCTGCCGTCGTCGGGCGAAGGCTCCGCGCGAACCTACTTTAATGGCGCTGCGGAGCCGCTGGTGATCCCGGCGGAGATCGAGGACCGCGGCGACGGGACGTACGCAGCCGTGTTGCGCTCGACGGTGCCGACGTCGTTTTCGCTGTACATGTGCTTCGCGCAAGACGGCTGCAACCTCAAATGACCAAGACGCCCGTGGACGACCCAGAGCTCGCGGCGGACGGCCTGACGCAGGTGATCGTCGAGGCTGGGGACCCAAAGGACTTTTTCTCCTTCGTGAGGGAGGCCGTCAAGGTCGTTCCGGTGCCACTCGCGACGGCGGTGCCAACCGCTGCCTTCGTGCCCGTCGAACCGGCGGGCAACGACACCGTCGTGGCCGCTGCAGCCGCTGGTGCATCTGTCTTTGTGTGCTTTCTAGCAGCAGGCCTGCTTGTGTATCGCAACCGGCACAAGTGGCAGCGCGAGAAGGGCTTCATCGAGGAGGGCCGGCTGTACAATCTGGACAAAGATGTGACCTTTGACAAGTCGGACGAGTACCACACGGTGGGCCACAAGGTGCTCAAGACCCGTGCAGCTGTCCTCAAGGAGCGCGCCGCGACGCAACAGCCAGCATTCGAGGGCGACATCGCGACGATTCGCGAGAGAACGAGGAGCTGCAGGAGCAGGTTTACTTGAACAAAATGCGCGCCCAGCAAGCTTTGGCGCCTGCTCCCGAACCCTTCGTGCCCGCCACAACCCCGGCTAGGGAGTTCTACCCGGAGACTACCGCTCCAAGCGCTCCAGACGTTCCGGATGCCGCGGCCTCGCCTGGCCAGTTCTCCGCGGGCGCGAGTACAACAACCTTCTCCCGGCTCTCGGCCTCCGAGCTCGCCGACATGCTGTAGTTCCTCAAGATCTCGAACGACCAATCCATGCACCGGTACGGGACCAGCGCCGGTACGGTACTTGCTTCAATCGATGCCGTCCTCCGCAACGCTGTCCACACAGAGCACGGCAGAAAGATGTCGATGTCGGCGTGGCCAGCTGCGCTGACAGCGGGCGGATCAAAATAATCGTTCACGTTCTTTTGTTCAACTTGAAAATCACACATAGCCCTCCTCGTCATCGGCCGCGTCCGCGCGCCCGCCGCCCGTACTTGACACGACGTCGTCCATGTCGTACGAGAAGATAAACTTGTCGCGCGGGTCTGTCTCCACAGAAAAGTTCTTCCTCCGCATCGTAAACATGCTCGACATGCGGAAGCGGTTGCGCCCGGCCCCCCGCGACGCGCCCCGCGACGCGCCCCGCCGCTGCCCGCGCGCCTCCGACGCCTTGGGCGGCGGTACCACGCTGGTTTCGCTTGGCAACGTTGGCGGCGTTGGTCGCTTGAGGGCGCGTGGCACTGGTGGCGTGGCATCGTCGCCTGCAGCCAGCCGGCTGGGTCGAGACGTTGGGCGCCTGGGCTCGCTTTCGCTTGCCCCACTGCCCCGGTCGAGACTCACGGACGAGACCGACAGCTCGACGTCGTTGGAGACCGCGCGCGGTTTTCGCGCGTCGACCCAGCCGCCAAAGCCTAGGCCCATCTCGTCCCCGCCATTGCCGCCACCGAGCCGCTGCTTTCGTCGCCGCCGGCGCATGAAGCATACAAGGGCTGCGACACCAAGGAGAGGCGCCCACTGCGGATGCGGTCGTGATGGCCATGAGCTCCGCATTGCTAAGGCCAGCACCGGCCCCGCTGGCGGCCTCCGCCCGCACCGCCCGCTTGGCGGAGAAAAACCACTTGGTGCCCACCGTGGCTCTACGGCCAGCCCGGCGCTAGTCTCAGTGGTCTGCAGGTCGCCACCGGCGCACAGGTAGAGCGAGTAGGTCCCGGGCTCCTGCGTGACGAGCACGGCTGCATAAGTCCCATCGCCATTGTCGACGATTGTCGCGGGCACGGGCTCGCTGTCCACGGCGTCCTCGCTCACAAACAGGCCCGTGAACATGCTCGCATGTCCGCCCACGGACATCTCGTGGCCACAGTCGTCAAATGTCTGCACGGTGTAGCCAGCCTGTGCCTTGCCGTCCGCCACCAAGAGCAGCGGGTCCTGAACGGCAACGCCTTCCTCTGGGCCGTCCTCCACCGCGCTGAGGGCCGGGTCAGGCTGCACCAGGGCAACCGTCCACCCGCTGACCTCAGCCGGCGCCGGCCCGGTCGCCACGACACCCATGCGCACAAGCGAGCTGCCCAGCAGCGACCGAAGGTTTGTCACCTCGGCGCGTAGAAACAGGGAGTCGTCAATGAAGACCTGCAGCCAGTGCGGCGCGCTGTGCATAAACTCGACGCGCATCCAGTGTGACTCGTTGCCGGTCCGCAGCGACCGCCAAATTGGCGCCTGAGCGAGCACACGGCCTGGCCCCGCGCTGCTCGAGAGCCGCTGCTCGATGGTGATCGAGCCCGGCGCGGCGCCGCAGCCCGCGGCGCGGCTCGCGCAGTGCTCGATGGTGACGACCACGCGGTGGATGCCAACGATGGCGAAAGCAAACGTGCTCGGCCCGCCCTCTTGCGAGAGGCGAAAGCGGACGGCAGCCTCAAAGCCCGCGAGCACCGGGAGCGGGCTGCCCAAGGCCTGTACCGCCGCACCATCGGCATTGCCTGGCTTGCCGAGCGTCAAGGTCGCCCTGCCGACGTCAAAGTCGGCACCGTCGCTGAGCTCCAAGGATGCCGACCCGGCGACGCCCGTCAGGTCAAAGACGCGTGTGCTCGCTTCGGGGGAACCGCAAGGCGGCGCCAAATCGGTGCGAAAGTAGAGCGCCGCCGTCGTGGACCAGCTCCGATGCGCGTGAAAGAGGCTGACTGGATACACACCGGCCTCCTCAAGGCCAAGCGAGACCTCATAGTCGGACACGTTGATCCTTGCCGACATCTCCGCGTGGATGCCGGACAGCTCCACGGCAATCTTGCCGTTGATAAAGACCCACAGGTCGTCGCTGCCGCCCACCTCGAGCTCGGAGCGACCCGACGGTACTCAAAGTAGCCATGAATCTCGGTCGTAAACAGGTGCTTGGAGGGCGGGCCCTCCGCCTCGCCAAGCACATTGGGCCACACCGGGGCGTCCTCCGCAAGCGGGTAGGTCTCCTGCGACACGGTGTCGCGGTAGCCGTCCAACGGGGCGAAGGCCTCCCCTGGCGCGCCAAAGACAAAGGCGCCCTGCGGATCGCGGCGCGCAACGATGCGCCGGCCAACGCGCTTGTTGTAGCGCGGGTCGTCGTCAAACCACGAGGCAAAGTACCCTGCACGGCTCGCTGGGTACAGTCCCTCGCCCGCCGAGGCGTTGCTGCAGCGCGCAAGCCCGTCCTCGCTGCACGCCCGCACAACGGGGACGCCGCTGTCGCGCGGTCCCAGCGCCGGGGCGACAGAGTCCTCAATGCCGCTGCACGCAGCAACGCGCTCGCCGCCAACCCAGCAGGTCTGAGGCCCTTCGGCGATCAGCGGCGTTGGGGGCTCAAAGTCTGGGTGCCCGCTCACCTCGCGGGCGTGCTGCGCCGCAAAGTAGGGGCAGTACTCTGGCGACGTCACGCTGTTCAGCACCTCCTGGTCATAGACTTGCAGCAGCCTCAGCGACAGCGAGTTGTCCCGGAGCGGCTCGTAAGGGTCGTCGAAATATCGGTCCTGGAGCCCGTACCGCTCGTCTGGCCGCGCCCACGCCTCCTTGAACTCGGACGCCGGCAGGCAGCCCGACGGCACAAAGTCTCGCACCGTCATGCTGAGCTGGTACGACTCGCGGCCTTGCGCGGCCGCCACCAGCGCGGCCGCCGCCAGAGCACCCGCCATCACCGCGGCCTTCATGAGCCCGGTCTGCCACAACGCACGCGGCGTGTGGATCTGGAAGCGGGCTTATATCACCTCGTGCCTCTCACACTGGAGCGCAAGTGCGCGCAGAAGTGCACCTGCGTCAACAGCCCTTTGCTGGCTCGCTGGGCCGCACTTGGCAGCTGTCCTCGGCAGCAGCTTGCAAGCCGGCTGGGCGCACACAGTCGGGGGAGAAGCAGATGCCGAACCGAGCTCGACGAAGCTTGCAAATGAGGTTGGCGCCTGTTGGCGCGACTCACGAGCCCAGGCCACCACTCGGCCTCTTGCTCAGCCGCACAACGAGCGCGCGGGAAGCCGAGCAATCAGTGGCAATGGCTTGCCGTGACTCGCTTGTGCGACGCCCGGGAGAGCGCAGGCGAGAGCCCTTCTTGGGAGTCGCGCCAGCCATCGCTCGATGCACCCTTGGCCCACTGCGCCGCGCCTGGCCTCGATCTTGGCCGCAGAGACTTGGCGTGCGCCCGGAATGCTCTGGCACGCGCTGGCCCTGGTCCTAGTGTTTGCGGTAGCCGCGTCGCTACCTCTGGGTGCTTCTCGTTTGGCTCGGAAAACCAAGTGGCAAGAAAACGTGCAAAGGCCGCCGTGGACTTGGAGGCCAAGTGGAAGGTCGAGCTCGAGGCCTGCGCTCGGGCGGGCCTCTGGCTGGCTGGCAGCTCTCGGCAAAGTCGCTGGCAGCAGGCAGCCCAGAACGTCCCGGTCACGGCTTGCTGGCGAGAGAAAGGGAGGGAAGAGCTCTGAGCTCGCAGCAGACAGACGCTGGCCTGCTGCGCGGCGGGCTCTGGAGGGAGGAGCGACTTGCGAAGCCGTCGTGCGAACCGAGCGTGCGGTGTGCTGCTGGCGTGGCGTGGCGCCTGCCAGCGTGGCTTGGAGCAAGGACGAAGAGGGGGGGGGGGGCGGGCGGGGGGGGAGAGGGGCGCGAACGAGCGCAGGTGGCTGCTCTCGAGCACCACGGTCAATCAAAGGAGAACATGTTTTGTTGTTCGCTGGCAGGTCAGGCCGCGTCCCTGGACCAGCTCTTGGCCGCCGCGGCCTTGCAGAAGGAAACCTTGACCACCTCGTCGGATAGACCGAGCTGCGCCGCGAGTGTCTCCAACTTGTGCTCGGGGATGAGGAGCGACGGCGGAGCGTCCGGCGTCTCGCCCGGTTCGAGCGTGCCCAGCCGCTCCCGCACGCTCTCGCTCTGGCGCGCCTTGCTCACCACGTTGTTGGCGATGTCGTGCAGGAGCTGGCGAGCCGACTCGGCGGGGACCGAGAGCGAGTCGGTGCTGTCTTGCGCTTCAGCCGCGCTGTTTTGGGCGAGCCAAGGGTGGTCCAGGAGCTCGCGAGCGGTCGCGCGGTCCTCCGGCGCCAGCGCCAAGCCCTTGGCCAGAAAGTCGCGGTACTCGTCCGAGAAGGCCACGGGCTGGAGCTTGGCCTCGGCGCCGACCGCGGCGATGCCATTGTGCAACACAGTGACGGGCAGCGCCAGGGGCTCGCCCGTGCGCCAGCGCTCGAGCAGGCGCCAGTAAATAGCCGAGCCCTGCTTGTCGTCCGAGTCTGCGGGACTGGTCGAGGACATCGTGCTCATGGACCGCAGCTTCTTGCCACTGCTGGATCCGCGAGTCTGACCGACATCCGGGCCACTTGTGTCCCCGCTTTGCGTTCCGCCGCCATTGCCGCTGCCGTTGCCGCTGCCGCCGTTGCCGCCGCCGTTGCGCGCGCTGATGAGCTCGTCCGGGTAGCGCCCGAGTGTGACCGCCATCATGGTAAGGGCGAGCGAGAACACGTCGCAGGGGTAGCTGTAGTTCTCGCCGCGCAGCCGCTCGGGGCTCATGTACTTCATGGTGCCCACAAAGGTAGAGGCAAAGTGGTGTCCCGCCTCCTCAGCTGCCGCGCCAGACCAAAGTCGGCCAGCTTGACCACGCCCTTACTGTTGATGAGGATGTTGGCCGGCTTGATGTCCAGGTGCAGAAAGTGATTGTCGTGGAGGAACACAAGAGCCTTGAGCACACTCCGCGCGATGTGCGCCAGAGTCGGCTCGTGGCACAGGCCCGCCGAAACCATTCGCGCGGGTCCCCGACCCCGCGCTGCGCGGCGGCCGAGGCCTCTACGCGAATGGACAGCGTGTCCTCGCTGGACTGTCGGCTGCGCAGCCGGCTCAGCGCGTTCCGCACCTTGTGGCGCGCGCTTGACGGGGCAGGCGGCGACAGCGACGAGCTCGTAGCCGACGGGGTGCTCGGGGTGTTGCCTGTGCTTGCCAGGCTCAGCCGGGTCATCAGTCCTGCAGCGAGCCACCGTCAAAGTACTCCATGACGAGACACACGGACTGCGACTCGCTGTCCAGATAGGCCTCGTACAGCCAAACCACGTTCTCGCAGCGCGGGGCCTGCGACGCGCCGTCGTCCGTTGGCGTCCGAAGCTTGCGGTACAGCGCGTTGAGCTCGCGGACCGCCTGGTGCCGCGAACTGCGGTTGTTGAAGCGAATCTCCTTGACGGCGACGACTGAGAACGACGGCAAGTGCAGCGCAGCGTACACCGACCCGCTAACGCCCTTCCCAAGCTCGGCAAAGCGCACCAGAGACTGCTTGATAGGTGCCCCCGAGAGCGCCATCGCAGCAGCAGACGACCCAGGTACGATGGGCGCATGTGACCCGGACGAGTCGGACGCGATCGAGAGCTGCACGGCGCTGCCGTCTTCGACGCCGCCTTCCGTCAGCTTGAAGCCCTGCAGCTCGAGCACGTTGTCCGCAAACAGGAACGTCTTGTCAAAGTTGTTGCCGCTGGCGCCGATCGGGGTGTCGCGGGACGTCGCGCTACTGCTCTCGCCCGCGCCATCGGCGCCATCGGCCTCCTTGCCTTCCTTGACAAAGCGCAGTGACATGGGCGTGAGCGCGGGCAGGTCGGCCGCTGCGTGGACGGGGTCCAACTTGGCGCCAAACCCGCGGTAGCGCGCGCGGCCGCGGTCGACAGAGTTGAGGGCCGCGAGCCCCGACACGGAATGCATCGGGTTGCTGCCAAGCTCGCCCGGCGCGTGCTGCGGGATGAGCTCCATCAAAGGCACCCTGGAGCGCAGCTCGGCCGGGCCTTGAGCTGCACGTCGGCCTGCCGCGGCTCTGGGTAGAGCTCGACGATGGTGGCTGGCAGGTGGCGGCGCTGCTGGTAGTCCCACACGCCACGCTGTCGCCCACTTTAAACAGGATGGGCTTGCGCTGCGCCTTGCGCGCAAATCGCAGCGAGACCAGGCACTCGAGCTCCTCCATGACGCTGTGAAAGTCTGGGCGGTCCTCCGGCTTCTCGGCCCAGCACCGCTTGATAAGGTCGATCAGCGCTGGGTCCACCTTGATGGAGGCGTCAAACGGCGGCCGGTAATGGTTGTGCTGCACCTCATAGAAGAGGCGCGCCACCGTCCAAGAGCGGGGGTGAGGCTGCCGACCAAAGAGGATCTGCCATAGCACCAGCCCGAAGCTGTACACGTCGATTTTGGTGGTGGCCTCCCCGTTGTCCAGCAGCTCGGGCGCCATGTACGCTGGCGTGCCGCAAGACGAATTCGTGACCTTCTTGCCGCCAGGCCCGCCGGAGAACTTTGCAATGCCCAGGTCGCAGATCTTGGCGTTGCCCGAGGCGTCCAGCAGGATATTTTCCGGCTTGATGTCAAAGTGGATCATGTGGTTGTCGTGGATGTAGGCGCACCCGCCCGCCACCTGGCGCGCCACGGCCAGCTTGCGCTCGATCGTAAATTCCTTGAACGACAAGTTCTGCCGCTTGGGAGTCTTGAGGATCAGGTCGAGGAGGCTGCATGCGGCCAGCTCCATCACGACCAGGAAGCGCCACCCGCCCGTGTCGCTGCTCAGCGTGCGTGAGCACCCAAACAGCTGGATCACGTTGGGGTGGCGCAGCCGCCGCAGGTTCTTCACCTCGTTCAGCACCATCTCTACGGCGGCGTCCATCGGCAGGCTCGACGCCCCCTCCGCGCTTTGCCGGGACCGCATGCTGCCCTCCGAGTCGAGCGTCGAGTGGTTCTCCGGGTCCGTGGGTCGCGTTACTGAGAAAGACTCTGCTGTCCCTTGCGGGGAGAAGCCCACCGAGGAGGACGGCGTCGCGGCAGCACTCGCGTCGGACCGCCCGGCGCGCTTGCTGCGCCGCGCCCGCGAGGCGATCGCCTCTGTCGACGCAAGCAGCGGGCCGGTGCCAAAGGCAAACTGCTGCCGCGGGCTGCCCCCGCTGCCAAGCGGCGTCGAGCTGATGCCGCTGCCGATGGACATCAAGCTCACGCTCTCCGTCCCCACCGAGGCGCCGCGATCCAGTGTCCGGATCTCAGACACTCTACGCATGGCAGGCGTCCCGGCGTCCCACTTGCCGGATTCGGGCAACACGGCCGACACCGGCGAGCCAACCCGGTTGTTGCTGCCCGTGTCCTGGGCCACGCTGTGCGAGGACAAGCTTGAGCCCGAGTTGTACGTGGCGCTCGAATGGCGCGAGGAAGCTTGGAATGGTGCGAGCTGCGCCGCTGCGCGGCGGCCGTTTGTTTCGGGAAGATCTCCTTGACGGCCACTTCGGACCCAAAGTATGTGGCCTTGAAGATGCGGCCATTGCCGCCAGACCCGATCACGGGCCCCAGCTGCAGCTGGCTCATCTCGATCTGCAGGCCCTCGATCCAGCCGTCCGGGCTGGCTTCCGAGCTGTCGGTGGGGTATCGCGAAAGGTGTCCACGGGTGCTCGAGCCCAGGCTTTTGGCCGTCAGGGGGCCGTCAGAGCCGCGCGCAGCCGGATCGTACGTCGAGTTTGGCGCCAATCGCTCGGGCGCAGACTTTCTGGTGGAACCAGCGTCCCGCTTGCGATGCTTGCTGCCCGCCGCGACTGCGCCGTCCGCACTCTCGCGAGCGCCCTCCTTGCGCTGCTTCCGGCGCGACATGCACAGCGCCGCCAGAAGAATGAACAGGGAGGCCAGCAGACTCGCGGTCAAGCCCCACACCAACTGGTCGGTTTCCACGCCGATTACGGTGTCATCGTCGTCGTCGTCGACGTCGTCGTCGCCTGTGTTACCTCCGGCCGTGCCGGTCGGCTGCGGCGTTGCTTGCGTCGGTGCGCCTGTGGCTCGCCGGCCTGGGCCGGCGGGGCAGAACCGGCAAGATCGCACTTGAACTCGGTCTCGTCATCGTTGCGCTCGTTGGTCCGTGTGGGGATCACCGTCGTGTCAAATTGGTACAGTTCCTCGCTGAGCTCCTCCACATCGCTCTCGTTCGTCCCAAAGATGACCCACGGAAGGTCGACGAGACCCGGGTAGACCACGTACGCACCGTCCTCGTTGCGCATGTGCCTGGTATACAGCACGCTGTCCGGGTCGGCGAACAGCACGCGCAGCAGGTCGATTGTTAGGACCACCGGTGGGGGCGTCTCGGTCGGCATATGGGTTGGCGGCTCAGAGTACACTGTCGGCGCTGCTGTCGGCGCTGCTGTCGGCGCTGTTGTCGGCGCTGTCGTTGGCGCTGCCGTAGGGGGCGCCGTGGGGGCAAAGGTAGGCGCCGTCGTTGGCCCCCCCGAGTTGAATTCGACCGGCGTCAGCGTCGGCGCGAGCGTGACAAAAGCCTGTAGATTGCGCGTCCGCCCCCCCAGCCCTTGCTCGGTATTCTGCGTTGCCTCGGCGGATGGCGCCACGCTGGGCGCCGCGGATGGCGCGGCGCTGGAAGGCGCGGCAGTCGAAGGCGCTATCGTTGGCGGCGCCGGAGGGCTCGGCGGCAGCGTGGGCGCAGTCGTCGGCAGCTGCTGCAGAGAGAGCTGCGAGTTGTACACGACCTGGAAGGTCACTGCGCACACGTCGCGCACAGTCTGTGTGCGCAAGTTTGAGGCTCCGCTCTGGGCCGCGACTGCAACTTGGCTCCTGCAGATTCGATCTCAAGGAACGGGACGACCTCGCTGCCATCCAGATCCACGCTTGGCGGATGCTTGATGTCAAAGTCCGTGTCCAATTCACCGTCTGCTGGAAGGCCGAGAGCCAGGTTCCACTGCGTCTCGTTCGAGAGGATGGACAGCATCAAGCAGCGGAAGCTCTGCACCAGGTTCTGGGCGGTGTCCGAGTTGTTGGCGACGCCCGCCTTGAACGCGACGAGCACCTCGCCACGTACACTGCGGTAGGTCCCCGCTGTTGGCGAACTTGTCGGCTCCAGAGTGGGATGTAAAGTCGGGCTTGAGGTCGTGGGGGTCACCGAGGGCGAGGCCGTAGGCGCCGCGCTCGCGGGCACAGGCGACAGCGTTGGCACCTGCGTGCTTGTAGGCGCCATGGTGGGCGCCATGGTGGGCGCCATGGTGGGCGGTATGCTTGCACTGCGCAGGTATGAATAGTTGCGGACGCAAGGCCCGCCTTTGAGGAGATCGCCCTCAGCATTCACTTCCGTGACGCACCAGCCGATGTTTTCCGGAGCGAGGCCCGTGACCTGGCTCAAGAGCGCCACCAGTGGCTCGTAATTTCTCGCCGCTTCCTTCTGCAGCGTCTGGCACTCGCTTTCGAGGCTAGGCATATCGTAGAGATGATAGCTACCCACCAGGCACGGCCGGGATTCGCTGGCGACCTCGAGCTCCATAAGCGAGGTCTTGGTGAGACCATTCTTGCCCACCTTGTACAACGTGTTGTTCCAAAATTGGAGAAGACCTGCGTCCGCGTCGGCTTGTTCTGCGTCGCGTCCGCTTGATCCGCGTCCGCGTCGGCTTGATCCGCGTCCGCGTCAGCTTGATCGCGCCCCCACCTCGCTCTCAGGGTCGGCAGAGCTGGGCAGAACCACAGGCGGCGGCCCCAGCACGTCCTGGCCAAGCCGCGCCAGTGGTGGCACGTACGGCTGCGTCGTGCACGTGCAATACGACCAGAACACACGGTTGCGAAAGCTAAACTGGCCAAAGGCCGGGCACCACAGATCATACCCAGCCGTCTCGTTGAACAGGAACGGCACAAAGCCCTCACTCGCCGCCACGCAGGTCCCAGCAGGAAACTTGCGGTCCGCCTTGCACTCGACTCCCGGCATGCACGCCTCGCGCTTCCATAACCAGTCGCTAGCCCCAAAGCAGCCCAGCTCCGAGTCCTTGAGCGGGCCCACCTCGGTGACCTTGTCGCAAAACACCACCACGTCCCCAATCCGCGCCAGCGCGCCCTCCCCGCCGTCCGGCGCCTCGCCCGTCGGCTCGTCCTGCAGCTCGCGCCCCTGCGCGCCGGCCAGCGCCCAGGCCAAGCAGCCGGCCGCGAACGCGCTCGCTCTGTGCCCGCCCCAGCCGCGCGGCCGCTTGCGCCGCGCCGCGCCGCGCCGCTCCATGGCGGCGGCGCCGGTGGCCGGCCGAAGCCCCTTCCCGCGGCCACGGCCCCTCTCCTCCCGCGCCGCTCGCTCTGCCCCGCGGTGATGATCAGCCGCGGCGCCGTCCTCGCTCGCCGCGCCTCTGCTCGCGCTGCTCGTGTGCTGCTGCCCGCCGCGACCGCGCGCCCGGATCCGCTGCGGCCACCACCGCCTCGGCGCGATCTGCCTCCCCCACAGGACCCCGCGCAAGAATCGGAACCGAAGCAGAACGATTGTGGAACGGGGCCGATCGAGTTCGAGCTCGGGGCCGAGCTCGAGCTCCAGGCCAGGTCCGAGCGCGGCTCGGGCTGAGGGCGGCTGGGCCCCACGGCGGAACGGAGCACGGCCGTTGGGCGGTTCGGTGCACGCGCTGCTTGCGGCGGCTGGCTTCTGGGCCAGCTCGGGTGTGCGGTCAGTCCTGTTCAGGACCGTTGGGTGGTCGGTCGGCAGCTTGGCCAAGGCTTGCTGCTGCCCCTGAGCCTCGCTCTGACGGGCCTCGGAGGCCACAAGGAGACTGGCTCGTGGGCCAACGCTGGGCGGAGTTTCGGGCGCTGCTGGTTCGGCTCAGCCTGGCATGGACAGCTCGCGGGCGAATTCAGAGCGCGCGATCTGGCCGCCAAAGACTACCGAGGGTAGGAGCCGCATGAAGCGGTGGAGGATGTAGCCCGTGAGGCCCCAGATGACATGCTGCTCGGGCGTGCCGGTCTGGCGGAAGACCGGCGGGCTGTACTCGCGCAGGACCCAGTTCTCCTGCTTGAGGAGGGCGGCCACGGGCACGGTGAAGGACGAGCCGACCTCGCCGGGGTCCAGGTCAAGCTCAAGCTCCTCGAAGGCGCCGAGGTAGCCCACGATGGGCGTCACGGCGATGCCGGTGATGGACTTGACTTCGCTCCAGTCGCAGCGAAGCACGCCGAGCACGTCCACCACGTCCTGGTGGATGCCCACCTCCTCATGCAGCTCGCGGAGGCCTGCCTCCACGACGTTTTGGTCCTTGTCGTCCACCATGCCGCCAGGGAAGCACACCTCCCCCTTGTGGCGGTTCACGTTGGTAGATCGCACCGTGAACAGCACACTGGGCACGCCGCGCACGTGGCAGAGCGGAAGGATCACAGAAGCACGGCGCCGCGCGCGGCTGGAGATCTCGCGCGGAAGCCGGTGCAGCCGCGTGCGCAGCCGGTTGAGACGTCCGGGTGGAACAGGCCGCCCGAGCGGTAGTCTGGCAGCACGTATCGCGACTCGTCTTGCAACACCTTGTCCGCATACTCGTCCAGCACCGAGGCGCGCGGTGCAGCGTCGCCCATTGACTCAGACAGGCCGTGCGTGGTGCTCGCTTCCATGGCAGGAGACTGCGGCAGCTCCGCAAAGGGCAGCAACAGCTCTCGCAGCTCCTCCGCCTGAGCCTCGGCCACGGCGCCGTGGCCGCCGTTGGAGACAATGGCCGCGCACGTCGCCAGGATCTCCTCGCGGTCGCGCAGAGCCCGCGCCAGCGCCGGCGCCGTGTAGTGGTTCACGAGCGCCTCGAGGTCCTGCGCGCGACGCCCGCTGACAAAGTACCCGCGAAAGCCCGAGTCCTCGCGAGGATCCAGCCAGCGCAGCAGGTCGTGCGTGAGCTCGCGCTCGCGGGCGCTTGACACTGCGCGCGCGCCGCGCAGGAGGTGCGCGGCGCGGCGCGGCGCGGCCGCGGCGCGTCGTAGCGGCGCCAGCATGCCAGCTTCCCGCCCTCTCGATCCTCGCAATCGTTGATCGATCGATCGACCGATCGATTGATGCGAGCGTCGAACGTGCAAGGGTGGTGAGGGAGGGACGGTGGAGCGAGCCGCTCAGCGCCGACCCATGGAGGCCGCGCCCACGTGCGGACTCGAGCCGGACCAGCTGTCGGCCCTCGCGGCCGCCCTCGTGGCCGGCGTCGCGATCGCCGCTGTCATTGGCGGCGCGGGCGCGGTGCGCCCCCAAATGCGCGCGGCCGGCGCCGCGGCGGGCGACAGGCTCACCGAGCGAGAGCTGCTGGCCGTGGAGAAGACCCCTGCGCTCCTGCTGCCGTGCCTCAGGTCGCGGATCATGGCGCAGAACCGCTCCGAGCTGGCGCAGCTCTTGATGCTCTGCGCCTACCGCGGCCACGCGCGCGTCGCGAAGGAGATCCTGGCGGCCATGCTCTCGCATGTGGCTGCCAGCGCGTCGCCCGAGGCCGGGCCCGAGACTGACGCAGATGCCGTGCGCCGTGCCGCTGAGAGGACCTGTCGCCTGGCCATGATGATGGCCGCTCGCGAGGGCCGCCGCGACGTCATCCACATGCTGCTGAGCGCCGGGCTCGACCTCGACCTGGACGCCACCAACTCGCACGGCAGCACGGCCTTAATCCTGGCGTGCCACGGCGGCCACAGCGGGATCGCCGAGGAGCTTTTGGACCGCGGGGTGGACGCCAACGTAGTCAACCGGTTCGGCCGCACCGCGCTGGCATACGCCTGTGAGCACAACCTCGTCGGTGTTGTCGATAAACTATGCGCGAGTCCAAAGTTCGAAATCAGGACCCGCGATTCGCTGGCCGTGCGCTGCGCGTGCGACAATGGCCACTTCGAGCTGGCCTGCTCGCTCCTGCGCCGGAGCGGGCGTCTCCGACTTCCGGCCCCAAAGCCCGCGATGCGGGCGCCTCTGCTACGGCAGGCCCGTGC
The DNA here is from genome assembly GCA_022244645.1 of Thraustochytrium striatum. Taxonomy (NCBI): domain Eukaryota; class Bigyra; order Thraustochytrida; family Thraustochytriidae; genus Thraustochytrium; species Thraustochytrium striatum. The sequence continues at coordinate 89,305 of JACDIV010000028.1, read as the reverse complement.
GATGGCGGTCGAGACGGCGCAAAGCTGCCGCGCGATCATGTTGCACGACGACTACGCGGCCCTGCCGGCCCATCTTCGCGCCCTGGTGGTCACGATGGCGCTGGGCAATGGGCTCGTACTGGCCGGGCCGCAGCGCGGTAAAGAGCAGCGCCTGGCGTCGCTTGTTGAGGCGCTTGCGGCTTGATGTTTGTACTCTTTTCATGATTTTACTTACATGTTGTTTCAATTAAGGTACCCAGCGCGCCTCGTCTGTGCCGACGGGCACGGGCGGGCCACCTAGGCGCGGGGCGTGCTTGGTCAGCTTCCACGGGATGCCGAGCGAGCGCAGCGTGCTGTCCCCAAAGCGCGGCAAAGGGGTCTCCACCAAGAGGTCGTCGATGGCGCTCGCTGGGACGTCTGCCGCCGCGGCCCACTCCTCGTCGGCCTTGAGGCCGAGGTCCCAGAGCCATTCGGCTACGCGGCACAAGGAAAGGCGCACGTGGAACGCGGCCTGCGGGTCCATTCGCCGGGCCTTGAAGCACTGGAGCACCGCTCGCGCCGCGAGAAAGCCCGCCACATAGTCCAGGAACTGGACTGGCAGGTGCACAGGCGGGGCGTCCTGCGCCGTGCCCAAGGCGCGTGTCTGCGTGTGCACCATGCCCGTCGCCGCTTGCACGAGAGAGTCGTACCCGCGCTTGCCGCCCCACGGCCCGACGCCAGCCCCGCCATACGCAGAGAGCTCGACGAGCACGAGGCCCGGCTTGCTGCGCAGCAGATCCGGACCAATGCCGTGCGCCTGCATGCTCCCAGGCCTGAACGCGTTAATGACAACGTCCGCTTCTTTCAAGAGAGCCTGCATCTCGGCCTGGCCCCGCGCGCAGCGCAGGTCCACGTTCGCGGCCCGCTTGCCGTGGCCCGTCGCGAGCACGGCGCCCTCCACTGTCGGCAAGTGCGCAGCGCCCACGCGGAGCACCTGCGCACCCAGGTCTGCCAACGTGCGACCGGCCACTGGCCCCGCGATCACGCGCGACAGGTCCAGGCAGCGCACGCCCTCCAGCAGGCCGCCATCGCCGCCGCTGCCCCCCGGTGCAACTCGGCAGGCCGCAGGCCCACTTGCCGCCACACGCTCCACTTGCACGAGTGGCAAGGCGCGCACCGCGCCGCACTGCGGGTGCGCGGTCCACTCGGCGCGTGTGCGCACGACCGCGGCGGCGGCGCCGGCCGCCGTGAGCCTGTCTTCAAGCTGCCAGGCGTCCCGCTGCCGCGCTACGGCAGCAGCGACCTCCTCCCGACTCGCGCCAGGCGCAAGCCCAAGCTCGACCACCGCGCGCTCGCGATGGTGCGGAAAGTTGCAGTGCAGCTGCACCCACCGGCCGTCGCCGACTCGATAAAGGCCAGAGAGCGCGTCCCAGACCGTGATCGGCGCGCCGTCCCGAAGCAGGTAGCGGTCCTGCCGCACAGCCGCCGCCGCGGCGCGCGCTTCCACCTCCACCTCCACCTCGGCCTCGTCGCCGCAAAGAGCGGCGGCTGACAAGCCCAGGCTGCCCAACGCCGCCATTGCGCCGCGCTCGCAGCGGAAGGGCGTGCGCAGGAGGCCATCCACGGACGCGCCGCGCCACCGCACGCGGCCCCCGTGCTCGCCCAGCTGCTGCACCAGCGCGTCCACCGCCCGCAGCGCCGCCATGTCCCTGCTGCTCTCAATGAGGGGGACATGTGATTTCGCGATGACTGCGACTGACTGGGCCATGGTCTTCGAACGACCTGCCGTGGTCCTTTCGATGACGTCGGGTTGACTGGCCGAGGTCATTCTCAACGTCTCTTTCAGGTACTTGTGCAGACCCGTCGCGTTGTTGGGGCGATGTTGAGGCGCGCGACGGCGGCGCTGCGGCCGCGCGTGGGCGGCGCGCACGGCGGCGGCCGCGGCGGGAACGGCGGCGGGGGTCGCGAGCCATGGTGGCGGCGGCACCTGGGCTCCGCGCCCCTGGCCGCTGGCCTGGTGGGACTAGGACTTGGCGGTAGCCTAATGGTGGCCCCGACTCGCCACGCGATGCTAGAGGACGAGGCCGAGGCGCAGCAGCGCGTGCCGCCGGCGCGACAGAGCACCAAGGTCCGGCTGCGGCGCGCCAACACGCGCCTGACGAGCCTGGACAGCGTGCTCATGGGGTACGAATACCGGCTTCGGGAGACCGCCTCGCTGGAGAAAGTGCACAAGTACTTTAGCTCCGTGGTGGTGGACGGCGACGTGTACATGACCCCGCTGGACCTGGTGCGCGCCATTAGCCCCGGCGTGCCGCCTTCGCCCAACTCCAAGCCGCTCAACATCCCGCTGTTCGAGTCCTCGACGCAGCTGGAGTTTAGCAAGCAGGAGCTGCCCGACTTTTTCCGGTTCGGCCCCGACGACCCGGGCCTGATCTCGTACGACCGGTTTCTCGTGCTCGTCACGCTGCTGGCCCTCCCGGCCTCGGAGCTGCCCGTGGCGTACCGCATGTGCGCGGGCGAGGACTTTAACAACAAAAAGTTTCGCAGCTCGGGGCTCAACGTGCACAACTTTGACTTTATCATGCAGCGCAACATCAAGATCTCGGGCCAAGGGTACAGCACCGAGCACGGGCCGGGCGACATAGTCCACTATCTGTTCGGGCCGGAGCTGAAGAAGACGCTAACGCTGGACGAGTTCCGCGACTTTCACCAGCAGCTTCGCGAGGAGGTGCTGCGCCTGCAGTACTATCTGCTCAGCGACAAAATGGACAAGGAAGGCAACCCGATCATGTCGCTGCCGGCGTTCGCCAAGAGCGTGGCCGCCCTGGTGCCCTCGGACTATCGCAAGACGTTCTTGGAGCGCGCCGTCGAGTTGCGCCGCGAGTCCCTGCCGCCCAAGGTGGTGTCGCAGGAGATTAAGCGCGGCGCGCTCGGGATCGAGGTGGCGGGCCAGGGCCGCGTCCTGCCGCAGCGCGTCAGCGTCTCCTTTAGCGACTACTCTGCTTGGCAAGAGATCCTGCGCTCGCTGGTCGCAATGGAGCAGGCCGTTAAGACCTATTCGTACGAGGACGGCCACTTTACGCGCACCAACATCAACCGCGCCGCCAAGGCCGTCACGGGCCTCAAGCTCTCCCGCGCGCAGGTCTGGACGCTCTTCTTCCTATTTGACGTGGAGGAGGACAACCAGCTGCACCACGACCAGTTCGTGCGCCTCCTCAAGCCGCACGGCATGGCCACGGACCCGCGCTACGAGGCGGAGGGCTTGGGCCTCGCGCAGCTCTTCTCCTGCCTGCGCTCCTCCTGCTTCAACTGCACGCGCAACTGGTACGAGGGCACCTCCACATAGCCAGCCAGCCAGCCAGCCAGCCAGCCAGCCAGCCAGCCAGCCAGCCAGCCAGCCAGCCAGCCAGCCAGCCAGCCAGCGACCTGTCCGTGAGCGAGCGAGCGAGCGAGCGAATGAACGAATGAACGAATGAACGAATACATACAACCCAGCCGTCTGGGGCCAGCCGTCTCCTCGGCGTGCCGACCACGAAGGCCCTGCCTGACTCGCTCCACCAGCCTGTGCGGCGCAGGTATAGTACGGCGGCGCTGGGCGGCGTACGGCGGCGCTGGGCGGCGTACGGCGGCGCCCCGCAAGAACCGTTCAAGGAGCCTGGAGCTCGCGGAACCCTAACCCAATCTAACCTGCTGGCAAGCGAGCACAGCTCTGCGGCGGAGGATGCAGGCGACGAGGATCGCGCGCGTGGCGCTGAGGACGGGCGCGGCGCGGCGCGGGCTGGGCACGGAGGCGCGCGTGCTGTTCCCCGACGAGCGGTACGGCGTGGACTATGCCACCAACTGGGCGGCCGCGTCCTGCGGCGTGGCGGTGGGCGACAAGCTCGCCTTTCGCGACCCGGCCTTCAAGACCGTGGCGGCGTACAGCAGCGCCAAGATGGACAAGGCCAAGCGTGTGATCACGCGGCCCGTCGACGGCGGGTCCATGGTGCTGACCGCCAAGGAGATGGACATGGACGTTTTTGAGGACATGCTGCTCGAGGGACGCGCCGCCGTCGCCAGCAGCGACGGCCCCGCCGTCTTCGTGGTCGATGCCGCCGTGGGCGCGAGCACCAAGCTCGACGTGGCCGTGCGCGCCGTCTCGGACGACGCCGCCGTGGCCCTGTCGCTGCAGCGCATCCTCTGCGGCGTGCCCAAGCGCCCTGCCCAGGGCTTTAGGCCGCAGATCACGGTCGTGCACTCGAGCGCGCCCGACGCAAGCGCGCCCAACGCGTACTGCAGCACCATCGGCACGCAGGTCGTGGCGCGCGGCCCCGTCTCGAGCGAGGCGCTGTCGCGCCATCGCCACTGCCGCGGCCGCCGCGCTCGACGGCAAGCCTGCGCTCTTGCTGGCCGGCCACGCCGTGCAAGCCGCTAACGGTGAGGTCACGCTCGTGCTTGGCGGCGCTGCGCCGGCCTCCGAGCCGGCCGTGGCGCGCCACCTGCTCTGGTCTGCCGACGGCGTCACCCGCCTTTGGAACGCCACGCCGGCCGCCGCCGATGCGGCGCCGTCCGGTGGCATCGTGGAGGCCGCCACGGAGGGCGGCGCGGCGCTCGCGCTTGCGCCGCTGCCGGCCGGCGCGTCGCTGCTGCCACCACCGAGCAAGGTCGTCTTCGCGGCGGGCAGCAAGCTCGGCGCGGAGAAGCCGATCGACATGGAGGCGGCCAAGGCGGCGCTGGCCTCGGCCTCGCTGCTGGGCGCCTCGGGGCACGAGCAGGCCGTCCTCGAAGCGCTCGCTGCCTCGACCTCGCTCGTCAGCGCCTAACCGCGTGCGTGAAGGAGAACGTACATACAGCAGCTTCCACTTTGCTTCGTCCCGCTCTCGCCCTCTCTCCGCCGCCTTTGCCCTCGTCGCCGCCGCCGCCGCCGCCGCCACCGTAGAGCTCGACGTAGAGCTCGACGTGGAGATCGCCGCCTGCGCCTATTGGGCCGTGTTCTCTCAACCCTGGTGCGGTCGCGGCCAAAGCGTTCCGCCGGTTGCCTTCGGTTAGGTTGGCTCGTTCAAACGCCCAAAAAAAAAGGAGCGAAGCGAGATCAGCTGCAGAGGTCGTTGACGGCGACGGCGTTGGCGGCGGCGGCGGCGGCAACGGCGGCGGCGGCGGCGGCGGCGGCGGCGGCCGCGATGGCGGAGACGGCGCACGCGTCCAAGGCGGAGGTGATGGTGCTGGTGCTGGACTTTTTGAAGCGCAACCACCTGGAGGCCAGCTATGCGGCCATGGCCACGGAATGCAAGGCCAAGTTCGACCTGTGCGAGCCGCAGGAGAAGCTGCGCGACCTGCACGACATCCTGAACGAGTACCTAGGGCTGCTGCGGCGCCGCACGGACGCCGGCGCGCTGGCGCGGCACGAGACCGTCGGGCGGCAGTTCAGGTCCAAAGTGGCCAAGACCATGGACGGGCTTGACCGCTTGCTGGAGGACTACATGGCGGTGCGGCAGCATCTGAAGGGCGAGGAAGAGGCCGATGCCCGTGTCAGCTCGCGCATGGCCGGCAATAAGAAGGTGGCATCGCTCAGCGAGGCCGTGGGAAGCATGTCCGAGCAGCTCAAGAAGCGCAAAAAGACGTACGTGCCCAAGGCAGCAGCGCCGCGCAAGCACACCCCGCCGGCTAGCAGCAGCAGCAGCAGCAGCAGCAAGTTTGCCACACCAAGCAAGTCGCCCCACGAGGACTCGCTGGGCCTCCACAACATCAGCTTCTCAGGGAGCGTCACACCCATCGAGCTGGACCCCAACATGTCTCGCAGCCGGCTCATGCCCCTGGACGACCACGACATCTCGCTCGCGGACCTGGGCAACGCTAGCTCCCCGCCCTTCGCGATCGACCTCGAGAACAACAACACCAACAAGAGCTTGCTCCAGTGCGGCGACGTGTCCCTGGGCAGCATCCTGGAGAACACCACGTCCTTCCTTGGCGCAGGCGCGCGCACCAACCTCTCCACCTTTCTAGCGGACCACTCGACGGGCGGCGGGGAGCTCAACGACAGCGCGGCGCAACCGGCCCGAGCGACGCAGCGAGGCAAGGAGGGCGAGGACGGCCTGCAGACGCTCAAGATCGAAACCACGCCACGCGCTTCCACCAAGCGCAAGAAGCGACGCATCACACCCACCACCATCCACGCGGCGAGCCCAAAGCGCGGCGGCGCTGGCGTGGCAAAGATCGCGACGACGTAAACTCCTTCCTGGACCGCGTGCACGTCAGAGGCGAGCCTGCCCGCTGACCTGTACCTACGTTAAAAGTAAACTCTACCCCATCTCCACGTCATCCACCTTCCCGTGCCGCTGCCGCAGCTCTTGCTGCCGCAGCTCTTGCTGCTGCTGCTGCTGCTGCTGCTCTTGCTGCTGCTGCTCTCGCTGCCAATGTTGCATCAGCTCAAGAGCGGTGGACAGGCAGAGCGCGAGAGAGAATGGGGCGTCGCGTGGGTGTCGATGGACGAGGTGGCCAGGCACGACCGCGCGGGCGACTGCTGGGTCGTCCTGTGCGGCGTCGTGTACGACCTGACGGACTTTCACCGCACGCATCCGGGCGGCTCGGCCGTGATCTTGGACAATGCCGGCAAGGAGGCCTCGGCGCCCTTCCTGGCCGTGCACCCGAGCGACATCGGCGAGCGCATGCTGCCCGCCTCGGCCATCGTCGGCGAGGTGGACCCGGCCACGGTCAAGCCGCACCATGTGGCGCCGGCGCCCGGCGAGGCCGTCGCGGGACCCGAGGCTCAGCTCTCGGGCACGCCAGAGCTGCGCGAGATGCTGAGCACGTACGACTTTGAGGCCGTGGCGCGCGCGACCATGTCCAAGCAAGGGTGGGCATACTACTCTACCGGCGCGGACGACGAAATTACGCTGCGTGAGAACCACAACGCGTTCTCGCGCATCTGGCTCAAGCCGCGCATCCTCGTCAACGTCAAGAAGGTCGACACGCGCAGCCAGATCCTGGGCTATGACTGCGCGTTGCCGCTCTACATCAGCGCCACCGCGCTGGGCCGGCTCGCGCACCCGGACGGCGAGAAGGCCTTTACGAGGGCCTCCGCGGCGGAGGGCGTCATCCAGATGCTGCCCACGCTATCCTCGTGCACGCTGGACGAGATGCTGGACGCGCGGGCGCCGGGCCAAATCATGTCACAGCTCTACGTGAACGAGGACCGCGAGCGCACCGCAGATTACGTGCGCAAGCTCGAAGCCGCCGGCGTCAAGGCGCTCTTCATCACCGTCGACGCGCCTTGCATGGGCCGGCGGGAGAAGGACCAGCGCAACAAGTTCCTGCAAGCGGGGACGCACATGCAGCAGGACGACGACAACGCCGGCATTGTGGACCGCAACAAGGGCGTCAGCCGCGCCATCTCGACCTTCATCGACCCCTCGCTCTGCTGGGAGGACCTCGCCTTCTTCTTTGAGCTCACCTCGATGCCCATCATCCTCAAAGGCGTGCAGTGCGCCGAGGACGCGGTGCTGGCGCTGCGCTACGGCTGCGCCGGCGTGGTGCTCTCCAATCACGGCGGCCGCCAGCTCGACACGGCGCGCTCTGGGATCGAGATCCTGCCCGAAGTCATGGCCGCGCTGCGCAAGGAGCCCGGCTACTCCAAGCAGCACTTTCAGGTCTTTGTCGACGGTGGCGTGCGCCGCGGCGCGGACATTTTCAAGGCGCTTGCGCTGGGCGCTACGGCCGTGGGTATCGGGCGGCCGTCCATTTACGCGCTTGCGGCCTTCGGGCCCGAGGGCGTCGAGCGCATGCAGATCTTCAAGGAAGAGTTCGAGATGGTCATGCGCCTCATGGGCACTACCGACGTGTACTCCATCACGGAGGACCACGTCCTCACGCGCAACCTTGCCGACCATTTTGCGACGCAGCCGCGCGACAATCTCCTCAATGACGTACGAGCCGCTGCGCACGGCGATGGCCATGCGCCAGGACAAGGCAAAGTTGTGATCGCGAGAGCGCTACAAAGAAGATTGCTTTTGTGCTTGGTCAATTGGGGGCCGGCGGCACTGGGCTGTCACCACCGCTGTCGCGGTCGTCGTCGTCGTCGTCGTCGTCGTCGTCGATGTCCCCGTCCTCGTCCTCGTCGTCGCGCAGGAAGACGTTGTCGTCGACATCCCCGCTGTTTACCCGCACGCTATCCGTGTCCTCGTCCTCCTCCTCGATGTCTTCGTTCGTCGTCTTCGTCGTCTTCGTCGTCTTCGTCGTCTTCGTCGTCGATGTCGTCGTCATCGACGCCAGCAACGCGGTCCTCGTCAATTGCTTGAAAGCCGCGCTGCACCTCCGGAGGGTGCTGCGCCAGCCCCTGCAGCTCCACGTTATCAGCGTCGCCGTGCGATGGCGGCGGCGGCGGCGGCGGCGGCGGCGGCGGCACCGCACTTGGGCCGCCGTGGACAAGCTGCTGCTCAGACGCGGGATGGGACGTCGAGGCACCCGGTGTGGCCTTGCGGGAAGAGCGCATGAAGCGGCAGGGGTCGGTCTCCGGCGTGAAAGGCTCGCGCAGAATCCGCACAACCTGCGGCGCGGGCTTGATGCCCTTGCCGCACGTGATCCAGCCACTCTCGGGCGGCATGCTGCTCGGATTGTTGTGCTGCGAGTTGTAAAAGTCCGTGTCGTTGTTGGTGCCCGGCTTGGACGACAGCTCCGAGATGTACCAGTGTACTGCTTGTCCTTGATGAGGCAGCGGTAAAGACTGAGCGGCTTGCCGTTGGGCAAGATCTTGACAAACTTTGGCGTCACCGTGTCGATCTGCATGCTCTCGCCCTTCTTGAAAAAGCCGTCAAAAGCATAGACTCCGTTGGCGTCCGCCATGCCGGCGTTGAACACCTCCACGGAGACGCACATCGGCTCGATGGCTGTCAGACGAAAGCCGGGGTGCACGATTTGCGCGGCTTGCACAAGCATGCGCACCACCCGGCCCTTGGAGGGCTTGCGCGTGAACACGTCAGGGTTGCCACCGAGCGACTGGTCGTAGGAGAACTCCTCCAGCCAGTTGGGCAGCCAGGTGACCCAGTGCTTGGTGTGGTGCCGCATCCAGTGTCGCACAGGCTGGCTCACTTGGAACATCTGCACTAGCGCCTTGGCCAGCGCGTACACTGCATACACGTTGAGCGCGTACAGCTCGTCCGACTCGCTCTCCAGGTACACGGACGTAGGGTAGCGGTTGTTGCGCTGGTAGTCGCGCCGCTTGACGAGCTCGTCCAGGTCTTGCTTGCGCTCGATGATGTTGTGCAGCCCTTCCTCCACCACGCTCTGGGCCCGGTCGTCCGCAAAGCCGTCTTGCACAGTCGCGATCGCCCGCATCGCCTGGCACGAGTCCTTGATGCGCATGCGCGCGTCCTCCAAGCTGATACCGGGCACGCCCATCATGCGTGTACTCTGGTTGAGCCCTTGCAGCAACTCAGAAAGGATGGGTTTCCAGATCGCGCTCCCGCCCTTGCACTTGAACGCGAGCAGTTGCGCGGCTGGGCCAGGGTCCTGCCGGGCCATTTGCAGCGCCGCGGCGTCCGTCAGCAGCTCCGCGTTCTCCGCGGGCAGCCCGCGCGCAAACCGCAGGGCCATGTGCCGCTTGCCGAGACCCTTGAACGCCGTCATGAACGCTCCTCCACCTCCTCCAAGTTGGCATCGGGGGGCGTTCCCGCCGCCGCCACAGCGGCAGCCGCAGCTTCGTACGCGTCGAGTGCCTTCCCGTCCGCGCTGGCCGCAAGGTCGCCGTCAGCATCGTTGTCGTCCTCGTCGTCCTCCTCCTCGTCGCCGCCATCCACCTCGAGATCGTCGTAGAACCCGTTCGCGCGCGTCTCCTGCACATACGCCGAGCGGGCCGTCCTGCCGAGGACGAGGATCGAAATGGCGTCGATCAAAGCGCTAAAGTCGGCCGTGGCATTGCACGCCGGCACACCTGACTTGCCCATATCCATGGAGACAGAGCGCAGGCGTGGCTGCGCGACGCCGCTGTTGACACCGCTCGGGTCGTTCACCAAGTACAGACGCAACAGGCGCGATGCGACCTCCTCCTGGTTGAGAAGGTTGTGCAGCACGCGCGAGCGGCACAAGCAGCGCCACACAGCAAAGTACGGGCTCATGAGGCGGCAGTTGGTGGCTTGCTCCGGCAGCGTCTCCAGCATGACCTCCACCAGCTTGATGAGCGCCTCCGACATGCGCACCTTGATCTTGTCGCTTGAGGCATCGCTCTTGTACACGTCGATGCATAGCTTGATAGCCCGCTCCAGCACTCGGACGAAGACCAGGCGGGCCGACTTTTCGTTGCACTGGAGCAACAGCGGCTGCAGCGTCTCCTTGCGCGCCTCCGAATCGCACAACCACTCGAGAAACCACGCCACCGCCTCCGGGCGCACGCGTGCGCATGTCACAAGCATGCTCTCGAGCGTCTGCTCCCAGGCGCGCAGCCTCGACTTTTGCGAGGCCGTGCGGATCGTGGCCTTGGTGGCCATGATGAGACCCATTTGCGTGACGCTGCCGTGCAGGTCGGGCTGCTCGCCACCCGCCTTGGCGGCGGTCTGCAGAAGAGAGAGCACAAAGTCCAGAAAGGGCGTCACCATCGCGAGGCCGTGGCGCAGCGTTCGCTGGTTGTCCTCCCAGACTTCCTCCTCGATCTTCTTGAGGCGCGCACGCGTGCTGATCGCCATGCGCGACTTGCGCACGAGCTTTTGCATCTTGGCCACCATTTTGGCAGCCAGAGGAAGCGCCAGCGCCGAGCCCTGCACAGGGTGCGCCACCTTGAGCTCCGCGGCGGGCGGGGCGGCCGGCTTGTGCAACGCGCGCCGCGGCGTGCCGCCCAAGCAGTCGTCGGCAAGCTCGTAGAGCAGGAGGTAGGCGTTGTTGTCCTTGGCGCCAGAGTAGTGCTTGAACTTGCCGCTGCCGGAGCCCATGCCGCTGGTGGGGCTGTTGCCGCTGTTCCACGAGCCCTGGCCGCCCAGCGAGCCGCCAAAGCACTCCTCCTCGAGATTCCGGACGTCGAATGGCGTGACGCGCTCGTCGTCGAAACGAAACCAAAGCCCCGACTTGCGGTCGCGGATAAACGAATAGTAGTGCCCAAAGTTTGCACCCGAACCCTGGTGCACCACCACGCCGGCAAGTTCGTACACGCTGTTCATGCGCACCGCGCCGGGTGCCTCGCCGTCAGCAACCTCCACGCCCGCGGTGGGGGTGGCGGGTTCGGCGACGTCCGTGTCATCATCGGCTTGAACACTGGCTGGCGTGGCCGCAGCGGTAGCCGCAGCGGGCCCGTCCACTTCTCCCACCGGACCACCGGGTTCACCCTCCACCGGGCCGCCAGCCTCGCCATCTACGGCTGCCGCCTGTTCCTCATCAAACTTTTTCATGACGGCCTCCTTGGTGAACCGATACAGGTCGATGCGGTGCTCAAAGCTGACCGGTGGTTGAGCTTGGTGGGCTGCATGATCTCGTAATCGAAATCAAAGCGCTGCAGCTGAACCACGAGCACCGGCGGCAGCTGCGAGAAGCACTTCACTTGGTCGGCGTCAAAGCGCTGGTCTTTGTCCTGAAGATTGCACTCCTCACACTCCAGACCGCTCAGCTTCTCGGCCTTGAACCAGCTCTCCAGCGCCTCGTCAAGCGAGTGAAGCGTGGGGCCGGCCATACCGCTGCGCACGTTGAGCGTCAGAAAAGGCGTGCCCACTTCGCTCTCCGTGCGGGTGCTTGCCCGCACAGTTGCGAACGTTCATGGTGCAGGTCCGCACGTAGAGCATGTCCTGCAGCTTGGCGCACTGCAAGCGGCCCTGGGCTACGTCCTCCAGATAATCGACAAGACGCGAGTAGAACTCGATGGCGTCGTTCTGCGAGAGGTGGCCATCCATCAGCTTGAGCGCTGCGGACTCGTTCACAAAGTCACGCGGGTTGAAGAAACGCTTCTCCGAGTTGCGCAGAAAGGTGAACGTGTACTGCAGGGCGCGGAGCAGGCGGTTCTTCTTGTTGTCCCGCATGCCGCCAAAGTCCTTGAGGAAGCCGCTATCGTCGTCGTCATCGTCGTCGTCATCGTCGTCGTCCAGGTCGATGTCGTCGTCGTCGTCGTCATCATCAAACTCGTCTTGGTCATTGGCTCGGCCGGCCGGCTTGGGGCTCTGGCCGACGCGCTTGCGCGCAAGAAGAGGCAGCTCGCCGACAGCGTTGCAGATCCACTCGCGCAGCTTCGGGGCCATGAATAGCTGCTGAAGCACCGAGTTCTGGTAACAGGTCGCGCCCTGGTTGATCAGCCCGACAAAGTCCGTGGGCGACTTGCGCGAGTCAGTGGGCTTGAAGGCCCAGTCTAGCCGGCCCGCGCGCGTTGGCACGGGCATCTCCATGACAAAGCCCTTGCACGCCTCGCTCAGCCACGCGAGGCTCTGCTCGCTCTGCTCGGCGATCGTCTTGAGCAAGGCGAACGCGCGCGTGCGCGTGTCTGGCAGCGAGGCAATCGCGTGCACGCGCTTGTTGGACGCGTCCGGGATGGCCATCAGGAAGCGCCGGAAGAGAGCCTCAAGCAAGGGGCGCACGCGCTGCAGGTCGGCAGCGAATGGCCGGCTCTTGCTGCAGGACCAGATCCATGAGGTCGAGGTAGCCGAGAAGCGTGTCGTCCAGCAGCGCGAGCGTCACTTTCTTCGCGGCTTTGTACTGCGCCGTGTCCTGGTTGGCCTCTTGCGCGGCGCGACGCCGCCGCGGCTTGAAAGAGTGTTGCGCATCTGGAGCGAGAAGGGCGCCAAGAGTTTGCTTCGCGCGCAGCCGCAGCCGCGAGTGTGGCGGGTAGTGCACGAGCCGTTCGATAACGATGTCCGCCAAGGTCTCGAGGGCAAACTGGCCCGCGTGCACGCGGTCGCGCACAAAGGCAAAAAAGTCGTCGCACGTGGGGCAGTTGCACGGCACCGTCCGTAGCGTGTCGCGCACTATCGTTCCACCGCCTCGCTGCCCTCGGGCGAGTCTTCGCACAGCTTGACGAGCAGGTCGCGCAGCATCTCGCGCACGATCGGGAAGCGGCTCAGCAGCAGTACATCCAGGATCGAGTTGCGCCATGCACGCGGTTCTTGCGGCGCTCGTCAGCATTTCCCGCGGGTAAACACCTTGCAGGCCAGAAAGTCGTGCCCAAGCGCCGGGCTCGACGAGACAATCATGAACGCCGTCTGGGATGCCGTCGATGAGGACTTCCAGCATGGCCTCGTCCTTCTCGTCCAGAGCCGGTTGTCCGCGTCCTCGTCTGCGAGGTGCACGAGGTCATCGTCGTCGACCGCGGGTTGCAGCAGCGAGTCGCCCTCGTCCGAGTCGCCCGTCCGAGTCGCTCGAGTCATCCGAATCGCCGGCGGGCCCTCCATCCTCATCCCCGGAGGCGCTTCGTCGTCGGCCATCACGCCCCCCCGCTCAGGCTGCACGTGGCGCGATGAGCGGCACCACAAGCCGGCACAGGGTTGCGGCACAGGATTTTGAGGTCCGTGTCGCAGAGATGAACCGCTTCGAGGACGGGCTGAACGCCATTGTCCGCGAGCCACGCTGCAACGACTCGCGCTGCACGAGCTCCACCCGAGTCAGCTCGCCCCGCGTCACGAGCGCTGCCGTTCGAGCTCCGGTCTTGCAGCGACCCGCTCACGCAAAACCGTATGATGCGCAGGATCACGGGCAGCGCCACGCTGCGCTGCCAGTGCAAGAACTCTTGCTCCGTGTCCGCGAGGTCGCTGGACAGGAGCGTGCCGAGAAGTTGCACCACGTCCTGGAAGCCTTGCGTCTTAAGAAAGCTGCTGCGCCAGGCGCCCGCTGCCGCCGCGCGGCGCCCGCGGACGTCGTCCGCATCGCCCACTGCGTCGCCGCGCTCTGGCTCGTTGCCTAGTAGCCGGTTTGACGATCATGAGCTTGTAAACGGCGCGGAGCAGGTAGGCGCCGGACGGGCAGCTCGTCGGCCCAGTCGATGCTTGCAAAGTCCTTCTCGAAGCGGCGCCGCAGCGTCTGGTCCGTGGGTAGAGTCATGAGCAGCTCCCAGAGCTGCACGCGCGTGCCGTCCGAGATGCTGGGGTTGTCCAAGAGTCGCATAAGCGCCTCTGAGTACTCGCTCCGGCGGTGATGAGGATGCTGGAAGCTCGTCCTCGTTGTCCACTTCGGCCAGGGGCGCGTCCATGTCGTAGGACTCTTGCAGGTCCACGTTGAGCGTGTGGCACACCACCTGCGAGGTGGTGGTCTTCTCCACCGCCGCAGCCTTGCTGGGTTCGGGTAGGAGCTCGTGCAGCGCGGCTTGGGTGCCCAATAGCAGCCGCTCGTGCCGACGTCGCCGCCGTGACCGTAATGCTGCTGCTGCTGCTGCTGCTGCAACTTGTGGTAGATCTGGACGCTCAGCGAAATGGTCTTGGCGTTCAGCGGGCAGCGCCGCGGGTCGTCCACGAGCTTGTCAAGCACCCGGCGCTGCAGCGCGCCTAACGTGCGCTCCTCTGCGCGCAGCCGCAAGGCTGGTATTGCTGGCAGGCCTCCACGACACTATCGGGTACATCGACGCCCGGTACCGGCTGGATGGGCAGTACGGACTGGTCGTGCTGCCCGGCGGCAACAGCGGTGCGGGGCGCGAGCTCCGCGCGCGTCTGCATCTGGTACGTGTTGGTGGAGGCCTTGACCGACACCGTGGAGCACTGCATGGAGGTCATGTCGAGCGCGATCTGGCGCCCGTCCACGAACCATATCGAGTGCTTGCCACTATCCGCATCGAAGCCCGTGACGACGCCCGTCAGGAAGCGGACCTGGGCCGGCCGCCGCGCCGAGTTGGATGCGGTGCCCGTGGCCACACTAAGGACCTTGCCCACATCCTTCGCAGAGAAGAGCAGAATCTTGTCGTGGCGCACGGTGAAGTCCAGCTCGGTGCCCTTGGGCGGCGCGTGAGAGAGCACCCGCGCCGACTGAGGGAAGGACTGAAGATAGCACGCGATGAGACGGATGCAGCGCTGCACCTTGCCGCTATTCACCGCGTTGGGCTGCACCGCCGGGCCGAGGATAGCAAATGTGCGGTCCAGGAACTGCCTGCGCCGCTCCAGGCCCGACGCTGTTGCGATTGTTGGGCTTGTCTGCTCGCCAGACGGTGTTCGCGTCTGCCAAGAACACGTCGTCGTCCTCCGGCCCAGGCGTCACGGCCGCGCCGCCGCTGTTGCTGTCGCCGAGCGTCTCAATGCGGCACTGCACCTGCAAAAGCAAGTCCATGGCGCGCGCGGCGGTGCCGTCCGGTGCCGTCTACGATGCGCCAAAGAGTGTCGATACCAACCACATCGGGCCGCTTGACCTCAAGGACGCGCGTGTCACCGACCCCCTTGGCCCTGGTTGTGCCCACCATCGTCGCCACCGCCCACGCCGCCGCCGCCGCCGCCGCCGTGCACAGGCGAGAGGCTACCCCCGGGCGAACCGAGACCGTTAGCCGAATCGAGCGAGGAGCGACGCTGACCCGCGCTGTTCTTGGTCTTGCTTCGGCTGCCGGGCCAACCGCCGCGGATGGACGGGAAAAAGTCCGTGAAGAAGTTGCCGCGCTTGCGGCGCTTTTGCTTCTTCTTGTCTTCTTGTTCTTCTTGCTGTCGCCGCCTTCCGCGTCGCCTGCCACGAGTCCCCGCTCGCCGCGCCCCCGGACGCCGGCCTGGTCGCACCGGGGCCGCCGCTGACCGGTGCAACCGGTGTTGCAGCCGCTGCATGGGTGTTGAGGATGGAAGACGACGTAGAGGCCGACGAAGCGCCATAGTTAAGCACCTCGCCGTCCAAGATGTCCTCAGCGCGGTTCACGTCCAGGAAGAAAGGCCGAAAAGCACTTGAACCCAGGCTCGCTCAGGTGCTTGAACTCCATATCCCCGCAGAGGAGCTGCGAGAAGACCTGGCCTGTCACCTCGGGCGACAGCCCCGGGCGCAGGCCAATGTCCACGACGGCGACCTGACGAAGCCACACCATGCAAACCTCGCGCTCCACTGGCTGGTCAAGCGCCTCCCAGAGCTGGTGCACGAGGTCAAAGCTGAGCATGAGCGACGACCGCGAGACGCAAAACTGCAGAAAGTCAAGGCGGCACTGAAGCATGCGCATGTGGCTCAACATCTGCTCCCGGCTGGCGTTGTGGGTGTTCCTGATACCCAGCTCGCGGTGCGCCTTGGTCTCTTCCACGACAAGCTCCAGGAGGCTGTACCGCTTTTCAAGCTCGACGATGAGCTCGCTTTGCGAGCGCAGGCCGCGCGCCGAGGGCGCTGCCGGTATTGACAATGAGCGAGACGGCCTCGCCGTCCTCCTGATCCAGCGCGGCGTCGAGATCCCCTGCCTGCTCGTCGAACGAGGAGTCGAAAAAGTCAAAGGGCTCGCTGCTTGCGCTGTGCGGCGCCTGGGGCCCCCCATCGGGTGCGCGGCGCTGACGCTGGCCGCCAAAGCCAGACGACGAGGATTGCCCACCAGGGCCCGCGCTGAAAAGAAAGACGATCTTTTGCAGCGCTTCGTAGGCGCTGAGGATTTTGACCACGTCGCCGGGCCCCGAGGTCTTGGCGGCGGAGTTTTGCAGCACCTGAATGAACGTGACGATGTAGCCGGCGCGAAGCGCGCGGCCGTTGGGCAGGCGCAGGACTTCAATGAGGTATTCCACGAGCTGGGAGCGCTTGGGCGCCGTGGTGCTGGGACTGGTCTCCAACAGGCGCCACAAGAGCGCGAGCAGCGCGCTGAGCATCGCCGGTTCGCAAAGCGAAAGCTGGCGTCGGTACCCGTTCGTGACGTTGCCAAAGCTCATGAGCTTGTCCACAAGGAAGACCATGTCGTCGCGGTGGCCGTCCACGGAGCGCGTCGCGCACTGGAGAATGTAGGCGGCGGTGCCCGCTGGACGTGCGCGTCAACCGCGAGCTCGGCGAGGAGCGTCTGCACAGCGCCGCGCACCGAGTCGTGGTGGCCAAAGCAGCTCTTAAACATGAGGTCGATGTGCTTGTGCTGCATCGCGCCGCCGGGCCATATACTCGAGCAGCTTCTTGCTTCGGCCGACGAGCGCCGGGTGCACGAATCGGTGGTGGCGAAGAGGCGCTCCAGCACCTCGATGCTCACGAGCCACTCATTCATCTGCTCGACGGGGGACGGCCACTAGCGGCCGCCCCGTCACCCACGCGCTCGCTCAGCTGCGCGTCGCTAACCAGCTTGCACATCATGTCCAGCCCCAGCTTGCGCAGCTGGAACGCCTTGGACGAGAACGTTTTCAGCGAGAGCGACCGCAGAAACTCCTTGAGCCGCTCGTCGTTGTACAGCACGATCTTGAGCAGCCGATGCAGCTTGGTCAGCTCGCCGCTGCGCTGCACCTTGAGCACGTCCTCGCTCATGCGTTCCACCGCGGCGATGGCCAAATAGCATGCCTCCTTGGCGCGCTTCGTGCCAACAAAGTCGCGCGCCCCGACAAAGGGCTGCAGCAGTCTCACCTGCTCGCTCGAGAGCTGCACCGGCGCCCCGCGCTGGCTCTGCCACCTCCGTGGGCTCGTCCAGGTCCGACGAGCTCATCGCCACAGGGAGCTTGCCCTGCAAGAACTGTGCCAGCGTGTCGAACCCGCCCTGCCCATCAAACACCTCGAGCACCTCCTTCCGGGTGCGCGCGCCGCGCGACAGCCCTGCCGGCCCCCCCTTGAGGTCGTTGTGGTGCATATCGAGCATCTCGGGCGAGGCATAGAACTTGCTCTCGTCGCTCAGCAGCTTGTGCAGCGTGTCCAGGCGGTCCAGGCACCGGTTCTCCTGCAGGTCGAAAAGCGCAATGCGACAAGCGCCGACCAGCACGATATCAAAGTTGCCAAGCAGCGTGTTGCGCACCGCCGACACAGCTTGGTCGAGGAACAGCGACACCACGCCGTCAAAGCACTTGCGCACAAACTCGTCCACCTCTGGCCCCGAGGTAGTTGACCGCGACCTTGAACGCCTCGCCGCAGTCCACGTAGATCACCTTTTGCTGCTGCAAGTACATCTTAGCACCACGCTCAGCTTCTCGAGCAGCTCGGGCTGCTGCCGCAGTGGCCTGCCGCCCGCATCCTCGTGCAGCACGCCCATGCCGCCGCCGCCCGCGCGGATCTGCGCGACGATCTTTCCTCCCCTTGGGTCTCTCTCGAGCTTCGATCGAAGATGTCTCGCCACCTGCGGAACGTTTCATGAAACCTGCGGAACCCTTCGAATGGAACCGAACCAGCACGCATCAGGAACCTCGCCCCTCATGTCGGCCATGCGATGGACGGCCGAACAACAAACAACAACACACACTGGTGAGGTGTTTGCTCAGCCCTTCGCAGGTGAACCAGGTGTGGCCGGGTGTGCCACGCTCGACGCCACCGACACCTCGTTCCAGGCGGGGACACCGGGGTGCGCGCGGTTCGGTTGGCCGGCTGGCCGGCCTCCTTCCGCTCTTCGCTGTTGGCGAGAAAGCAGTCCCGGACGACCAATCTGCAGGCAGAACCCCAACCCGACACCGCCACACAAGCTCTATAGCTAGCTGGCTGGAGCAAGACCCAGAGCTTGAGCCGCAGCCAAGGGAGAGAGAGGGAGAGAGATGGACGCCATGTTCGACCTTGCCGGCAGGGTGCCAGGGATGGCTGCGGCTGTGGCCGGGGCGCTTCTGTTCGCGGCTGTGCTGGCGCGCGGCGGCGCTGGCGCGCGTGGCAAAGTGGTCGACACGGGCGGCGACGTGCCGGAAGAGCGCATCGCCAAGCAAGGGTTTTCGGCCAAGGCCGTGCCCGCGGACCTGGATGTTTATCGTGATTGGCTCCGGCATGGGCGGCCTGGTGACGGCTGGCATCTTGGCCAAAGAAGGCAAGCGCGTGCTGGTGCTGGAGCAGCACGACCAAGCCGGTGGCAACACGCACACGTTCGAGGAGCACGGTTCGAGTTTGACACTGGCCTGCACTACGTGGGCGGCCGGATCGGCGACAAGAAGCAACCCTTGCGCAAGCTGATCGACTACGTGACGGACGACGGCGTCGAGTGGGCGCCCATGGACGACGAGTACGACGTGGCTGTGGTCCGCAAGGGCGACACCGCCGACACGTTTGCCATGCACAGCGACATCCGGCGCCAGATCGCGCAGCTCATCGAGCGCTTTCCCGCGGAAGAGGGCGCGATTCGCAAGTACTTTGAGCTCACGCGGCGCGGCGAGTCGGGCGTCTTCTTGCTCTTTGCCTGCAAGTTTCTGCCGGGCCGATCGGCGCGCGCTGGCGTGGCTTTTCTCGGGCGTCTTGGGTTCTTCACGGCGCGCACCACGCAAGAGGTGCTGGATGGGCTCACGACAACACCGACCTCAAGGGCATCCTCTCGTATCAGTGGGGCGATTACGGCGAGCTGCCGCGCGACTCGGCCTTTGGCACCACTCGCGCTTGCAGCACTACTCGGGCGGCGCGTTCTACCCCGTGGGCGGTCCGTGGAGATCCGCGCCGGGTGATCCGTGGTGGAGAAGGCTGGCGGCAAGGTGCTGCGCGCGGCGGTAGAAAAAGTCCTCGTGGACGACTCTGGGACGGCCTTTGGCGTGCAGGTCAAAGGCAAGCAGGTGCTTGCCAAGGCCGTCGTGAGCTCGGTAGGGGCGCCGATCTCGTTTAGCCGCCTGGTGCCGAGCGAGCACAGCCACCGTGTGGAGCGGCAGATCAAGGCGGTCGCTGCCAGCAAGGTGGCCTCAAAGGAGCCTCATGTCACTCTTCGTGGGCCTTGAGGGCACCGTGGAGGAGCTCGGCCTGCCCAAGAACAACCGCTGGGTCTTTCCGTCATGGGATCATCACGCCAACATGGATGCCTACAAGGCGGACCCGCTGGGCTCGGACCTCCCTGCCGTGTTCATGTCCTTCTCGTCTGCCAAGGATCCGACCTACGCGGCGCCCGGCCCAACAAGCAGGTTGCCCTCGTGATCGGCCCTGCTTTTACGACTCGGTGGCCAAGTTCAAGGACGGCCGCATCAAGCACCGCGGCGCCGAATACGAGGCGCTCAAGGAGTCGTTGATCAAGCAACTCAAGGAGGCCTTCCTGCGCGAGTACCCGCACCTCGAGTCCCGCATTCGGTACACGGACCTGGGGACCGCGGTCACCAACGACTTCTACCTGGGCACCCACCGCGGTGCCGTGTACGGGCTCGCGCACACGCCCGAGCGCTTCCAAACCTCCATGGACCTGCTGCGCCCGGAGACGCCCATCCGCAACCTCTACTTGACCGGGCAAGACGTGCTGACCTGCGGTATTGCGGGCGCCGCCATGGCGGCCCAGCTGACCTGCATGCAGATGTCCCGGTCGTTTCTGCTGGGCAGCTCGAAAGTTGGCGTAGCGAACTCCAGGAGAGCGGGGCAATGAGCCTGCCTGTTGTGGTGCGTGAGGTGAGGGCAGCGTGCCGTGTCGCTGAGCTCGCCAGTGCCGGTTCGCCATGAGGGAACGTCAAGCAGCAACGAAAGAGAATGAAAAGAGACTCTGCCCAAAATCGCCTATCGT
The DNA here is from genome assembly GCA_022244645.1 of Thraustochytrium striatum. Taxonomy (NCBI): domain Eukaryota; class Bigyra; order Thraustochytrida; family Thraustochytriidae; genus Thraustochytrium; species Thraustochytrium striatum. Next base: position 68,925 of record JACDIV010000028.1, on the reverse strand, counting down.
TGTTCGCAAACCCCTCTCCTCCCGACTGCTCCTCGGTCCCGGCTGTTGATTGACGACCGTTCGGGCCGCAAAGCGCGTCGCTAAACCTCAGGACGACCCCACCAGAGACAAGCCAACTGGCGATTTCAGTCCTCCTCGTCGTCTGACAAAAGGCTAATGCAGGCGCTCGCTTGTCGCGAGATTGCGCCTCCTGCCCCCACCGGGCCTTCCAGGCCAGCCTCTGTACACGTTCGTTTCGACCCACTTGCGGCCCGCCGCCGTCCTCCGGGGCCGCAGGGTTGGCGCTGGCAGCGGCCGCGGCCTGCTCAGGCCTCTGACCGCTGCCGTCGTCCGAAAGACTCCCGCTCGCCTCTGGCTCCCGCACCTTCCATGTTCCGTCCATAAAGTATTCGACCTGGTCCACCTCGGGACGGTCAGCAGTGGCCTCGAGCACCCCGCGGCACCACGAGTCCACCACGACGTCGCGAGGACCAGCGAGCTGGCGCGAACAGATGACGCACTTCCACTTGGCGTTCTTCGCCTTGCGTTGATAGTTGAAAAAGGTCTCCGCGTCAAAGCATTGCACGTGCTTGCACAGCGCGCCCTTGGCCGGGATCTTGATGCGCAGCATGCTCACCGGGTCGCGCAGGTTGCACAGCATCTCTGAGCAGATCACCTCGCCGTCGCCGAATACCGCCTCGATAATCTCCTGGCAGTGGTCCAGTGGGCGCACCGCCATCTGCTGAACCAGCTCGGCCGTCGAGATCTCGCGGCAGAGCACAACGGCGGCGGCCCAGCGACCCGGCGGCTCCTTTGAGCTGGCCTCCACGATTGGAATCGAGAATCGGATGCTATTGTTCGACCGGTACGACAGCTGCGACTTGATGTCGCAGGGTCGCTCCAATAGCGCCTTGTTGATGTGGCGTCCGTCGAGGCACTGCTGCGTCACGGGCACCGCTTTTTGGTTGACCTTGATCTCGATCGCGCGCGGCCACTGGTGGACCGGCGTACCCGCGGCATCCAGGTTGGTGCAGAACACGAGCACGCGCTGGTGCTGGGCGTTCCGGTCCAGCCGGTCAAAGGTTCCCGGGTACGGGACCATGTCCACATGCACGTTGCTGAAGAATCCCGGCGTCAGCAGTGAGCACCCGTACAAGACCTTGGAGACTTCGTGAAAGGGGTCCTTCTCGGCGATCTCCTGCAGCACGCGCTCCCCGCGCACAAAGAGGTCGTCTTCGGGTCCAAGGCCCCCGTTCCGCCGGCCCCATAGCCCATTCCGTCGTAGGCCGCGCCGGGCGCCCCGTTCACCTGGCCATAGTCGAAATCGCCGAGCAGGTTCGATAGCCAAAGCTGCCGTTGCCGTGTCCCAAGGACTGCTGCTGCTGCTGCTGCTGCTGCTGGTGGTGTGCTGCATGGAGCGGCTGCTGCTGGAGGTGCGCGTCGCCGCCCGCCATAACTATCGTACGTCTCCCTGCTGCCGCCTTGCAGCTCGTCCAGCATCTCTTCCACCGTGCCTGTGGTCCTAGCGTACTTTATGAGCCGGCCCACCAGCATGTCCTTCTTCCCCGACAGCGCCTGGCCACGTGCGCGGAGCAGATCTTTCAGCTCCCTGTTCAGTTTGCCGTGCAGGGCGTCCGCCAGTACGGCCTCCTGGTCCCCCATCGACACCGCCCAGCCTGCATCCGCCGCGCCGCGCGCGCGCAGCCGCCGCCGCCGCTGCCGCCGCCGCTGCCCCCGCGGCCGGCCCGGCCGTCGAGCGCCGCGTGGCCCTCCCTCTCCGCCTGCCCGCGCGTGCGCAGGTGCCCGCCGCCGCCGCCCCCGCCTCCTCCTGCCAGCGCAGCCACTCCGCCTCTTGGTCGTCGGGGCTTTCGCAAGGAGAAGAGGAGGCAGAGCAGGAGGAGGAGGAGGAGGAGAACAGGTCAAGCTTGGTTAGGAAGCACAGCTCACGCGAACACCTGCGACGCGCGCTTGCGGCCGGACTTGTTGATGTCGTACTTGTAGTCGGTGAAGGCTTCCTGGTCGTTGGCTCTGGCTTGGGCAGCGCGGACTTGTCCTGGAACATCTCCTGGACCTCCAGGTCTGTTGAGTCGCAGTTGGCCACGGTCACGTTTGGGAGGAACAGCGGCGTGGCCTTGAAGGTTTCAAAGTCCTCCTTCTTGAAGTCCTTGAACCATGGGTGGTCCATGGCGTCGCCGGAGCTGATGCGCAGCGCCGGGTCGAACTGCAGGCACTTGGTTAGGAGGTCGACCATGTCGTCGCTGACGATGCCTTCCTTCTTGATTGGCGCCCGGAATGTTGATCGTCCGCGTCTGCTCCTCCTTGTTGACGTCTAGCTTGAGGTCCTGGATCAAGGCCGGCTTGAAGGCCGCGAGCCCTTTAGCAGCTCGTGCATCATCACACCAAACGCAAACATGTCCGAGTTGAAGCTGTGCTCCCCCTTGCCGCGGTACACCTCTGGCGCCATGTACCCGTGCGTCCCAGAGCGCGTCTTGCAGATGCCGTCTTTGCAGTGCTTGGAGATGCCAAAGTCTGTCAGCAGAATGAACCCGTTGTCCTTGATCAGCACGTTGTCGGGCTTTAGGTCGCGGAACACAATCGACAAGCCATGCACGTAGCGAAGCGCGAGGAGCACGCAATACATGTCAAAGCGTATTTCGTCCTCGGACATGAAAACCGCTGCTTCCTTGCCCTTCTCTTTCCTGATCTGGTTCAACCTGTACCGCAGGTCGCCACCCAGCGCCAGATCCATCACGAGGAACAGGTTGCGCTCGTCCTGAAACGCGTAGTGCGCGTTGCACACCAGCGGGTAGTCCAGCGTGGAGAGCATATTCAGCTCGTCAAACACCTCCTTGTGCGCCTTCTTCTCTATGATCGTCAGCTTCTTGAGCTCCTTGATGGCGAAGAACTCGCCCTTGCCGGGCTGCGTCTTCTTCACCGCCGCGTGCACCTTGCCGAACCCCCCAGCCCCGAGCACGCGCTCCATTCGAAAGTGCCGCAGGTCCACATTGTCCGGGTCCAGCTTGCTGCCCACGATGCCGCCCATGCTTGCGCGCCCCGCGCGGGCCGCCTGTAAGCGCCGCCGCAAGCACCGCCTGCAAGCACCGCCGCACGCACCGCCAACGCCGCGCCGCTCGCCGCTCTCCCCTCTGCGCTCTCTCTCTCTCTCAGAGCGCGGATCCGTTGTCCTGAAGTCCTCGCGTTGGCCTTATTCGACCCACCAAAACTCAACCGACAAAAAAAAAAAAAACCACAGGTTTCACTGCGGGGACTCCAGAAAAACAAGAGCAGCTCTCCCTACAAAGTATCCCAGAGTGGTCGTGAGTGATCACCTTGGGTGGTTGGAGCAAGAAGAGGAGGAGGAGGAGGAGGAGGAGGTGGAGGAGGCGGCGCAGGAGGCGGCGCAGGAGGCGGAGCTGGCGCAGCGGGGCAGAGCGCGCGATGGGAGTGCCGGCGTTCTTCCGGTGGATCTCGGAAAAGTACCCCAAGTGCTGGTGCGCGCCGTGGAGGAATGGCCACGGGACGGGACCCCGGTGGACGCGACCAAGCCCAACCCGAACGGGTTCGAGTTCGACAACCTGTACCTGGACATGAACGGGCTCATCCACCCCTGCACGCACCCCGAGGGTGAGGAGGCGCCGGCCACGGAGGAGGAAATGTACTGGTCATCTTCCGGTACCTGGACCGGTTGTTCAACCTGGTGCGCCCGCGCAGGCTGATCTACATGGCCATTGACGGCGTGGCGCCGCGCGCCAAGATGAACCAGCAGCGCTCGCGCCGATTCCGGGCCGCCGCCGAGGCTGCCGAGGCCGCCGAGGACGCCGAGCGCATCCGGACCGAGATGATCGCGGCAGGCTTGAAGCCGCCGAGCAGGAAGAAGGCCCCCTGGGACTCGAACGTGATCACGCCGGGGACCGAGTTTATGGCGCGGCTGTCCGAGTGGCTTCGGCAATACATCGCGGAGCGGCTGAACCGGAACCCGGCGTTCAAGAACGTGCGCGTGGTGCTGTCGGACGCGCAATCGCCCGGCGAGGGCGAGCACAAGATCATGCAGTTCATCCGGCGGCAGCGGGCCGAGCCCGGGTACGACGCCAATACGCACCACGTGCTGTACGGACTGGACGCGGACCTGATCATGCTTGGCCTCGCCTCGCACGAGATCCATTTCACCATCCTCCGCGAGGAGGTGCTGTTTGGCAAGAAAAAGCACCAACAGCGCGACAATGAGGGCTACAAGAAGGACGCAGTGCTGGACAACGGTCAAGCATCGGAGGACTTGATGGCAGGGGCGGGTGTGGACGACTTCGGGATGGTTGGAACCAAGAAGAAACCCTTCGACTTGGTCCACCTCTGGGTTCTGCGCGAGTATCTCGCGTATGAATTCCGGCCCGAGGTGTTCTACCAGCCCCTGACCTTGAGTATAACTTCGAAGCTTGTATCGATGACTTTGTATTTATTTGCTTCTTCGTGGGCAACGACTTCCTGCCGCATCTACCGTCGCTGTCAATCCGCGAAGGGGGCCTGGAGTTGCTGCTGGACCTCTACAAGCGCGTGCTTCCAACCGTTCGCGGCTACTTTACCACGGACGGCAAGGTCAACCTGGAGCGCGTCGACGTCTTTATGGGCATGCTCGGCACCGTTGAGGACGAGATCTTTGCACGCCGCCGCCGCAAGGAGCTTCAGGACCAGCGCCGCAAGTTGCAGCAAAAGCAGAACCGCAAGGAAGGCGACAAGGTACAGCTTAATGAGGTGCAGCGCGGCCGGGGCAGTCGTCACCGCCGCCGCCGCGACGACATTGTCGATCTCGCGCAGCTCGGGGGGCGTGCGTGCGCTTGGCCGCCACGTCAGCGATGGTGCCAAGGCACCCGCCAAGCAGCCGGTGCTGCCCGTAAAGCCCGCCAAGCCCGCCAAGCCCAACCCGCCCCCCGCTGCGGTCGACAACAAGAGTGCTGCGGCGGCGCTGCGGGCCAAGCTCGAGGGCGAAAAGGCGGCCAAAACGAACAAGCGCGCTGCGCCCGCTGAGGACAAGTCTTCCGCCGCCGAGGCTGGCGAAGAGGAGGAGACGGCCGCGCCGGCCAAGAAGCAAAAGACCAGCAAGAGCACGGCCGCGGCAAAGCCGGGCAAGGACGAGCTCTACAGCAAGGAGGAAGATGAGGACGACGACAATGGCGGCGACGATAATAACGACGACGACAATGACGACAATGACGACGACGATAACGACGACGATGACGACGACGACGACGACGACGACGACGACGACGACGAAAAGCCCGAGCCCGAGCCCGTCGTGTACGAGGCGGACGACTCCCGGAGGCCATTAAGGAGTTTGAAAGCCGCGCCAAGGAGAAGGAAACCGCCCGCAACATCCACGAGGACATCGTGGATGACGTCCGCCTCGGCGAGCACGGATGGAAGGACCGGTACTACGTGGCCAAGTTTGGCGCAGAATACCGCGACGCGGCCTCCGCCAAGCGCAAGGCGGTCGTCAAGTCGTACGTCACCGGCCTGTGCTGGGTCATGGAATACTACTACCGCGGCTGCCAGTCCTGGACTTGGTTTTACGAGTACCACTACGCCCCCTTTGCCTCGGACCTCGTAAACATCGACCAGCTCCACATCGAGTTCCCGCCAAGCATGCCCTTCAAGCCCATCGACCAGCTCATGGGCGTCTTTCCGCCCGCGAGCGCGCACGCTTTGCCCAAGCCCTGCCGCTGGTACATGTGCGACGACAACTCGCCGATCCACGACTTTTACCCGCTCAAGTTTGACTACGACGCGAACGGCAAAGCGGTGCGCTGGCTCTGGGTGGCCTTGCTGCCCTTCATCGACGAGGAGCGCCTGCTTAAGGTCACGCGCGCAGCCTCGAAGACAAGTTTACCGATCGCGACAAGGAGCGCAACAAGTGCCACCCCGATCTGGTCTTTGCGCACATCGAGGCGCCGGGCACCGCGGCGATGCTCAAGGCCGCCGAGGAGTTCAAGGCGAGCCAGGCCGCGCGCAAGAAGAAGGAGGGCCAGGCGGCGGGCGCGGCCGCCGGTGACGACGACGGCCAGGAAGAGCAAAAGGCGGGGGCGGAGGATGAGGAGGTCACGCACGAAAGCACACCGACCACCGCCGGCGATGTGCGCGCAGGCTCCAACGACTGCGGCCGCCTCCTGCTTGCGTCCGAGACGAATGGCATTGGCGGCTACCTGATGCCGCCGCCCAGCAAGTTTGAGTTCCCTCTCAACGAGGAGCTGCACCCGCCCAGCAAGCGGCTGGACTCCATCCCGAACAACAAGGTCGCCGTCTTCGAGTTCCGCCTGCCTTCCATGAAGCAGCACCTATCACGCGTCTTGCCGGACGCCAAGATACCGCCGGCCAAGCTCTCGCTCGCTGAGCTGCAGACGCGCCCGCCGCGCCTCGGCCGTGGCGCCCAGGTCGGCACACTACTCATTGAGCAGCTCGGCCCGCACCCGACGCTGGGGCACATGGTCGGCGGCATGGGCGGCGGCATGGGCGGCGGCATGGGCGGCTGGCGGCAGCCCAGCCTGGCGCGCGGCATGCAGCAGATGGGGCTTGCGCGTGGTGGCCCCGGCATGTACCACGGCGGACGCCCGGGCGACCCACGGCGCCAGTCGCACAACCCGGGCTCGTACAACCAGCAGCGAGGCGGTGGTGGCGGGTACGGCGGTCCCCGCGGGCCGCCGGGCGGCTACCACCACCAGCAGCGCGGTCCACCCCCGCGGTACGGCCCTCCGCAGGGCGGCCCGCCGCAGCACCACTTTCGCAACACGCAGCAAGCCTACAACAACTATGGCTACGGCGCGCCGCCGCACGGCTACGGCCCCCCGCCCGGCATGCATGGCCCGCGTGGGCACCACCACGGCCAGCATCACGGCGGCGGCGGCGGGTACCCACCTCAGTACGGGGGCCACCACCAGCACCACCAGCACCAAGGAGGCCCTCGCGGCCCGCCACCGGGCGCCAACCCTTTCGCCGGTGGCGCTGCGGGCCGCGGGCCGCCGCCGTCGCGCAACGCGCTCATGAGCTCGTTGTCGGCCGCGCTGCAGGAGAGAAGCAGCGCCAGCAGCAGCACCGGCGCTAGCTAGCTAGCTAGCTAGCAGCACGTTCGCGGACGAAATTCAGATTTTGATAGGGACCATCCCAGCAGGGCCGAGAGCTAAATCGGGGAGGAGAGCGCGGCGGGCGAAACGGGCTGCACGAGCGTGCTCAGCGGGGTGGAAAACCTACAGATGCACTCCGGGTTGACGGGTAAGTGACATGTTGAGCTCCGCGACGTGACCCATGTCCATCCAATCTAATTTCATGTCGTTGCAGATCGACGAGCTGTCATGGCAAGCGGACAGTCCGCCGGCGGAGCAAGGAGCACAACAAAGGACACGATGAGTCGCCTGCGCTTCTTTTGGGCTTCGGCCTTCATTCTTTCTTGCCACTGGCTGCATTCCGGGCAGCCCGAACGTTTTGAACGCGTCGCTTGAACTTCTTGCTGAGGTCGTTGTCGATCTCCAGCTTGTCCCGGAGCTCCAGGGGCAGCTCCTCGCTCCCGGGCGCTGCCTTCATCATACGGCTCGCGGTATGTGTGCTTGCACGCTCTTGGATGAAGCGCTCCAGCCGATCATCGAGCTGCGAGTGCGGTCCACCTCGCCGTCCGCTGCCAGCGGACGGCGCAGTAGCGACGCCGGGCTGCCCGTGGCCTGCTACGGGCACGGCCGAGGCGCCTTTCACGAGGTAGTTGAGGTAATCGGGCTCCAGGTTCGCGGCGTTGCAGCGCTTGCGGTACCCAATCAGTCGCTGCACGACGTTGCGGACGTCGGATTCGGTCGGGTGATCAAACCTGTTCTTGTACTCGTCCGCGTTGACGATGACTTCGAGGAGCCATGAAGCGTGCTGCTTGTCCGTGCCCTCCGCGGCGAACAGCTCGGCGATCTTTGGGTAGTAGTGCTCGACGTTCGTCGACCCCTTGGTTCGGCCGCGGCGAGGCCGTTTCGCCCACCCTTGCGCGAGGATCCTGCCCTGCAGGTTCACGCCAGCCGCCATTGCCACATCGTACTCGGGCTGGTCCATACTGCCGTCGCGGACGTCGAGGTCCAGCTCGCGATTGTCCAGCATCTTTCTCAGGTTGCGGACAGCAAACGCACACAAGTCGCGCCGTGTGGTCGCCGCTTTCAGCCTTTCAAGACGCTCGGCCCTTCGAATCTTCGCCCTGTCAGCCCGCTTGCGCTGGCTCGGTGTCCCGGGGTGGACGACCTCTGCCTCGGCGTCGTCCTCCAAGTTCACGGCCTCTCTTGGTCCTTCTCGACTCGCTGGAGCGCCTCTTCCTGGAGCAGACCAGCTTCGGCATCCACGTTCACCACGTCATGGGCCGGACCGCGCCCTCCAGAGAGAGAAGAGCAGGAGCAGCCGTGGCGCGCTCCTCGGCAGGCAGCGCAACAACAGCATCGCAACCCTGCCCAGCCTGGTGCGCCTGGGCCGCGCTGCCTCGCGCTGGGCGCCTCTCTTCCATGCCGAGCTCGAAGAAGAGCCTGCGCAGCCCATTGGCAGGGTCGCTGGCCGCCCGCTCGACGACCTCGTAGGTGCCGTAGGACAGGCCGTCGATCTACTCCGGCTCGAGAACAGAGACACGCGCAGACCGCATCGACCCGGCCTCCGTACGCGCTTCAACGCCGGCTCATCGAGCTCCACGGGTGACTCCACGCTTCCTGCACGAGCAGCGCCGGGCTCGGCTGTCGCCGCCGCGGGCGGCTGTGGCTGCTTTCGTGGCCGCCAGCGCCTTTGACTCTGCACAGCACACGAAGGGCAATGCCGAGTGCACCAGCTGCTGTGCTCGCTGCGTCTCGCCCTGAGGCACGATCGCGAGCAGCCCTGAGCCGCCTCGCCTGGGCCACTGCCACCGCCCGCCCACCCGCCATCTCGTCCCGGCCTGGGCCGATGACTCGTGATCATGTTGGAGGACACGTCCAAGACCTCGTTTTTAGGCGTTTGGCCGGGTCTGCTGGCATTCCCACATTTTTATTTCCATCTGCAAACATTACCCAGCACTTTTGGAACGAGGGGTGCTGGGATTTTTCTGAATTTCGTCCATAAACGTGGTGCTAGCTCTCAAGCGACATCAACAGCGTCAACGAGTCGCCGAGTCCCTCTGTTTTTCTTTTCCTCTTGCTATTCCCTGCAGTGGCATCCGCGACGCTGGCCGCGCTGCACGTGCGTCAGCATCGAAGACCACCACTCCTCGCCACGATCTGCTCCAGATCTCATCAACCTCTTGAATCCTGCTGCTGCTGCTGTTGCTGCTCCTTCGCCTTCTTGCGCGCCTGGTGCCGCGAAAGGATGCTGGCATAATCCGACTGGCTCCCCTCCTTGGGCGCCTGCTGCGTCGCCTGTGAGACGTGCATCGCGGCCATCTGCGCCGCCTCGGCCGCGGCCTGGGCCGACTCGACGGACGGCGGATCGGCGGCAAAGTTGGTGGGCGCTGGCACGTTGCTCAAGCCAGCTTGCAGTCGCGACATGTTGTTCTTGCGCAGGTTGGTGATGCGCTCGTTGATCCGGTCGCGCTTGGACCCCATCTGATTGCCCGAGGACGTCTCTTCCAGCGGCCGCACGCCCATGCGCGAGCCAGGCGCCGACTCTGCGCCCGCCGACCCGCCCTTGAGCCGCAGGCGGGCGACTTCGTTGCGGACGTGGTCCTTGAAGCGTGTCGAGGAGTCGCCCATGCAGTCCTCGAGGTCCAGCCCCGGGTGCGCGTCCAGGAAGGCGGCAAGCTCGCCGAGGCAGGCGTCCGCGTCGCCGCTCCCGATGGCACCCTGGACGCGGCCAAAGATGCTAGCCAGCTCCGCCTTGGCCTCCTCGTCGATCACGGGCGCCTCGCGCGGCCCTGGCGCGGGTGGCGTCATTGGGGAGGCCGGCGCGCTGCGCTCGCCAAGGTACTGGCGCAGCGAGGCGTCGGGAGCGGGAGCGCGGGGGGCCGGCTCGGGCGGAGGCACGGGATCGGCTTGGGCCTGCTTGCGCACGAGGACGTTGGTGAGGCGAACCCGGAGCTTGGACATGACGGGCTCGCCGTTCGCGCTCTTGTCGCTCGTGGGCACGTAGTCGGTGAACTTGACGTTCGAGAGCGCAAAGGCCTCCAGCAGCGTGTCCACCATGTCGCGGTCGTCCCCCGCGTCCGGCGCCCGGATCTTGTCGACAACCGCGAGGAAGTCGTCCAGCGCCGCGCCGTTTCGTTGAAGGCCACACGCTTGAACGGCATCAGCAGCGACAGTTGCAGGTTGGCGTACTCCTTGACTGATACGCGGAGGACCCGCTTCAGATCGAGCTCAGCCTCCGCGTTGGCGCTGTCGCGCGCCGACTGCATCACGGCGCCCAGCTCGGTACTCTTGCTCAAGCGGTTGATCACCGTGGGCAGCCACGCGCCGCACTCGCTCAGCTTGGCGTAGATCGTCTGCGCTGTCTTCTGCAGGTTGGTTCTCTCCATCAGCACGTCGTGCAGCTCTTCAGTGCTACTGGCCCCGCCAATGGCCTCTTCACCGTCTTGGCTCATTAACCGCGAGATCAAATCGCACGTCACGGCAACCCATCGCGACGTGGTGCCCCAGTCCGCGGCGACGACCTCGCGAATGTTTTGCCGCCAGGCCATGGTCAGCGTTGCGGGCAGGACGAGCTTGAGGAGGCGGTTCTCGGCCTGCGCTGCCTGGACGTTGGCGTCGTCTTCGTGTAGTGGTGGCAGGCGCTCCGCCTCGGTTACCTTTTGGATCAGGTCGAGCAGCAGCGGCACGACACGGTGCGGCTGCGCGAACTGCTCGACATAGTTGGCCCACTCGCCTACGCCCATGTGCCAGCCCGGCGGGCCAGAGCTCGACCCGAGGAGGGCCAGCGCCTTGATGCCCTTATCGCGCACGACGTCGTCGCTCTGGCCCTCCGCTGCGGGCTCCCCGAGCAGGAGCTTCACGTACCCGCGCACGTCCGCCTCCACGGCCTTGAGACTGTTAATGTGCTTGCCCGGGCCCGCCATCCCGCCACCGCCAGCGCCGCCGCCGCCAGCGCCGCCAGTGGACTTTACGGGAGTGCGCATGGTTTGCGCGCTCATGGCCGCGTACATGGCCCGCGTCCGCGTGTCGCTCGCGGGGTCGTTCTCCTTCTCCTTCTCGGTCTCGGGGTCCCCTGGGCTCCCCGAGCCTGAATCCTGCGCGAGCACCTTCTTGCGCTGCTGCGAGGGCGACGGCGGCCGCACGGGCAACTTGAGCCCAAACACAGTGTCCTCTGCGGCGCTGTCCTCGGGCTCTGGCGTGAGCGGCGGCGTGAGCGGCGACAGGGTGCTGCCGAGCTGAACTCGGTGCTGGGGCGGCGCAGCTGGCGCGGGCGCGGGCGCGGCGCTTGGCGCGGCCGTCGGCCTCGAGGCGCCGGCCAGCTTGAGCGTGCGCTTCGCAGGAACCGGGAGGCGTGTCGAAGCCCCGGCAGGCTTTCGCAGCTCGCTGGCGCGGCGCGCGGGCGCGCGGCTGGCTGCGGCCTGCATGTGGCGCTCGATGAGCGTCTTGGCCTTGTCACTCGGGCGCGCCTTGTGCTGCGCGCAGAGCTTGAACAATTTCTCCGAGCTGCCGTCGCAGTGCGCCCAGATTTTTTCGAGGATGTCCAAGGCGCCGCCGCGCACCTCCTTGCGGCCGTCGTCCACGAGGCCCACGACGGAGCGCAGCATGTCCTGCCCAATGCCGAGCTTGACCTTGAGCACGACCATGCCATGCTCCTCAATGAGGCGCGCAATCTCCTCGAGGCACTCGCTTGCCACGGTGATGCTGCGCTGGCTGGGCGAAAAGGCTTCGTTGGCGACATAAGGCACGTAGCGTTGCAGCGGGAACAGCTGGCTCACCTTGGACATCACGGACCGGACCGAGTCGCGAAAGCGCTTTTGCTTCTCGGCCAGCTTGGCGATGAGGTGCGGCAGCAAGGCCCCGGCCTCGCTGTCGCTCAGCTTGTACTCGCTCGAGCACGCCAGTTCGAACAGCATGTCCAGGAGATTGAGCACGTTGCTCGTCACGGTGCTGTTGTTGTTGCTCAAGTGAAGCGTCGTCCAGCGCAAGAGGAGCTCAAAGCACGCGAGCACCTCGGCAGGGTACTTGGGCACGTCCTCGACCAGCTGGTGAAAGGCAGGATCGAGCGCGGCGCCACGCGCCGCGCGCCCGCCGTCTGCGTCCCGGAACATCATGCGCAACAAGTCGGCGCTGACAACGCGCTCCAGGTCGTCGCGCAGCCACTCTCGGCTCTCCTGCGTGCGGCGCTTGTCGTCGAAGATCGTGGGCCACTTTTTGCGGGCCGACTCGTTCCTCCGCTTCTCGTGCACCGAAGCCGGCACAGACTTGAATGAGGGCTCGTCCGACCTGGCTGCGGCCGCTGTTGCTTGCTTACGACCCTTTGGCGAGCCCGCCTTGGCCGCCGCAGCGCCGCGCAGCCCTGCGCCGCGGGTCGAGCCGGCGCCTACCGCTGAGGGCGCCGCACTGGGGGCCCTCGTACGGGTCGCGTCCGGCCTCTTTGCGGCGGCAGTGGCGCGCCCTGCTGCCTGGCGCGCCGGCGCCTCCGCCGCCTCAGGCGCCTCGGCGGGGCCCGCGTCGCCGTCTTCTGCCTGCTTGAAGGCCTCATTGAGACTGGCTTTGACCCCGCGCGCCACCGCCGGCTTTAGGTCGCGGCACGCGTCATTAAAGGCCTCTTTCCCCTCCACGGGGCCGAGGAAGCGCACCACGAGCGTGACGCACTGGCCAGCCAGCTTGCGCGCCGTGGCGTCGCGGCTCTGCAAGCACGAAAGCAGCGGGCCCGTCAGCGCGAAGGCCACGTCGCGCGCTTCGTCGGCGTTGGGGCAGGCCTCCAGCGCAAAATGGCGGAGCACCCACTGCAGGATCGCCTTGCGCTCCAACTTGGCGTCTTCCAACGGGGCTGGGCATTGCTGCAGAATGGCCATGAAGGCACCGGGGTGGTTTTCGCCGTCGTGCACGGTCCAGCTCTCGATGGCCTTTTCCGTGGCCACCACGACGGCCTTCTTGGAGTCGCCAAGGCACTGCAGAAGCGACGCCGCGCTGCCCTTGGCTAGCGACACAACGCCGTCGCCCCCCACGCTGTTGCCGACGAGGCCGAGCGCAGTGATGGCCTTGGTGACCAGGTTCTTGTTGCTGTCGTGCAGGCGCTTGCGCAGCTCGGCGGCGAGTTGCCGCACGGCCTTGGTAAGCTGCACGCGGCATTTGGCACCCTTGAAGACGTCCATGATGTCGTCCAGAGCCTTCATGCGCACCTTCCACGCCGTTTTGGACGATTCGTCCCCGAGCTGCTCCATGAGCGCGTCCGAGAGCAGCGCGCTCACATCCGCGCGCGGCAGCAGGTCGTCGACGGCCACGACGGCAGCGGCCGGCTCGCCGGGCGCCTGGCCCTTGGCCCTGCGCCGCGGGCTCTGCAACGCGCCCTGGTGGCCGACCTTGCTGAACTGCGTTTCGAGCTGCGCCAAGGCGCCGTCGTCAAGCAGTGGCTTGATGGCATCTCCGGCCTGGCGGTAGAGCTCCACGATGCACTCGGCTGACTTGGCCTTGCAAGGCGCCTGGCGCGCCCCGAGACCCTTGGCGCCGGCGCAGAGCGCGATGACGCCCTTGAGGTCCACGCTGCCGGCGCCAAAGTCCTCGGCGAGCGACTTGAGAAGCGAAAAGACGTCCTCGAGGGCCTTGGGGGACGCCGTGTTGTTGCCTGCGGCAACCAGCTTGCGTGACATGTACTTTGGCCCGCAGGCCTCCCCAAGGGCGAGGAAGAGCGCTGCGATAGGCGGACCCTGCTTGCGGTCGCCAAGCTTTTTGACCCCAGCCTCGATGAGCGGCGCGGCGTAGGCCTTGCTGAGAGGGTCATCCAGGCGCTGCACCGTGAGCTCGAGCGTCCGCCAGGCTTCGTTCATCACGTTGAAGTTGGCCTCCTTGAACTGCTTGGTTCGGCTGCGCACAAAGACGATCAGCGCCTTTGCACTCGCGCTCTCGAGCGCCTCGGCGGCCTCCACAAAGCGCTGCAATTCCGTGAACAGCGGGAGCTTGTCCTGCCACTTGGCGGCCTCGTCAAAGGCCTCTTGGGCTTCGCTAAGAGCGGGCATGTCCATGGCCCGAACGGCCTCATCCGCTTCCTCGTCGGCCAGCAGAGCCTCCGCTTGCTCTTCCTCGGCATCGTTGTCGTCTTGCCCGCCAGAAGCGGGCGGGCGCCGCAGCGGCGGCCTTGGCGGCAGCGGTCGCGCGAACGGACTTGGGCGCTGTTCGCCGCACGCGGGGCGGTGGCGCCCCTGCCTCGGCTTCCGGCTTGGCCGCGGCAGGTTTGGGTGGCGGCCTGGTGGCGGCCGGCTTGGCCGCGGCCGCCGACTTTGCTGGCTTGGCTTGCTTGGGTGCAAGCTTGCTCTGAAGCTTGGGGTTGAGCCGCAAAAGCTCGGCTTCCGCCTCCCGGACGAGAGCCTGGCAATCTTCGGGCATATCGCCCGCCTCGATCTGGGCCTTGAGCAGGCCGATTGTGCGGGCGCTCAGCTCGCGAACCTTGGCGTCCGCGTCGGCAGCACCCTCCGCGAGCACGCGCAGCAAGGCTGCAAAGCCCTCGGGTCAAGCGCGGGCGTCTTGCCCGGCGCGGAGCACCAGCCGTGCTCAAAGCAGCGCATGAGCCACTGCGTAACGTGCGTGCGCTGCAGCGGCGTGCACTTAATCTTGCCCCCGTCGCCGCCTGCGTCGAGAGTGCTCTGCACGGCCGACACCACCTTGTCCTCGGTCAGGTTGATAGCGTGCTGCGCAAAGGTGTCGAGGGCGCCGTCCACGGCCTTGATGAGCGGCATCTTCTTCTCGCGGTAGCGAAAAAGCAGCGTGCTCAGGCACGCGCGCGCGTGCGAGTGGAATTCGCCGCGCAAGCCAGCGCAGAGCGTCTCAAGCAGGCGGCAGGCGGCCACCACAACCGCTTGGTTGGAATCGTTCTGCACGACGCCGCGCAATAGCCGAACCACGTCTGTGTAGTCACCCTTGGCCAGCTTTGGCGGGCTCCCGCAGAGCGCCACGACCTCCTCGATGGCGCTCTTGCGGTCCTGCCACTTTGGCTCCTGGAGGCGTTTCTCGAGCTTGCCCACCTTGTCCAGCACCTGCCGTTCGGGAAGCACGTCGAACAGGTCGGTGCTCTCGGCCGCTGCGGCCGCGGATTCGGCGGACGGGACGGCTTCGCCGCGAAAGCTCCTCGTCGGGGCCAGCTCGGGCGCGCTCCCCGCGTCGCGCTTAGCCTTGGCGCTCTCCAGGGCGGATGTCAGCGCCTTGCGCGTGGCCTCGTTGGACACGGCCCCGGCGAGCAGGTCCTTGAAGGCGCCGCCGAGCCAGGCGTCGGTCTCAACGGCCAAAGCAGTGGCCTCCTTGCGCACGGCCGGGTTCTTCGCTTCCGCCGCCTCGGCCACGATGGCTTGCACCCGAGGGAGCGGCACTTTGCGCGCGCCGAACGCGATCACCGCGCCCGCGCAGCAGGCCAAGCAGCCTGTGCCGACCTTTGGGTTGCGCTCCTTGAGACCTTCTTGCAAGCTCTCGAGGGCCGCTTCCATGTGCGCTGGCCCGCCCTCCATGAGGTCAAGCACGAGCTCCACGGCGCGCTGCTTGGTGCCTGGGCGGCCAACGAGCGCCTTCTTCCACAGCTGGGGCACCGTGCTGCGCACCAGAGCGCCCGGCTCGGACTCGGCCGCCGGGTCGTGTACCTTTTGAGCAAACGCGCGAGCGGCGTCCAGTGCAGGGTCCATTGCCGCCATAGACGCCTCGCCGATGCACTGCCGGAAGGCCGCGAATGCATCGAGCTCCTGTGCCAGCTCGCTTTCCCCGAGCCGCTTCGCGAGCTGCTCGTAGCCCTCCTTGCGGGCCTTCCAGTTGGCGTGCGCCAGCAGCTGCGGCAGCGACAGTCCCTCGAACGACTCCTCTGCAGGGGGCTGCAGGTCGCCGCTCCCGCCCGCTCCGGGCTCCCGCTGCGACAATGGCTGCGACGGTGGCTGCGACAGTGGCTGCGGCGGTTGCTGCGGCGGTTGCTGCGGCGGTTGCTGCGGCGGTTGCTGCCGGCAGCGGCTTTTCTTCCTCGGAAGGCACTGCATGCGGAGTGCTTTCAGCGGGAGCGGCCTCCTCCTCCTCACTCACTTGCTTCGCTTGATCCTGCTGCCCAGCCTCCGGCTGGCGCTGCTGCTGCGGTGCCGCAGCGTCCGCGGCGCCCGCGGCGCCCGCGTCGTCCTCGTCGTCAAATATCTTGGATGATGACACCGCGACCAGATCCTGCGCGGAGAACATGCCCATGGCCGCCACGCAGTCATCGCAGCGGCACGACGCCGAGCGCGTGCACGCCATGGTCCTCCCTCGCCCGCCAGCGCCCGCGGCGGTGCCTGCCCTCCCCTCCCTCCCGCTCGCCGTCGCTGCCGTCCCGGTCGTTGCGCTTATGAACAAGCCAGCCTTTTGAACGGCCGGTTCGCGGAACGTTACGGGGCGGCGAGAACCACTCAAACGCCCGAGTCTCGTCGACCGGACTCGGCCGCACAGACTAGGATTCGGAGCCGCGATGTGTCCGCGTTTTCAGCGATTACGGAGAGGGATTCGCTGCCGAACGCAGGCAGGCATTTGCAAGCGTCGGGCCGCCAGCGTTCGGCCGAGGGCGCGCCGGGTTTCAGCGGCGGCAGCCGCTGCGGAATCGGCGGCGACTGCAGAACCGCATCGCCCGTCTCCGTGGTCGCGTCGCCGGAGACCTATTTGGCGGAGGGAGCGCAGCATGTCGGTTATGGACGCGGGCAGCGGCGTCTTGGCGCTGGCCGTGGCCCGCGTGGGCGCCGGGGGCCGCGCCGTGGTGGCGCAGTTCTCCGGGCTGCCGCAGGAGCGGCAGCGCAAGGAGCAGGCGGGGACGATTGAGAAGATTCTGGCGAGCGACGAGTTCGAGCGCGTGCAGGCGCGGCGGCTGGTGCGGCTGGTGGCCGAGGACAGCGTGTGCGTGTTTGAGCACGACGGGGCGACCGGGTACTTTGTGATGTGCGAGAAGGAGTACCCCGAGCGGCTGGCCACGGCGCTGCTGCGCGAGCTGGCAAAGCAGTGGGAAGCCTCGCCGCTGGCGGGGCAAGTGGCGCACTGCAAGGCGGGGGCGCTGGCGCGGCACAGCAAGCCATTGCTGCGATCATTGTACGAACGGTACAGCGACCCAGCCACGGTGGACAAGCTGAGCGCTGTGCAAGCCCAGGTGGAACAAGTTACCAGCGTGATGGAAGAAAACGTCAAGCAGGCCATCGCAAACAGCGACACGATCGTTCAGGTCAGCGAGGGCGCCGAGTCGCTGCAGCAGCAAGCAGACATGTTTGCCAAGCAGTCGCACGCTGTGATGCGGCGCGAGCAGTGGAAAAACCTAAAGCTGACGCTGGCAATCGCGGTGATCCTCCTGGTGATCGTCGGCGTGATGGTGGCGACCCTAATCAAGCAATAGATGCACCCGAAAAGCTGTAATACGCCGGATTGTTTTAGCAGCCTACTCCTTCTTCTTGCCCTTCTTCTTGTCCATCTGCCTCTTGTAGAAGGCAAGCTCCGGGCCCTCGAGGATGTAGCCGTCGCACCGGCCGCTCTGGCCCGGGCGCGAGGACACGCAGGCGTACAGGCGGCCCGAGTTGAACTGGTCCTGCACGGCAGCGTCGATCGTGCGCGTCTTCTGGCGCGCGGCGACCTTGGCGAGGGCGTGGCCGCTCTTCTTCACGTCCTTGTCCTCCTCGTCGTCCTTCTTCTTCATGCGCTTGGTGCTCAGCTGCACGCCGTAGTGGCTCTCGTACCACTGGCGGAACGGCGTGGCGTCGACCTGCACGATGCAGTTCTTCACGAGCGTCTTGGTGCGCAGCAGCTCGTTGTTGGACGCGTTGTAGGTCACGTCAAGGATGCGGACCTTGCGCGTGCAGCACTCGCTGCCCCACGAGAAGTTGCCGGTCTCGAGGCGGAGCGCGCGGTGCTTCATGTTGCCGCCGCGGCCGCGCACCAGATGGATGCGCTTCGAGCCCAGCTTGGTCATGGCCGCCACGCGGCCCATCAAGAACTTGCGCTTCTTGCGCAGCTGCATGCGCTTGCCGCCGGTGCTGCGGCGCTTGTGCATCGAGTCGCGGGAGATACCCATGGTGCCTACCTGCCGCTTGGCTCGCCCGTCACTCTCTCCTCCTCCTCCGCTGCAAACTTGTCGCCCTTGCTGCCAACAATCGCTCGACTCTATCTGCCACCCATTGCCAAAGACCTAACCCTATCCCTCGCGCCCTAACCCACCATTGCGTTCCGCAGGTTACCCCACCGGGCCTGGGGGAGTTGGCGTTCAGGTCCGCCTCGGCGGTTGGCCTCGTTCGAGTTGGGCGCTTGGGTAGATCGCGGAGGCGCTCGAGGCCTGCGCGAAGCCGGCGCTCGAGGCCTGAGCGAGGCCGGCGCTCGAGCCCCACGCCATGCAGGCAGGCGCCACGCAGGCAGGCGCCATGCAGGCCGGGCAGCGCGAGGCCAGCGGCTCGCCCAAGAAGGGCGAGGTGGACAAGCTGTCCAAGGAGAACTTCAACCTCAAGCTGCGGATCTTCTACCTTGAGGAGCGCCTCGCCAAGCTGCGCAAGGGCGGCGAGACGGACGAGTCGCTGCAGCAAGAGATCCTCGAGCACAAGGTGCTCCTGGAGGAGAAGCAGCAGGAGCTGGACGACCGCAACATGCTCCTTGTCAAGGCGCGCAACGCCATCGAGGGCCTGCACACCGACCTGGCGCTCTGCCGCGCCGAGCTTGAGGAGAGCCGCAGTCAGTCTGTGTCGCCCGAGGCCCTGCGCGAGAAGAGCATCGAGGTGGACTCGCTGCGCAACCGCCTTCGCGAGGCCGAGGAGCGCGATAGAGCGCGCATGGAGGACATCCTGCTTCTCAACAACCAGCTGCGGGACCTGAGGAGGCCAGTCGCAGCGCGGCGACGTGGAGGCCGCGCTCGCCGAGGCGCGGCGCCTGGACAAGATCGTGCAGTCGCTGGAGGCAAAACTGCAGCTGACCAGCTCCGAGCTTGAGCACAAGGCCAAGGAGCTCGAGGGCGCGCTGGGCGACAAGGAGCGCCTGCAGGAAGAGCTCGCCACGGCGCGGCACAAGCTGGTGGAGAACGCGCGCGCCCTGGGCGACCAGCGCGCCCGCGAGGCCGAGTTGCTGGCCCGCGTCAAGGAGGGAAGCCGCGACGAGGTGGCGCGCTTCGAGGCGCAGGCCCGCAAGCTGCGCGAGGTTGAGCAGGAGCGCGACAAGTGCATCCGCGAGGCGGCCATGGCCGAGCGCAAGGCCGAGGACTTGGCCGACCGCCTGGACGAGGCCACCAGGGGGCGCGCCGCGGCCGAGGAGAAGCGCGCGCAGCTGGAGCGCGAGCTGGCGCACGAGCGCGACCTGACGTCTCGCAAGGAGCAGTCTATGCGGGCGCAGGGCGACATGGTGCGCGACGAGATGCGGAAGGAGCTCGGGTCGCGGGAGATGGAGCTGCGGGGCCAGCTCGCCGAGCTCAAGGGCAAGCTCACGGCGCTCGAGTTTGCGCGGGACGAGGCGTACAGCCGGTTCTCCGAGGAGAAGGCGCACAACGACGAGCTGAGCGCCAAGCTCGAGGCTCTGCGCAAGGAGCGCGACACCCGCGAGAAGGAGCTGGAGAACGTCGGCGTCAACTCTGGGCAGGAGCTGGCCGTGGCGCGGCGGCGCCTCGAGGAGGAGAGCAAGCAGCGCAAGCAGCTCGAGGAGCAGCTGCGTCAGGCCCTGTCCAAGTGCGCGCGGGGAGAAGGATATGCGTAAGCAGATGCAAACCTGGGAGGCCCAGATCGTGGGCAAGTTGGACGACTTGCTCCCGCGCGCAGGTCGCGCCGGCGGCAACGGCGCCAGCGGGTCGCGCGCCATCCTCTCCGACGAGGACGACATGGTGGACGAGGTTGACGAGGACTTCAACCTGGCGGACGACCTCCGCATCGAGAGGACCGAGCAGAACGGCGGCACGCGACCTGCGCCACGGCGCATTGCCCGGGACAAGCGCAGGGGTGCGCTTCCCGGGGCACGCCAAGTACTCGGCCGTCTGGACGGCCTCCGCGAGCTCAAGACGGTGTTCTCGCGAAGCTGCCACGACCTGGAGCGGCGTTGGCAGCAGCAGGTGCAGCACTTTGTGGTCCAGCTGGACCGCAGCGAGACCAAGATGCGCGGCGCCGAGGCCAAGCTCGAGGCCTTCGCGGCCTCGATGCGCGCGCTGTCGCGGCACACGACCGAGCACGCCACCACGCGGCAGAGCGAGCTGGAGGAGCGCCACGCGCGCCTGGCCGAGCAGATGCTCGCGGAGCGTAAGGCCTACGAGGAGCGGCTCGAGCGCTTCGTCGACGACAAGGAGGCGCTGCGCGCGGACCTGCTCAAGGCCCGCGAGCGCGCCGCGCAGCTGGACGGCGAGGCGAGGCAGGCGCGCGTCGAGCTCGAGGCGCTGCGCGCGGACAAGCGGCGCAGCGACGAGCGCCTCGAAAAGCTCAACGGGCAGCACGGCGTGCTGGAACAGCGCGCGCGCACGCTGGCCGGGGAACTGGAGGAGCGTGCGGACAAGGTGCGCGAGCTCACGCGCGCGCAGGCGCACCTCTCGGAGCAGCTACAAGCCGCGCGCGAAGCGCTGGAGCAGCGCGACCAGCGCCTCGCCGCGCTCGAGACTCGTGCCGAGCAGGCGGCAGCCAAGGCCAAGGCGAGCGACCGCCGCCTTCGCGACACACGCGACCAGCTCGAGAGATCGCTGCAGCTTGACCCGCAGCAGCAGCCGCCGCAGCTGGAGGGCGGCAGCCTCTTCCGCGCCGGCAGCGGGCTGGCTGGGTCGCCGTACTCGCCGCGGTCGTACTCGCCGTCGCGACGCGCAGCGCAGCCCCAGCAGGACGACTTTGAGCGCACTATGTGGCGGCAGGTGGAGGAGACGGAGCGGGCCATCCGCTCCTCTTCCGCGCAGCATAAGAAGGCGCCGGCAACGCCCGTGCTCGGCGCCTCGGCTGCCTCGTCGTCGTCCTCCTCCGCGGCCACACTGCTCAAGGCGCAGCTCGGCTCGCTGGAGAAGAGCAGCGACATCCTCTCCGAGGTCCTCGTGGCCGCAGCCGAGCTCGTGGAGCGCACGGAGGCCATGATGTCGCGTAGCGCCTTCGCGGCCGCGCCGCCCGCGGGCGATGTACAGGAGCTGCTGCGCAAGAACGCGCGCCTGGCGCAGGACCTGCACAGCGTCGGCCAGGACGTGCACGCCTTGCACCGCCGCATCCTCAACACGGTGGGCGACTTGTCGCGGACAGGCGGCGCATCCCCGGCGTCGCGGACTCCCACGGCGCCGACGCCCTCGGCCATCTACAGCCGCACGACGGCGCGGCGCGGCCCGACGTCACTAACGTTCGCGACGCCCGAGCCGTCGGCCACGCAGCGGCGGCGGGCGGCGGATGCAACGCACGGCTCCATGGCGCTGTCTACGGTGCACCGGGACATGTTGGGACGGCTCGGGCGCATCAAGGCGGACCTCGAGGAGACTGCGACGCAGCTCAACTTTAGCAAGCTGGAAGATCGGTGATGAAGAATCAGCGCGAGGTGCTGAGGCCCGAGTTGAGCAAGCTTGCCACAGAGGAGCCGGGGTCCCCAGGCTTACGCACGGGCCCGCGGTCGTTCGCGCGGGCGGCGGCGCTCCTCTTGCTGCCAGCCGACGCCGCTGCCGTCGCCGCCCGGTGCTGCTGCGGCGGCTGCCGCTTGCCACGCTTCTTGCTGCCTGGGGGAGGCTCGTGCCTGGCCTTCTTGCCGCGCTGCGAGTGCTGCCGGCCGCCACCACGAGCTGCGCGATCGCCGGCCTTGCGCTTGCGCTTGCGGCCCGTGCCCTCGCCCCCCTCGTCGTCCTCAAGCTTGAGGTCGTCGGCGGCCGCCTCAATGTGCAGCTTCCCGTCGCGCCATTCCTCTAGCAGGCGACTCTGCTCGGCCGTCAAGGCCTGCCCGAGCTCCTGCCGCTTCAGCAGCCTGTTCACGAGCCTGAGGCGCGCTTGGCCCTTGTTGGACACCACCTTGCCGCCTGGCCAAGCCATGCGCGGTACTCGCTGCTGCTGCTGCTGCTGCTGCTTGTGCTGCTGCTGCTCGCTGGGCCGCACGATGTGCTCGAGTCGGATCACCACGCCGCGCGCGTCGTCCACGGCTGCCGCCATCGTGCGCGGCAGCCACGTCGATGTCGCCTCCCTAACCGGTGTCCAGCACACAACGAAACAGCGGCGTCGCGGGGCAGCCCGGCAATCCACGCCTGGAATTTCGGGCTGCCTACGCGGCGCCAAGTCGGATCCAGAGCGACCGGAGGCTGAGCTGGGCGACGCGAGCAGGCTGAGCGAGCGGCTGGCTGGCTGGCTGGGAGGCGGATGAGGACGCCGGGGACGCGGCCACGCCGATTGCTGAACGGAGAGGCCTTCGCCGCCCTGGCCGCCGGTCATCGTCGGGCTTGTACATTTTCAACGAGCCACTCAAGCAGTGGGGCGAGAACGCCAAGCTCCAGGCGGAGAAGCAACAGCAGCAGCAGCAGCAACAGCAGCAGCAGCAGGGGAAGCAGCAGCAGGAGTAGGGGGGTTGAACGCCAAGGCTGGCCAGCAATATGGCCAAGAAGGCTGGCAAGACGAGCAAGACCAAGCGCACAGGCCGGCGCAGCAGCAAGCGCGGCAAGTTAGAGGAGACGCTCAAACGCCACGGCCATGCCGTGCTGGCCGGGATCGCGATGCTCTTCCTGCTGTTCTCGCTCCTCGGCCGGTCCAAAGCTGGCCTGCGCGCGAGCTACGGGGCCGGGGCGGCCGCGGAAGCGGCAGCGGGGATGCCGCGGCGCGGCGCGTGCAGCCGGAGGAAGGCCGGACGTTTTATTTCGCGTACGCCTCCGACTGCTTGAAAGAGCGGCTGCGCAAGGGGTCCTCGCGTGGCGCGCGCATGGACGGCGTTGGCTCGCTGGATGGCTTCCTCTTCGAGTATGCGATTTATTCCAAGGTCTGGAAAGGCGGCGTGGCCGACCTCATCGAGGTGCGCGATCCCGAGCAAAAGGCATGGGGCGTGGTCTGGGACTTTCCCGAGAAGGACGTGGCCAACCTGGACAAGCAAAGGGCGTAGACAAAGCCGACGCAAAGTACCGGAAGATCATCGTGGACGTAAACACGCTGGACGGCCGGTCGATGCAAGCTTTTACGTACGTGCTTCACCCGCACAAGAGAAGCAAGAACAGCGACTACGAAAGCGGCTGGCGCCGCTGGGCCCCTTCGCAGCAATATCGGCAGTGCATCCTTCGCGGGGCGCGCGCGGCAAAACTTCCCGAAGACTACGTGGCCATGCTCGAGTCGATCGCGGACAATGGCGAGACGTTTAAGCGCAAGAGCGTCGGGACTGCCTGCGGGTGAGGCGGAGGCCACGCGCCACGATACGTGACACGATACGCGCCACGCAGCGGATGCAGCAAAAGAAATAAGACTCGTGACATTATCGGACTGCGGTTGGCCCCCAAAAGGCGACGCGGCCTTCCGTGTCAAGCTGCAGCACGTCCGCATGCAGCGAGCGACTCACGGCGCGGTGGCTCACCGTCACGAGGGTGACTCCCGCGTGCTCCAGGCAGTGACGCACAAACTCCAGCTCGAAGGCTTCCGTGCAGGAGCCGAGGGCCTCGTCCACAAACGCAAAGGCGGGCCGGCGGGCCAGGACTCGCGCGCAGGCAAGGCGCTGCATCTCGCCCGAGCTCAGCTCCTCGTACGATTTCGTCTCGTCCAAGTGCCCAGGCACGCTCGCCACCGCGAGCGCTTCGGCCAGGCGCGCCTCAGGAACCAGGTCGTCCAAGTCTGGATAGAGTAGCTGCTCTCGCAGGTGAGCCCGGCACTAGATACGGCCGCTGGGTCAAGAACATGCAGTCGCGCAGCGCGGGCCCGCGCACTTGGCCAGCCCCGGGCGCCCAAAGGCCGGCGATGACGCGGAACAGCGCGGTCTTGCCCACCGCATTGGGCCCTTCGACGAAGAGAGACCTCCCACGCTTGATGCGGAGCGAGAGGCCGCTCATGAGCAGTCGCGATTCCGTGCCGGGCGCCCGCACGTCCACGGCTTCAAGCTCTATATCGCGCACCGCCTCCGAGCGGAGTACCGCGGCAGAAGCGCGATCGGCGGCGTTTCCATAACAGCCACAAGCGGCTCAAGCCGCGCCAGCGCCCCGCGCACGGCGCCCCATGAGCGCGCGGCCGCCGCCGCGTCCTTGAAGGCACCCATGAGGTTGACGAGGAGGTGCAGGCAGGTCAAAAAGTACCCGGTTGGGTCCTCCACGCGCTCCGACGTGCTCATCTTCTTGAGCGCCGGCGTCATCATGCTCAGCGCCACGAGCGTGCCCATGTGCCGCACGGCATAGGCGTCCAGGGCGCTGGCTAGGAATCGCTGCGAGGCGAGAACGGTTTGTGCCGCTCCGAGCGCCTGGGAGCGCTCCCTGAGCGCGGCCGCTTCGGTGCGCTCGCCGCGGCAAAACTCGATCTCCTCGCCAAAGGCCCGGAGCCGCGCATGTCCGGAGCGGACCGCGCCCCCGAGCTCCTGCACGCGCGACGCGAGCGTTGTGAGCTGCGGGGTCACAGCGCGGGTCCAGCTGGCGGCAAGCGCAAAGTAGAGGTAGCACTTGAGAAGCTGGCGCGTCCCCATCATGCGCGCCAGCGTTGCGGACAGGATGATGGACTCTGCCACCGGCTTGAAGAGCGAGCGCAGAAACTCGGCCGTCTCATCTGCGAGCTGGTCGACGTCCGCCGTGGCCCGCTGGTCGTGGTCCTTGACCTTGTCGCCGAGCGCGCCAAGCACGCCCTCGCGCGCAACCCGCTCGAGGATAAAGGTGCCGAGCTGCTCGCGCAGGGACAACGCAAAGAGCCGCGAGGAGAGCTCCACAAGCGCGTTGAGGAGCGCCCCTGGCACCGTCCAGACGGCATACGCCATCTGCGCGCTCGCAAAGCCCTCCCAGCGCCGCTTGGACAGCAGGCTGCCCAACGCGCCAAGCAGCCGGGACAGCCGGATCGCCACGGCCAGCCGCGCGCAGATCGCCAGGCACAGCAGCGCGCGCGCGCCGCGGGGAGCTTCCAGAGCGGGCCCCGCTGCCCCACGAGTCGCGCCAGCTTGCGCAGCGTGAGCCGCGGCGTCCCCTGGCGGGCCGTCTCGGCTCGGGGCTCGGTCGCGGCGGCTCTCTGCGCTCGCGCCTGGCGCCGCCACAGCGCGAAGCCGCTGGCGCAACCAAAGACGCCGACCCAGGCGCCCAGCAGGGCCACCCTGCGCTGCCGCAGCGTCCAGGGCATCGCGAGGCCGGCCTCCAGGTGGCGTCCAAGCGCTCTGTCCAGGCGGCGAGGATCGGAAGCACAACGCGGCGCAGGATCCAGGTCCACGTCCGCGACGTCCACGAGGCTCCCGTGGCGACGTTGGTTTGGGGAGGAGCAGGACACGTGGAGCGTTGGGGGGCGCCATGGACCTGATCGGGCTGGTGAAGGAGCAGGTGGTGCAGCTCAAGGCGTTATGGCGCAACAAGCGCACGCTGGCGTTCCAGGGACTCAACCTGGCGATGATCGTGTTTAGCGCGCTCATGATTTGGAAGAGCCTTATGGTGTACACCAACTCGGAGTCGCCGGTCGTGGTGGTGCTCACGGGGAGGTAGGTGGTCGGCGGGCGGGGCAAGGGAGGCTGGCGGCGGCGGGCCACGGAAGCTGACGGACGCTGCGCGTGCAGCATGGAGCCGGCGATCGACCCGGGTGACATTTTGTTCCTCGACAACAGCTATAGCGACCCGATTCGCGTCGGTGAGATCGTGGTGTTCAAGATCGCAGAGAAGGAGATCCCGATCGTGCACCGCGTCATCGAGGTGCACGTGGATCGCAAGGGCCGGCAAAAGGTGCTCACCAAGGGCGACAACAACGGCATGGACGACCGTAAGTGGCTCCTGGGCGGGCGGGCGGGCGGGCTGGTGCGTCGGCCGGTTGGGGGCCGTGGGGGAGAGGAGTGCCGGGCGGCGGCTAACGAGCGCACAGGCGCGGGGCTGATCTACGCGCGGCCAGCGCTGGCTGGACCGCGACTCGATTATGGGCCGGGCACGAGTGTATGTGCCCAAGGTCGGGATGGTCACCATCCTCCTGAACAACTACCCGTACTTCAAGTTCTTAGTGCTCGGCGTGATGGGTATATTCGTGCTCACGAGTAAAGAATGACGGCGGCTTAAAGAACGAAATGGGGTTTGGCTTGGCGCAAGAAAGACTACGGGTGCTCCGGTGCTGGAGCCAGGTCCGACTCTGGGGTCGCAAACTTGCCGCTGATCGCGCGGATTGCCCGCGAGAGGCCGTCTTGCAGGCTCGCGGAGGCGTGCGTGCTCGACCGCTTCGTGAGGGGCGCTATCTCGGCGTCGTTCTCGGCGTCGTTCTCCGCGCGGCCCACTGACAAGCCGGACGCGTCCGTCTCGAGGCCTGCGTGCGGCGCAGGCGACGGCACCTCGCGGAGGCGCTGCTCGACCTCGTCGATGGACACCTGGTCGTGCTGCGGCGTCCAGGTCTGGAGCGACCCAAAGCGCTGCGCGATGTTGCTCTCCACCTCCGAGGCCACAACCTTGACGACCTTGGTGAGGTCCGCGAGCGAGACCTTGCCGTCCCCATCGCGGTCGTAGGTCTCAAAGCAGAAGCGCACCTGAGAGGAGCCGTCCCACTCCTTGGCCGCCGTGGAGAGGCCCACGATGATCTCGATGATGTCCGCCTTGTCGTCGTCGTTGGTGTCAAACAGCGCATAGATGCCCTCGAGGGGCAGGTCGCTGTGGCCCAGCTCGCGCAGGGCGTACACGAACTGCGACTTGGTGAGGGTGCGACCGTTCTTGCGAAACTTGAACAACGCGGTCCGGATGAGCGTGAGCTCTTCCCCGGTGAGCCCGGCCTCGCGCGACGTGCCCTCCAGGAGTGCGTACAGCTCGCGGCGCAGGCCCGACCGCGAGCCCCACACGAGGCCCGTGGTGACAGCCTTGAGCTTGGTCTGGATGTTGAACTTTTGCAGGCGCTCCAGGCCGATGTAGGCGTCCGCCGTGGCCGCCTTTTGCAAGAGCCACGGGTGGTTGAGGAAGCCCGACACGGTGATGCGCAGGCGCGGGTCACGATGAGGCACTTGGAAACCAGGTCGCGCGCCAGCGCGCTAACGCGCACGTTCGAGGGGTACGTGTAGCTGCCGGCCTTGATCTTGCGAAAGGTCTCACGATCGTTGCGCCCGTGAAAGGGCGGCCCGCCCACAAAGAGAATGTACAGGATGACGCCCATGGACCACACGTCGCACGCGGGCGAGTACTCCTTGCGCTCCAGCACCTCGGGCGCGATGTACCCTGGCGAGCCCACCACCGAGTTGGCGTGGATGTCTGGCTGGCCCTGGATGCAGGCCAGGCCAAAGTCGGCCAGCTTGATCTGCGAGTTCTCCTCCGGGGACTCAAACACGAGGTTCTCGGGCTTGAGGTCGCGGTGGATGATGCCGTTCGCGTGCAGCGTGCGCAGGGCGCGCATGATGCGCCGCACGTGAAAGGCGGCGTCCTTCTCCGAGTACCGCTTGCGCGAGATGATGCGGTCAAACAGCTCGCCGCCCGTGAGCAGGTCCATGCACACGCAGATCTGGCGCTCGTTGAGCAGCACGTCGCGCAGCTGTACGATGTTGCGGGTCTTGCGCGACGGGATCTTGGAGATCTTGCGCATGACGGCGATCTCGCTCTGCATGATCGCCAGCACGCGCTTCTTGGCCTCGCGCTCCACCTCCGCGCGGGTCTTCTTCTCCTCGCTTCGCCAGTCCTTGCCGAGCTTCTTCATCCGCTTGATGCGTTCACGGTGTTCCAGCACGGCCTTGTCTGCGATGGATCGCAGCGAGACGATCTTCACGGCGACTTCCTTCCCGCGCTGCCGCTCGATGCCGCGGTACACGCGCGCGAAGGCGCCGCGCCCCAGCTCCTCCTCGATCCGATAAAAGTCCATGACATTTCCCTGCTTGGTGCCGGCGCGGGCAATGTCGTCCAGCACCTCGTCCACCTCGGGGTCGCCGCTGCGGGGGCCGCTGTTGCCCACCAGATTCTTGTCGCTGCGGCCGCCGCGCAGCCGCCGCTCGAGCCGCTGCCGCAGGCTCTTCATGGTCGACCGATCGCACACGCCTGGCCACGGCTGTACGGCCCTTTTCTTTTTTTTTTGCGATGCGAATGACGATCAATCGATCACCACGATCGATCAGTCACAGTCCACTGGCGCTGCTGCTGCTGCTGGCACTGCTGGCACTGCTGCTGCTGCTGGCACCACTGCTGCTGCTCACCACGGAGCGCTGGCCGGTTGCGTGTCTGGCGGCAGCTGCTTGCTCTGCTGCAGGCCTTGTGCCAGGCGCCTGGTTCCAGCAGGGGCAAGTGCCAAATGGCAGCAAGGCGGGACCAACACTACTACCTTCCACGAGGCCAGCCAGGTCGCGCCTGTTGGCGACGTCGACGGCAGCGTCATATTGGCAGGGCGGCTGGCTCGCACTTGGCATGGGTGGGAATTCTGAGCTCGTTCGCTCACGCTGACCCATGCGAGAGGGCGGCGCCAGTGCGGCGCGGCGCGAAATCGATGTCGCGCCCCTCTCCAGCGTCCATCAGCGCGCAGCAAGGCTCGGTCCTGCGCTGGAAACGTGCAATCGCATGCATGCGTCGTTCCAAAAATACACGAGGGCGCGATGCGACCGGGCCGCGCGCGATTGGAATCTGTCCCACGGCGATGGGTTGGTCCTGGCCGATATGGACGCCCCTCGAGGCCCAAGACCCCGGACAGGCCGAGGCCGCCCTCGTCGCGGCTGGGAGGGCCGAGCGGGGCCCGAGTCGCTGTCCTGCGCGCGGAAGAGGCCATGCTGGTCAAGCACCCGCAAGGGCCCGCTGCGTCGTTCAAGGCGCCAGGGCTCGAGCTGGAGCGCAGGCTGCTGTACGAGGTGCTGCGCGAGAGGCGCGTCACGGTGCGCGAGCGCGTCGCAGGGATGGAGCGCAACGTGCGCGAGGTGGAGCGGCTGCGCGAGGCGACCGGGGCGGCGTGGGACCCGCGCGGCGTGGGGGTGGAGTTGGCGGTGACCGTGAGCGATCTCATGATCGCGAGCCTCAACGGCGTGGTCGAGGCGCGCGAGGAGGCGCCCTGCGTGCTCGCTGAGGCGGTCTTTGACCCGGCGTGGGTTGACCTGCTGGAGCACGCCCGCCAGGAGGCCGGCGAGCCAAGCATCGCGGATC
Source organism: Thraustochytrium striatum (assembly GCA_022244645.1). Lineage (NCBI taxonomy): Eukaryota > Bigyra > Thraustochytrida > Thraustochytriidae > Thraustochytrium > Thraustochytrium striatum. The sequence continues at coordinate 39,714 of JACDIV010000028.1, read as the reverse complement.
TGCAGCGGGAATGCCGCGCCGCGGCGGCCGCTGAGGGTCGCACGCTGCGTCTTCTTGTGGCTCCGCCCCCGGACCCAACGCCTGACCCTGTTGGGGTTGCGGTAAAGGATGCTGGAGGCGACGAGGCGCTGGAGCACGACGCAACACCCAAGCCAAAGCCACGCAAGCCCATGCTCCGGAGTGTGGCGAGCAGGCTGCGGCGCGGGATCCACGCGGTCAGCAAGAAGCGGTGGAAGGTGCCGCACGCCGCCAAAAAAGAAGTTGCTTTGGCCACGCCAATCGAAAGCAAGGCCGCCATTGCAGCGTCTTATTCCTTCTGCGAGGTGGCGGGCCGCAAGCGCGGGCTTCAGTCCTTGCGGCGCTCGTCGTCCATGTTGACTTCATTCGCCTTGCCGCGGGAGACGCTCGGCCAGGCTGAAGCCGTTGCCATCCCGGACGCTGCCGAGTCCGAGAGCGAGTTCGAAGTGGACATGGCCGAAGTGGTGTTACTCTTTCGCCTCGAGTGCGCTCGCAACGCCGCCTCGAGCGCGAGCGAGAACACAGGGCCCACGCGTAAGCGCGTGGCCGGTCCGCTGGGTCGTCAGCCCGCCGAAATACCGGCGCAAGACCCTTGCTGCGAGTACGACCAACTGCGGTTCTACTTCAACACCAAGCTGGGCTCATTTCTCGCTGGGGGGCGGCGGAGCAGCTTTTCGCGGCGTTTTCGGCGGCGGCAAGTGCCGCACGCCCAGGGATCCGGACCCTTGAGCAGCAGCATCGCGTCCGTTCTTACGAGCGCGATGGAGGAGGCGCCGCGGGGGTCCTTTTCCAGGCAGGCGGATGCGAGCGCGTGCTCCGAGCTGACCATCCTGGAGGAGGAGGAGGAGGAGGGCGAGGAGGAGGGCGAGGAAGAAGCCGCGGTGGAAGGGTCGTCCGCGATGGCGACGGAGGAATTTGCCGCTGGCGCGTGCAAGAAAGAGGAGAGCGCGGGCAGCGGCGAGAAGGAGCTCGAGCGGGCGCCAGCGAACGTGTGCGCAGGCATGCCCACCCTGGCGGGAATCATGAGCTTTTGAATGTAATCTTTACATCTCGCACTTGGTATAGTACTTTTCGTCCGCAAGTCGGAAGGTTGACATCAGTACCTGGTGGTAGTAGAACGCTGCGCTCAGGTTTTGCATCACAAAGGCGGCCTCGAAGCCCTTTTCCTCCCACAGCGTTTCTAGCTTCACGCCGTGTCCTTGCTGCTGGTGGAGCTGTCGCCTTGGTCGTCAGCGAGCTGCCGCTGGCCGTCGCGCGCGCCCCCTTACCCCGCCGCCAGCCCCTCCAGCCGAAACTTACAATGCGCGTCACCCCGAGGGTTGCCGTGAAGAACAGGTAGATCGCCTGCGTGGCCATGAGCAGCTTAAAGTCCGAAAGCACGACGCCCGGCAAGCCGATCTGCATCAGGTACGTGTTGCACATCATGAGAAAGATGGTCAGGAATATGAAGAGCTGCACGCTCGACTGCAGCACCAGGAACAGAAAGGGCCAGAACTGGTTGAGCCGGCCGCCAGCCACGCCATCATAGCTGTCGCTGTTGACCGACGAGTTGAGAAAGAGGTCGAGCACCACAAGCGCGTACACAAAGACGGCCTTGCCGAGGTACCACAGCGGGTTGTCCATGCGCGCGGTCTGCGCCAGCTTGCGCTCTGCGGGCCGTGCGCGCCCGCGCGCCTCAGCGGTGTCCAGCCGCGCATAGCTCCCCGAGCTCGCCGAGTGCCTCATCGCCCGCCGGGCCCTGCTCGGTGTCCCGCGCTCTCGGGCGACTCCAGCCAGCGCCCCGTCTGCGTCTGCCTCACCGTCCCAAGAAACCTCGTCGCGAAACGGTCAAATTCCTGGAACGTTCCAGGCGACTCCAAAGATCCGCGACGCGCTCGACACCACCGCCGGAGAGATGCTCGCGGGGCAGGACAAGTACGACGTGCACCGCGAGGTGGGGCGCGGGGCCTTTGGCGCCGTGTACCTGGCCACGCGGCGCGCTGATGGCCGCAAGGTGGCGATCAAGCTCATGCGCAGGTCGCGCAAGGAGGGCATCGACTGGACTGCGCTGCGGGAGGTGCGCATGCTGCAGGAGATTAAGCACCCGAACGTGGTGGAGGTAAGGGGCGGGCGGGCGCGGGAGGCGGGCGCGGGAAGGCCGCTAATGCTAGGATGCGCAGCTCGTCGACGTCTTTGCGCTGTCCGACAGCATGAATATGGTCATGGAGTTTTGCCCCTTTGACCTCAAGAAGGTCGTAGACAACAAGCAGGTGATCATATCCGAGTCGCACATGAAGAGCTACATGCGCATGACGCTCGAAGGCATGGCGGCGGTGCACCGCTTCTGGATCCTCCACCGGGACATGAAGCCCGACAACTTGCTCATCGGCGACGACCGCCAGGTCAAGCTTGCCGACTTTGGCCTGGCGACGCTCTTCGCAGAGCAGGACACGGAGAACTCGTACAAGGTTGTCACACTGTAAGTTGCTCTCCTTCCGGGAGAGAGAGAGAGGGACGGCGGGGTGGGGGGGGGGGGCGCGCACGTCGCTGACAACAAGTCCACCGTCGGGTAGGCCTTACCGCGCGCCGGAGCTGCTGTTTGGCGCGTCAGAGTACGGCGTGCAAATGGACATCTGGGCCGTGGGCTGTATCATGGCCGAGATGATGATCCGGCAGATCTTCTTGCCAGGCACCTCGGAGGAAGACCAGCTAGGCAAAATCTTCTACATGCTCGGAACGCCGACAGACGAGGCATGGCCCAAAATGCGCTCGCTGCGCAAGTTTATGGCCTTCGAGCCCAAGCCCCCGGCCTGCCCGCTTAAGGACCGATTTGGAGCCGCGTACAGCAGCGAGGCGATCGACTTGTTGTCTCAGCTGCTGAAAATCAACCCCGCCCAGCGGCCTTCCGCAGAGGAAGCGCTCAAGCACCCGTTTTTCACGTCTGCGCATAACCCGGCAACGCCCATAGCGGAGCTGCCCTTTGACGAGTTCGTCAAGAAGCCATCAGCCAGTTAGTGTCACGATCAGCACGGTTGACGCGTCGCACACATCCCCGGCGCGGTCCTCGGAGGCGAACTCAAACCCCTCAGTGTCAAACGCGGTCAGCGCGCCGCCCAGCTCGTTCCTCCGCACGCCAGCCGCGCGCGCCACCACGTCGCGCACGCTTGCGGACCGCGGGAACGACAGCACGCGCCGTCGGCCGTCGAGGTCCACCACCTTGCACTTGACGGAGCGTCCGGTGGGCGGCGCTGCCAGTGCTGCGCGAGAGCTGCGATCCTTCACCACGACGCTGTGCGGCGTTGCCGGCGGCAGAACCACAACCTGCGTGTTGGCATCCACGTGCATAAGGCAGTCCATGCCTTGGCAGGGCCGCGCGGGTTTCTGAGCCGTCTGCTCTGGTCGTAGCGCGGCGCATCGTGAAGACCGTTTTTCCACGCAGCGCCTCCAAGGCGCCTGTGTCAAGCGGAAGGCGCTGCCCGTTGCCATCAAGCGGCTCGACCGTCAACTCGGCGAGCATCTCACCCTGCACGCCAGACATGTCGAGGACCGCGCGAGGCGGGCCCTCGGCCGGAAGCTCAAAGACGCCTTCTTGCCAGGGGCGGTCGCTTCCGGCGGGCCGCAGGTCGAGGAGCACCTTGCGCGACACTGGCACCGTGTCCGCGGCGAGCAGCACCTCAATCGACTGGGCAGCGTCGGATAAAAGCGCACTCGCGCCCAGCGATGGCTCTTCGATGCGCACGCGCGCCCAGTTTGCCGCCACCGCACCGCCGTGCCGTACTGTGACAGTCGTACGGGTCGCGCTATCGAGCCCCCACGCGCTGTAGGTGCTCAGCGGCTCGCCGTGCGGATCGGCGAGCACAAAGCCGAGAGCGCATGCGCCATCAGCCACGTTTTGCAGGAACACGTCCGGCTCGCGCCGCAGCACGGAGAGTGGCACGGCGCCAACCGTGGTGCCGTTGGCACGAACGAGGACCGTGGCAGCTTGCCACGAGGCACGCTCGCAGATGCCAGCCGCGCACTTCACTCGCAAGTGCACGCTGGGCCACTCGCTGACTGCGCCTGGGACCGGGAGCTCCACGTGCGGGCCACCGAGCTCGCCGAGCTCGCCGAGCCCGCCCCTTTCCAGCCACCAGCACTCGACATGTACTTCGAGGTTGACGGCGCCGATCAGCGGCGTTTCTCGCGCCCAGACGCGGAGATCGTTGCGCCCGCACGCCAACTTGGCGAGAAACAGCTTGCCCCCGTCGCCAGCAACCGCCCGGGCGCTCAGCCCAGCCCCGGCGCTGGCGGCCAGCCCGCTGTGCCCGAGGTCGATCCTTCCAAACGGCGCGTCTAGGAGCTCGGCGCGCGCGGCGCGCGCCAGCGCGCTCGACAAGGAGAGGCTCGCGGCCCCACTCGCGGCTTCGCACGCCACGGCCGCGAGCGACGCCACGGCCGCCCACGCGCCATGGCGCCGTCCCCGTCCGCGTCGCGCCATGATGCGCGTCCCACCAGCAGCCCTGTGAGGAGGATCACGGTGAAGCGGACGTGGTCCACGTGACGCGGCCCCGGGCGTGACGTCTAGCGATGTCTGTTTCATGTCAATGCGCGTCATTGGTGGCCTGACGTGATGCCGCTGGGCCTCGGCGTGACGTCACAGGTCGGCTTGTCACGGGCCCGCCCAGTGAGCTCGGGGGAAGAACACGTGACTAGGCCCCCGCTGTCACGTGAGTGTGCGTTCCTGGCGATTTCTGAGCCTGTGAGGAAGCAGCAGCGCAGCAACAGCAGCAGCAGCAGCAGCAGCAAGAGCGCAGCAGGTCGCAGAGGGCAAGGGACATGCTGGCGGCGCTGCGATCCCGCGGCGCGCCGGCGACGCGGTTGCGCGGCGGCGCGGCCGCGCGCGCGCGGGCGCTGACGTCCGTGGAGGGCGGGTTCGCTGGACAGAGGCCACAGCGCGTGAGCGAGGACGACAAGAAGTCGTTCTCGAGCGTGGGCGAGCGGCGTGAGGGCGCACTGCTGAACGCCGTGGCGCAGGTGCAGGGCCCGCGCATGTCGCTGGAGGACCGCTTCGCCGTGTACGCGCCCACGCTGGACGAGGACACGCTCTCGGTGTTTGGCGTGTTTGACGGGCACGCCGGGGCGCGCTGCGCAGAGTACCTGGCGCAGAACATGGTGCCGCTGCTCAAAGCTGCGGGCGACGAGCTGAGGGAGGCGCCCGAGAGCACGCTAGTCGAGCGCTTTGAGGAGCTGGACAAGAGCTGGTGCCATTTCGCCAAGAAGACGGACTGGCACGACGGCGCCACGGCAGTGGTGGCCGTGGTGGAGCGCTGCGAGGATTCCGGGGCGCCAGAGCGGATATGGGTCGCCAACACCGGCGACTCGCGCGCGATCGTGGTGCGCCGGAGCGGCAAGGCCAAGCAGATGAGCCGCGACCACACGCCGTACCTCGAGGACGAGTACCACCGCGTGTACGCCGACGGCGGCTTTGTAGAGGCGCGGCGCGCGCCCATGGCCGCTGAGGACGACGAGGGCCTGCTTCGCGTGAACGGCACGCTCGCCATGACGCGGGCCTTTGGCGACTACACGCTCAAGCCGTACGTCACCGCCACGCCGGAGGTCATGCCGCGCACGGTGCGCAAGGACGACATGTACCTCTGCCTCGCCTCGGACGGCCTCTGGGACGCGCTCGACAACGAGGAGGTTGCCGACTACTTGTTGCAGTACGGCACCCACTCTGGCGCCGAGCGCCTCGCCGACCTGGCTCTGCAGCGCGGCTCGCACGACAACGTGACGGTGCTGGCAGTGCGCCTCAACTTGAACGACCACACCCCCGTGTACAAATCGGCCCCGGCCCTCTAATAAACCATCTTCCTCCTCATTGATCCTGGATCCCAGGCCGCGAGCCGCTCCCAGCCTCTGCGTCCCGGCCGACCACCGGCGGCGGTCAGATCCAACGCCAGCGCCGGCCCCACACCTCCCGACTCATCGGGAGTGTGAGTCCTCTCTGTTCCCGAACGGCAGCAGCAGCAGCAACGAAGAGACCGAGGCCGCCGACCGCAGACAGCCAGCTCCCGCTCCAACCGACCGCTGCCTGCCTGCCTGCCCGCCCGAGCCCGAGCTCGAGCTCGGCGGCGCCCAGCAGCAACTAGACGCCGCCAAAGAAGCCTGCCAGGTCGTGTCGCGGCACTCTGGGACCGGCCCCAAGCCCAGCTCGATCCAAGATCAGACGCAGGAGGCGAGCAGATGCACGGCCAGCACCGTTACGACCGGGTCTGTTAATTCCGCGCGCGGTCTGGTGCGAGCTGCGCAGCTGGCCCGTCCCTCTGCGCCCCTGCCCCCCTCCAAGTGTCCCAGCAGAGGGGGCCTCGCGGGAGCGCGCCGCGGTGTGCGATTGGGGGGCGGCGGGGGAGAAAGGGCGGCGGAGGGTCAGAGGCGGCAGAGGCAGGAGGCGGCAGAGCAGGCGAGAGGGCGGCCGGCGGGCGCGGCACGCGAGCGGCACGCGGGCGGCACGCGGGCGGCACGCGGGTGGCACGCGGGCGTAGCGCGCGGCGGCATGGAGGGCGCGGGCGGCGAGGCGCCCGAGGGGCTGATGGAGATCGACGATCTGCTCATGCCAGGGCCCGAGCGCGGCGGCGAGTGGGGCGAGGAGATGGGCGGCCAGGAGGAGGGAGGCCAGGAGGGCGCGTGGAGCGCGCGCGGCAGGGCCGGGAGGAGGGCCGCGGTGTGCTGCTGGGGCACATCGAGGAGGTGCTGCGGCAGGACGCCATGCCCAACGAAGCGCTCAGCGTTGACGCGCTGTGCATGATCGTGCACGGGCTGGTGCACGCGCTGCAGCGGTGCCCCGCGGGCGAGCTGCGGCTCAAGCTGCTGCTGGCGGCGGACAATGTGTGCGCGAGCCCGACGTTCGTGTCGCTGCGGCAAGACTTTGTGGACGAGGGCCTGGTGCCCGTGGTGGTGGGCTTGATGGACGAAACCGGTGCAGCACAGGAGGCAGTGCTGCGCATCGTGCGGTCGCTGTCCTTGATGACCCCCGGGCGCGACCAACTCGTGTCTTGCCGGGCCGTGCCCAAGCTGGTGGAGCTGATCGAGTCAGACTCGCTCGAGGTGAGCTGCTGCGCGCTGCGGGCGACCTTCAACCTGAGCGTGGTCAATGTGCAGATCCGGCAGGACATTGTGCGCTCCGGCGCGCTGCCCAAGCTCCTGAAGTCTGCGCTCAAGCAGACGGAGGGTCAGTGCGCGGCCATTGGCACGTTGGCCAACCTGGCCACTGAGACGGACATCAAGCGCGCGATTGTGCAGGAGCACGACGGCTTGCCGCCGCTGCTACAGCTCCTTGAATCGACGGACGAGTCCATCCTGACGCATGCCTGCCGCGCGCTCTTCGCGATCGCGGCCAATGACGAAAACAAGATTGCCATCGCCCACGCTGGTGGACTGCCGCGGCTGCTCCAGTGCATGGAATGGCCCGTGGACTCGGTGCGCATGAACGCGGCGGGCGCGCTGGCCAACCTGGCCATCCACCCCGTCAACAAACTCAAGCTGGTGCAGTACGGCGCGCTGGCCAAGCTACGACCAATGGCCTACTCGGCCAACACCAAGATCCAGCGGCAAGTCGCCCGCTGCCTCTTCGCGCTCGCGGCGCACGTGGAGAACCGCAAGTCCATCATCGAGGACAACTGCCTCACCGCACTCGTGCGCCTCATGAATTCGCCCAACTCGGACGTGCAGCTCAATGCCGCCGGCGCCATCGGCAACATTGCCATGACGGACGAGTTCAAGACCGCGGTTGTAAACTCGGGCGCCCTTGACCGCCTCGTGCAGCTCTCGGGCATCCCGATCGACCGTGTGCAGCGCCAGTCAGCGCGCGCCATCTTCACGCTCACGGCCAAGGATGTGGCGAAAACCAAACTCGCCGAGCTCGGCGGCCTCCCAAAACTGATCCAGCTCACCTTCTCCAAGAACGAGGACATCCAGCGCGATGCCGCCGGGGCGCTCGCCAATATGGCCATCGGCACCGAGCACAAGGACCACATCGTTCGCCTCGGAGGCCTGCGGCCGCTCATCGCGCTGCTCCGCTCGCGTTCGGTGGCTGTGCAGCGCCAGGCCGCGCGCGCCATCTTTGCCCTGGCAGGCACGAGCTTTAACCAGGCCGAGATTCTGCACCACCAGGGGCTCATGCCCCTCATCGACCTGTTGGGCTCGCCGAACGACGAGGTGCGCAAGCACGCTTGTGGCGCCATCGCAAACATCTCCAACCGCCACCCCAAGCACGTGGTACAAAACGGTGCTCTTGAGACGCTTGTCTTCATCGTTCTAGAGCACCCCAACCTCGAGGTGCGCCGCCAGGCTGCGCGCGCCGTCTACAACCTCTCGCCATCCGGCAAGCAGCGCATGCAAATGATGCTGAGTCCCTACGCGGGTGTCACCGGCGAGCAGCAGCGCGTGCGCCATGACATGCGCACGCTGTTCCAGATCACCGTGGCCAACCAGGGCGGCGGTCCACTGCACACCGTGGCGGACCCGGCGCAGCGGTCGTCCGCCGTGCGGACGCGCCGCCCGCCCAGCCGGATCGCAACCCCCACCAAGGCGCAAGCCGTCCAGCAACAGCAGCAGCAGCAGCAGCAGCAGCAGCGCGCCATCGACATGACGCCCGGCGCCGACTTGCCTCGGTGCCGCAAACGCTCCTGCGACGACTTGCTGGCTGATTTTTACCCGTTTGGCCCGCAGCCGCCGCCGCCGCGGTCTGCGCAAGCGCAAGCAGAGCGGCTTCGAACATGATGTGCTGCTCGTGCTGCCCATTGCGGACCGGCAGGCTTCATCTCTGATGAAGGAACCGGACGCCACGGAGGAGCGCAAGGACTGCGAGGACCAGGCGCAGCCCAGCCTGCTCTACATGGACTTTTTCGGCCACGGCGCAATCATGGCTGCGCGGTGCCCTGTCTTTGGTGGCCTCATCGCCGAGGCGCTCGAGCGCGCGGCCGAGGCGGACGGCAGCCCAGCCAGCGGCAGCCAGGACCGTGAGCTCTGCGTCATCGTGCCGCCCGTTTACGCCCACAGTGTCAGCGTGTGGTGCGCATTTATGGAGTACCTGTACACCGACTCGGTGCGCGTGCACGCGCCCGCGCTGCGCGAGAATGCGCGCATGGCCACCGAGCTCGCCGACCTGGCGCGGAGCTGCGGCATGCCGCGCTTGTGCTGCTTTTGCATGGAGCTGCATGGCAGCGTGGCGCAGATGATGCCCGAGCTCAAGGCGCAGCGCGTGGACCGCCACCGCAGCTCGACCTGGGTGCGCGACATGGAGCAGCTGCTAGCTCAGCAGGACGACCTCGGGGGAGTGGCTCGCCTGCTAGCGCAGACGGAACCCCTCCGCCCGCGCCGCGTTCCGGCACTCCGGCGTTTGCTCCGGCGGACCCCGAGCGCGGCCTCATCCGCAGGGCGCTGGCACAGTTTGCGGACGTCGACCTGCGGCTGGAAAGGGAGTCGGCCATCTTGTCGCCGCACTCGGCGGCTCGCGTGGCCTCGCCCGACGGCGGGCTGGCCAAGCGCTTCAAGAGTGAGCTTCGAACCTGCATGCCGCCTCCGTCGCCGCGGCCCAACCTGCACGGCCTGCAGGCCCACAAGGTCATGCTCGCGGCGCGCTGCACCTATTTCAAGGCACAGTTCAGCGGCGCGCACGGTTGGAGCGACGCCGGGTCCGACTCGGTCCGCTTCTCCGGTTCCACTGAGGCCTCCAAGGTGCTCTGCGCTACATCTACTGCGGCACGGACAGCAAGGTCCGCGCGGCGCTGCGGGCTGACCCCTCGCTGGCGCTTGAGGTTCTCGTTCTTGCAAACGAATACACGCTCGACGGGTTGCAGCTCGCTTGCGAGCGTGTGCTGATCGACTGCATCACCGAGGAGACCATCTTTGTGCTCTTGGAGGAGCTCGAGCTGGTGCACGCCGCTCTTGCGCAGCATGTGCGTGTTCTTCCTTCTGAAAAACCAGCCGCGGGCGCTCTCCCGGCGGCGTGCGTGCGCCTGCCCGCCATTTTCCTGCGCGACAGCATGCGCCTGTTCCCGCTTGCGCCCGAGCACGCCCGCTTTGGGCGGCTGCTGAGGGCCCGCTTGCCGTGGAGCTGGAGGCGACCGCCAAAAAGTGGGGGTTTCTGTCCAAGCGGGGCACGCTGGCCTACCTCAGCGGGGCGCCGGCCGCGTCGCTGATCACCGAGGCCATGAAAAGGCCGAGCAGGTCGGCGCGGCGCCCGGGGCGACCGCAGACGGGCCTGAGGCAGGGGACGAGGCGGGCCTCGACGCGGACTTGCTCAAGCAGCGCAATCCGGACGGCTCGGGCGACGCCCAGGCGGTCCAGCCGTCCAGGACGCGGCGCCAGCAAGTGATGGAGCTTCGGCGACTGGAGGAGCGCTGGTGCCGGCCAGAGTTTCGCGAAATCCGAAGCGTCAAGGACCTCAACGTCCGGCTCCGGCTCGAGATGGAGCTCGAGCGCGTCTCCGGCGGACCCGACGCGCCAAGAGACGCTGGTGGTAGTAATAGTCTGCGGCAGCGCATGGGCGCTAGGAGCAGCAGCAGCGGGCAACAGTCATGACTTTATCATCCTTCCATACACTCGCTAAGGAGTCCCTCCACCTTGCGCGACAGCGACCGAGACACGCTGCAGAACGCCTCCAGGTCGCTGCGCACCACTTGCACCTTGCCAGACACGTCCGCGTTGTCGTCGCCGCCTTGCGCTTGGCCTGCCTCGCCCCCCTCGCCTGATAACCCGGATGCCTCTGCGCGCTTGCGCGCCGTCCGGCTCGTTTGCCGGTGCCGCGCAATGGCAACCAGGTCGGGCATTACCGTGCACAGCAGCTCCTGGAAGCTGCGTGACATGTATTCCAGCTGTCGTTGCTCCTGCTCGGCCGTGCCAGGCTCCAGGCCCACCGGGGGCTTCATGCCCTGGGTCGCGGCGCGCACGATCTCCCGCGTCATCGCAGGCGACAGCACGTGCGTGTTGGGCCAGTGCTCCAGCTCGCGCTCCGCTTCCGTCATCACCGCCATGGATCCGCGCGGAATCATGTTGCGCAGCTCTCCACGTCGTCAACTCCCGACGCGAAGAGCACGTCGTTCTCCTTGTCGTCGATGTCCTCCTTCACCTCCACAATGTTCTTCAGGTCGTCGTCCGACTGCATGCGTGGCAGCAGCGAACCGCCCGAGCTCTTGGATGCGGCGGCGCTTGCGCCGTTGCTCTTCTTATTCTTATTGCTTGCGGCGCCTGCTGCAGCAGAAGCGGATGCCGAGGCCGCCGCGGCTGCCGACGAGCTCGCGGACGACGGCGCGGACGACGGGCGACTTTGGGGAGCCGGGACCTCGCCGGGCCCCGCGGCGGGGTCTTTGTGCTGCTTTGGCTGCGCGGAGTCCCGGCGCCGCCCGGGGCAGCCGCAAAGCTCGGAGTGCTGCCGCCCGGGTAGCCCGGCGCCTTGCCGCGGCCAGCCGTCGCGACCTGAGGCGGGGGGACCGAGAGGGAGGCCCTCTTGGTGCCGCAGGCTGCGGGCCGCGTGCGGGCAGAGCCTGCCCGCCGCGCCCCACCGATGAGAAGCTGCTACTGGCCTTGCGCACGACTCGATGCGCCGTGAGAATTTGGCTCAATCGCGGCTGGTACACCGTCTCGTCGATTGCCTGGCCCTTGCTCTGCATCTGCTCGAGCTCGGTCAGGAGTTTTTGCAGGGCGTCCGCGCAGGCCTTGCCGTTCGGTCGCTGCTGAGCCTCTTGCATACGCATCCTCACGCGCCTTGTGATCGGCAGCTTGACGCGTCCGCGCTTCCTGCTCGAGCTCGACTCGAGGCTGCCGAGCGAGTCCGAGCTCATCAGCCGCTGGCCCATCACCGCGCGCTGCATGGGCTGCTGCTGCTGCTGCTGCTGCTGCTGCTGCTGCTGCTGCTGCTGCTGCTGATGCGAGGGCTGGTGCTGATGCGAGGGCTGATGCTGCTGATGCGAGGGCTGCTGCCCAGCCCGCCCGCCCGCTGGCGGCCCACCTGGCGGCTGGCCCGCATGGTTCCCCGGCTGCATCGCGCCGCCAGGAGCAAGCTGCTCAGCCCGCGTGCTCGCCGGGAGCTTTGTCCCAGTGCGGGCCGCTCGGCGCGCGGCTCTCCGGCGCCAAGTCGCGCGCCGCTGCCCGCCCTCGCGCCGGCCACCCGCTTGCCCGTCGCCGTTCTCTCTCCCTCTCCTCCTCCCTCGAGACAGCCAACAAGATTGCCGCTTGGCGAGGCAACGCTACGCGGAGGAAAGCGACGGGATGGCCGACCTCGCAGCGCCGCCCGCCCGCCCGCCCTCGCCGCAACGACCGCAGGGCCGGCCCCAGACACGGCAGTGCCATTGCCACGCCAGGTCACGCCCCCCAGCGCCGTCCTGCGCGGGTGCCGTGAGCCGGCACACGCAGCGGCAGAGCGTGGCCGTGGCAAGCACGTGTGGCCGCCGCGCGAGGACGGGCGAGCTGGCCGAGGCCTGGCAAGTGCACGAGAATGCGAAAGAATAGGTTTGGCGAAACAGTTGGCTTAGTACTGGTGGCCAGCCGACTCCTTCTTCTGGCCAAGCTCGAAGGTCTTGCAGCGCTTGATGGGCAGCTGGCACTTGGTCTTGCACTCCTTGCACTCGAGGCGGAGCGTCACCTTCTTGGTGGTCTTCGCCTTCTTGTGGAACACGGGCTTGGTCTGGCCACCGTAGCCCTTCTGCTTCCTGTCGTAGCGGCGCTTGCCCTGGGCAAAGTTGGAGGCCTTGCCGGCCTTGTACTGCGTCACCTTGTGCACGGTGTGCTTGCGGCACTTCTTGCCCTTGCAAAAGGTCCGCCTCTCCTTCGGAACGTTCACCTGCACGTCGCGTCAGCATCCCGCCGCCTCGCGCATCCCTGCCATCCCCGCCAACCCGCCGCGCCGCGCCGCCGCCCGCGCCCCCGGGCAGGCCGCGCGCGCCGCTCGCGCCGCTCGCGCCCCTGGCCCTGCCGCCCGGCCGCGCCCCAGCCCCGCCGCGCCCGCCGCCGCGCCGACCTACCATCGTGCCGTGCTCGCTAGCTTGCCTGGTCTCTTGGCTGCGCTCCACCCGATCGCCACTCGCCAACCCTAACCCGCGGTCTCGCGCCCGCCGGGCCGGCGCCGCCTAGCGTTCCGCCTATTCCCGCGCTAGGCCCTGCTCCAGCGGGGCCGGGCTGGGTACACTTTGCGGTAGCTACGGCGTAGGCCCGGCCCGCCGGCGCGTCCTGGAGCCCTACCCTGGGTTGGGTTAGGTTGACGCGGGAGATGGTTGGCGGCAGTAAGAAGTCGAGGCGACGAGGTAGGTGGACGCGAGCGCGGGCGCGGCGGCGCGAGGCGAGGGCGAGGCGGCCAGGCGGCTGGACGGCAGGTGGCGAGGCGAGTGGGTGTGGTGGGCGCGTCGGGAGCACCGAGGCTGACGCGTGCGTAGACAGGTGTGCAGTCTTTGTGCGATCCAAGATGGCCAAGGGCGAGACCAAGGACCGCAAGGCCGCGCTGTCGCGCACCTGCACAATCAACATCCGCAAGCGGACGCACAAGCAGACGTTTAAGAAGAAGGCGCCCCGGGCCATCCGCGAGATCAAGAAGTTCGCGCAGAAGGAGATGGGCACCGCGGACGTGCGCGTCTCGCCGGAGGTCAACAAGTACATCTGGAAGCAGGGCATCCGCAAGATTCCCGGCCGCATCCGCGTCAAGCTCAGCCGCAAGCGGAACGAGGACGAGGAGGCCGAGGACAGCATGTACACCCTGGTGGAGTACGTGCCTGTCACCTCCTTCAAGGAGCTGATCACCGAGTCGGAGTAGAGGACGCGGGGGGCCCCATGTCCAAACACACTCGTAACCGCTTTCAGTCCTATTGCTACCCCTCTCCGGTCACCTTGCCTCCGCGTCGGCCCCACTCAGCGGCGGCACTCGGTCGCGGCTTGCCCGGCTCTGGTCGGTAGCGACAACGTTCCATGCCAAACAGCACGTTGTTGCTTGCTGGCCAAGCCACGGCCGGGCCCAGGCCAGGCAAGGCCAGGCAAGGCCAGGCAAGGGCGGCAGAAGCAGCAACAGCATCCATGATGGCGAGCTCGAGTCCGATAGAGCGTCTTGAGCTTGCAAGGGATCTTGCCAGGCCCAGGCTCCTTGGCGGCGCGCCCAAGTCCAAGGCGATCGAAGAGAGACGGGCGGCGGCGGCGGCGGCGGCGGCGGCGACGCGAGCGCGCCATGGAGGCGCTGTTCATGTTCAGCCGCTCGCTGGGCTCGGACGACGAGACCGCGACCGTGTCCGAGCGGACGGAGAAGCTGCTGCTGTACACCTCTACCTGCGGCGACGACCTTGAAGAGCAGCTGGAACGGTTGAGCCTGTGCGAAGCGTTCATCGACCTGTGCGAGGGCTTTAAGAGCGAGGCGCCGTGCGAGACGGTGTTCCTGGACGACCACCAGTACTCGCTGCTCGAGTGCGAGCCGGGAACCTGGCTCGTGGTGTGCTGCAAGAGCCGCCTGGACGCCGCCTCGGGTGACGCGCTGGCGCAAGCGATGCAGTCCTCGTACACGTCCTACTCGTACTCGCTGCCCACGCAGACCAAAAAGTCGCCCATCCAAAAGCTGGCGATGCGCTGGCGCGACTCTACGGATCTCCGCGCGCGGGGCGACAGCGGCAAGTTCGACCCCGAGAAGAAGCTGTACAAGAACGGCAAGAAGTTGGCCGCAGCGCCGGACGGAAGAATCCAAGAGTCTGGGTCCCCGAACGCGCAGGTGCTGCGCGCAGTGCTGCAGCGCTTCTACGACCTGTTCACGTTTTTCCACGGGCCGATTGACGCGCTGCTCCGGCCCGAAGGCAGCGCAGATGTACCCTCGCAGATCAAGGCGCTACGCAAGATGCTGCGCAAGAGCGCTCAGATCCAGCAGCTTGTGGACGAGGGGGACCTGGTCCCGGACGCGAACCAGCAAGCGCTCCTGGACAAGCGGCGCTCCAGCGAGGACAAGCTCGCCACGCTCCTGGCGGAGTCGCCCGCGGACACGGTTCGTGACTTGCTGAGCGCTTTTGCGCCGTTCTTCCTTCTGCACGTCGACTTTCAGCGCCTGCACGTCGTCTACTCGGCCCGCGGTCTGCCCTTTCTCTCCGTGGACAAGGCCACCTTCCTCTCGACGCAGCTCTTCGCGTCTCAACTGCGCGACCGCTTCCCCGTCATCTCCGCCTGCGCACTCTTCTACAACAGCAGGTGCTCTGGCACTCATTGCAGCCCCATCACCTGCGCTGCGTGCACCAGTTTTTGGACATGTTCCTCAACACGGACCCCGAGCTACTGGAGGAGCACCCGGACGAGCAATCGCTCGGCGGCCCGAGTTCGCCGAGCTCGGCGCAGACCGCGGGCGCGAGCAGCCCATCACTGACTGCGCTCTCCCTCAAGCCTGGCTTTCTCAAGATCGGCCAGGCCGCCTCGCGCCAGAGAGCGGCGGCTTCTGCCGTAGAGAGCACGGCCGCGTACTGCCCAGTAGTGCACGCGCCGGTGTCGCCAGGGCAGGCGCCAGGGAGCGCTTCCCGCATGGTCGCTTACGGCTCTGGCCGTGTGGTGCTTGCCGTCTTCGTGCGGGACGTTGCTGGCGACGTGGATGGGGCCGAGGACCAGGCGGTCGGCGAGGAGACAACAAGCCTCGCCGGCGCGGGCAAGAGCGCCAGTACAGCGTGGACCAAGGCCGCTTTGCTCGATTTCTTCGGCGACTTTGAGATCTACGCCGGCGCCGAGCTCGGGGTGCTCGCAGAGGCCATCGCTCACAGCAATTCGGCAAGCGAGGAACTCGCGTCTAGCAGCGCCCATGCGATGTCCTACCAGAGCGGCGGCGGCGGCGGCGGCGGCGGCGGCGGCGGCGGCGGGGACAGCGGGCCCGCGCCGCTCGCGCAGCCCGAGCCGGGCCTGGGCGCGCCCGTAGGCCGGATCGGGCTGCGGCAGCTGGCGCACACCCAGCTCGCCGCAATTGACAGCACGGAGCGGTACCTGTACATTAACGAGGACAACTCGGTGCTCAAGCTCTCTCCGGCCTGGCTCGGCCCGCTGGCCGACCCAAACAACACCTACCCGGGGCACCAGCAGCTCGGTGCTCTCTTCTCGCCCAACCTGGTGACCGCGATGAACGACATTAGGGGCCAGTTCGACTCTTGCGCCTCCGAGTCCATGTCCGTGACGCAATACGTGCGGCCCAACACCAAGCAGCAGCAGGCTGGGTGCTGGGTGGCCGCAATCAAGTCCGGGCCGCGCCAGGTCTACCTCGTGGTGGACTCCAAGCACGGCTTTGAGTACGTCGCGCAGCGCTTGCGCGTGCTGCGCGAGACCAGCTTCCGCACCATCCTGATCGAGTGAGCGCGCAAAGGGCGCGGTGCGGCGCGGTGCGGCGCGGTGCGGCGCGGTGCGGCGCGGTGCGGCGCGGTGCGCGACCAAGTTCTTCCCGTGATCATCACATCTTGCGGTGCCGCTGGGAGCGGCTTCGCGCGGCTGGCCGACTTTATGATGAAGGCCGTCGTTTCCGCCAGCTCGAACTACTGGGCACTCCGGTGCAAGGAGTTGGTCGTCTACGGAAGCTTTTCTTCTGTGCTCAGGCCAAGGCCTCTCTGCAGCGCAGTACCGTACCAGCGTTTTTGCCAGCTCGCTCCTGAATCCCTTTTTGCGGCTTTTAATGGGCATGGCAGCCTTTCGCCGACATCTTCGCTCACAGGCGCCTCGTGGATGCCAAGCGCTTGGTGGGCGAGTCGTTCGCAGGACTGGCGAGCGCGTTGGGGTTCGAGCTCGTTTCGGAGACCTCGAAGAACTGGGACACCATCGCCGACACGAGCTCGGCGGGCTGCAGCTGGACTTCGTCTTGGCCGTGAAGGCCAGCCGTCTCAATCAAGTCCTTGTAGACGGGCACAACCGCAGCGCGCACGCGCAGCCGCAACTCGGTCCGCAGCTCAAAGTCGGCGACGGCGAGGCCCACGTTCTGGCGGTGCATGGCCTCGATCGCGCTCACGACAGCGCCGAGCGCTTCCTTGCGAGTCTTCTTATCGCCGCTGGTGCCGAGCGCGGCGGCCTGTGCGCACGCGCCCAAGGGGCCGCGCGTCACGGCACCCAGGTAGTTTTCCTTGCGGTCTGCAGCTCCTCGTGGAGCTGCGCCACGACGGCCGAGCCATCCAGTACCTCAGAGAGCGCTTCGTCCGCCTCGCAGGCATCCAACACGTATTTGAGGTTGTTGACCATGAAGAGCACTTGCGTCCCCTGGTCCGCCCGAGCGTTTCGGGCAGCTCAAGAGAACCTCGTGATACCCGAGGAGCACAGACTCGACAAAAGCGCGTAGCCGTGCGCGGCGCTCGGCGCTCGCCTCGTCCCAGCGCCGCGTATCTTCTTTCGCCAGCAGTTGCCCGAGCCTGTCGCCGTTCTTGGCGGCGCGCCGCAGGAAGCTCACAAGTAGCGCCGCGCCGCGCTGCACGCCAGCGTCCGAGGGCAACGCCTGCGGCGGCTGAAGCAGAGCGTTCTTGGCCCGTCCAAGCGAGTTGCGCGCCTCGCCGTGCCACGCGCGCATCAGGATGTCGACCTCGTGCCAGGCCGCGTTCGGGAGTTCCTTGGCGCTGCGCGGGCTCGTTGGCCGCGAGCCTCCCTCGCGCGGGCTTGCGGGCACCTCGGCGCCCATGAACGAGAGGTACACGAGAGAGTCGGGCGCCAGCGCGTCCTCGAGCGCGTCCCGCACGGCCTCCAGGCGCTCGACGACATCAAGCAGCGCAAACGGCGCCTCCATGTCGCCGTACTCCTCCCTGCCCCACGAAAGTGCGCGGGAGCGCGCGACTCGCGAAAAGGCCTCCGCAGGGCCCTGCATGGCTTGCAGGAACACCTTGCGCCCAGTCCGGCCGCCAGGCAGCGACCTGGAAGCCAAGATCATCTCGGCGCGGAGCACTTGGGCGGCCAGGGCGAGGAGGGGGAGCATCGGGTGCGTGCCCTCCTTGTAGCGCCGCTGCGTGACCGGTGGGGCCGCCGGTGCGACACCCTTGCTCCCCCGGCGCCGCAGCACCGTCGGGTTCCCGGGCGTGGGGGCAGGCGACCGCGGCGGCGCTGCGCGTGGCGTCTCGTTCAGCTGCGAGAAGGACTGGCCGCGCGGAAGGCGCAGCCCAAAGGACGAAATGGACTTCTTCGGCATGCTCGGCGCGGCAAAGCTTGCCGGCGGTTCAGGCGCAGTGACCGGCCCAGCGCGTGGAGACGGCGGCAGGAACGGGCGGTTGCGCCCTGCCGCGTCGGCGCGGACGAGGTGAGCTTGCTTCGGATGCGGCTCCGCCACCCGCGCTTCTTTGGCTTTCCAAAGCTTCGCTGTGATGACGTGCTAGCGAGCGACTCGCAGTCGTCGTCGCGCCGCCCAGTCAGTAGCGACCCCAGTACGCTCGCGCCGCTATGTCCGAGTCATTCGCTGCATAGTCATCCGGGGCAGACAGGAGCTCCACGCGAGGCGGTGGCGCAGGCGGCGCTGGAGGTGCAGGCGGAGGGGGTGGGGCCCCGGAAGCCGGATCCCAGAACGAGTTGGGAGCAGACCTTCCGCTGGGGCTCCCAGCTACGGCCGGAAAGGCCTTGTTGAGTGCCACATCCAGCACCGACCGCACGACTGTGCCGCGCGTGTTGCAGTAGAGCTCGACGAGGAGCGCCGAGAGGTTGCAGCGCACGAGGCACCGCGAGAGCTCTTGCATGAGCACCGCGGCGTCGTTGTCCACCTGCTCATGCATTCGCTGCGGCCCTTCTGCGGCCGCAGCTGGCGGTGGCCATTCCATGAGGCCTGCTTCTGCGTAGTCTTCCGGCGTGGCGCCGTGCTTCTCGAGGAGGAGCTCCAGCTCCACTTCCACGGCGTCCCGGGCGTGCTGGCGCAATTCGGCCAGCTCGCGCACGGCGCCCGGTGCGGACATAAAGTTTTCGCGCGCCAGCAAGTACGCGTGCGACTCGCAGACGCGTTCAAGCGCGTCGAAGAAGCGCCGTCGGGCGGCCCCGTCTCTCGATTTGAGCCGCTGCGGCTCGGACAGCACGCTGCCCACGTCGCGCGCGGTGACAAAGTGCGTGTGCACCTTCTCAAAAGCGGCCAGCGACCCGCTGATGTTGCGCTGCGCCCTCGCAAGCTGCTGCGTAACGTCGTGGATGGGCGCCATGGCGGCCTGCAGGGTCTCGATGCGGCCCTCAAAGCTGGCCAGCGCGCGCGTCATCTCGGCGGTGTTCCTGGCGCTGCCCGCAAGCCCGACCTTGATCTCTCCAGGCTCGCGCGCAGGCGCTGCTCGACGACCGCGGGCGCCTCCATCCGCCCAATCGCGGCGCAGCTGACCTTCGGACAGGGTGGAGATGATAATGGAGACGGAGCTGATGGACACACAGAGGCTGATCTGATTGGTGATGATGGAGGGTGGAGCCGGGAGCGCGAGGCGGGTCGTGGGCGAGGGCGGGACGGGCAAGCGCAGCAAGAGGAGGAGGACCGCAGGAGCCGGTGGGCGATTCCGGTTTGAGTTTGTGGGTACGGTTTGGGGAGCCGCGCCGGCCCGAGGCCGCGCAGACTAAGACAGACCGGCCTCGCTCTAGTTGAGCGGCACAAAGGGCTCTGCGTACTCGCAGCCCTGAGTCTTGTCGAAGAAACCCGGGAGGTTGGTGACGGTCTTGCGCGCCCAGTAGTAGTCGCCCACCGCGCGGCAGATGCCGTTGTTGTAGGCGCAACGCTCCTTGCCAATGCGCACCTCCACGCCGTTGACGGTCGCGGTAAAGGCGCTCTCGCACATGTCCTTCTTGTAGCGCGGGCCCGGAAGCCGGTTGATCTCAAGGCACGCGGTCATCTCCTCCGGGGTCGGGCACACGGAGAACTGCTCGCACTGGGGGTCCAGCTCAAAAGGGTCCGACTGGTCGGCTGGGCACACCGTCTCGAAAGCGTACGCGCCGCCGTTGTTGGGCTGGCGCGGGCGGCAGTTGTTGACGCCCGGCTCGTAGTTGCAAAAGTAGCAGTTGTGATCTGTACACGAGCGCAGGATGTTGCGCATGCGGCGCTGCGGTCGCTGATGTGCGAGTACCAGGTGTTGATGCGCGTGCAAAGCTCCCAGTTGCGCTCGTTCGGGCAGCCTTGCGGAAGCGGCGCGTCCGTCGGGCGCTTCGTGGGCGACACGGTCGGCTGACGCGACGGGCGGGGGGTCGGCGAGTTGGAGGGACGGCCCGTCGGGCGCATGGTGGGCGAGCGGGACGGGGTCGGGGTCGTTGGGGCTTTCGTCGGCCTCGGCGACGGCGCACGGCTCGGGCGTCCAGTTGGCGCCGCAGACGGGTTGCGCGACGGCTTCATCGTCGGCGCCCTACTCGGGCGGCCTGTGGGCGCGCGGCTTGGGGTGCGAGACGGCCGGCTTGTGGGCTCGTTGGTCGGCTGCCGCGTTGGCTCGACGATTTTGACAGACGGCGCGGGGGTTGGCTCCGGGGTCGTGTCGAGAGTGACCAGCGGGTTGCGGAACTCATCCCTTTGCTCTGCGTCCCAGGGCAAGACCGAGGTGGCATCCGGTAGCGCCGTGAAAATCTCACGATGGTCCGCAGCGTTGCAGTCTCCTGCGTAGAACTGCTGTAGTACAGAGCGTAGGTGAAGTAGACGCGCTCGCCCGTCGTGAGCTGCAGCGAGTACGTGTCGTCGGGGCTCGTCTTGGCGGAGAAAGTCGTTGTCGATCAGGAGGTCAAACTTGACGCCGTACGCGCGATTCCGTCCGGACAGCTCGCGGGTCTTGACCAGGTTCTCCACGGTGTACTTTTTTACGGCCTTGGACGTTGTTGAGGTCCGAGTCACCGCCGGCGGCGGTCAGCTGCTGCTCGAAGATGTTCTGGTTCCAGTTGAGCGCGTCACACGTCTCTCGCGACCGGCACCATTCCTTCATTACCGAGACGTGGCAGAAGTTGACGTCCGTGTTGGTGGTCGGGTTGTTGAAGCTCATGTAAAGCGTGCGCGCGCCTTGGGTAAAGTACCAGCTCGGGAGCGGGTAGTCGTCGGCGTTTCCGCGGGTCGGTGGCAATGCACGTCGGATCGGGAGTGTTGCTATCGCAGAAGATCTGTGGGGCTGCAAGGCGCAAGGCGATGCCGCGGATCATCGGCACGGTACCCAAGTTGTCGCTGACGACCTCGATCCGGAGGCGAATGGTCCGCGGACTAGCGTTTGCGTCCAGCACCTTGGTGTCCCTGTGCGAAAGACTCGAGTCAGCGCCGCTCCAAGAAGCCCGCAACATCTCCCACCCCCCCCCCCGCTTATCTCGCACCCGAACTTACAGCTTGGCAATGCGCGTACCGGGGTTGTTGTTCTTGCGGTAGAGCTCCCAGGTCGAGCTGTCCTCCAAGATAGGCTGACCGCTCGCGATGCCGATCGCTGCCGCGAGTACCAGGACCACGCGGGACCACATCATCATCATGCCTTGCGCGCTGCTCAAGCCGTGCGTGCGCCGCCTGCCCTGCTGCTGCTGCTGCCCTCGCCTGCCGCCCGCACAGACCGCTGTGCTGCCGTCGTGAAGAAGAGAAGCAACCACGGACAAGGCACTGCTTGACCTGGACTTGCGACGGCCGGTCAACCGTTTTTATCGAACCGCGGCAGAGGTGGCGCTTACTCTTCGTTCTGTCGCCTGGTCCTGGTGCTTGTGGCGCCTGCGTTTCGGATTTGCTTCCTTCTCTTCTTCAAGCTCGAGCTTTCTGCATTTTGCGGCCGATCTGCTAGACAAACTGCACCTCTCTGCCCACCCCTTTGTTGCTTCCCGCTCTGTGGCCGAAACATGTCCCTTGCTTTGCCTCCGGACCCGGGGTCACGAAAGGTCATCTAACCCTATTGGTCCCAACTGCCGCTGCCGTGTCCTTTTTCCTTTTTCTCTCTTCTTCTTCTGCCCCGAAATCGAGGAAGAGAGTCCCTCGCTTCTTCTCTTCGCCCTCTTTTCGGCATCGATCCGATAGCTCTTCGTGAATTGTGTGTGGATCGGACCGCAAAGTGCCGCGCATGTGTCGGATGTGCCCTCTTCATGTTGAACATCTTGGCCCCTCCTTAATTCTCTGTCTGCTAACGTCCCCCGATCGACGCTGTCAGTCGGGACAGCCTTGGACTTTTGCCAACTCTTCGCGGGGGGGCAGGCAGACGGCCGCAACGGCTCCGGACACCGCGCACTCCCGTTGAACAGGATCAGCGACGACGAGAGCACGCTCCATCGCGCATCGCGGGCCCACCAAATGACGCTCCTGGCAGTTTCGTCTGCTTCGCAAGGTCTGGACGGTTAGGTTTAAGGTGGCTCCTCTTCCAGGGCCCGACTCCGTGCACGCTCCGGAGGCAAGAGAGAAAAACGGAAACCTGGCCATCTCTTCGATGTGTCGATGCGCTCTGCGCACGATGGAGCAAGATGGCGCCCCGTTTTTTTCTCTCTCGCACTCGACCTGGTTGCGCGGCGCGGCCCCGCTTTTCTTTCTCGCACATGACCTGGTTTGCGGGAGTCGCTCGAACCGATCCTGCTGAGCTCCAGCCCGCGGTCCCCGGGCCCCGAATCTCATGGCTCGAGTAGTCGTCGCGCTGGCGCTCCGGCCGCGTCTTGTCGTGAGAGTGACCGATCATCAATGTCTCTGGGATTTCACTGGACCCTTTGCCTCCCCACCCAGACACACAGCCCCAAGCCCCACAGCCCAAAAAAAATAGAATAATGTGAATGAGGGAAGACTGAGGACTGAGGGGAGAGAGGACCGCTTTGCGAGTGGTGACTCTCGAGAGGAGGAGGAGGGGAGGAGGACAGCGCAGGCCCGCAGTGGGACGACGAAATATCATTGTGCTTGATCAAGAGACTTCTCCAACTGCGCGAGACGTGCCTCTGCCTCGCGGCGGGCCTCGCGCTCCAGCTTGATCATCGTCTTGAGCTGCTCGTTCTTTGCCCGCAACGCACGATTGGCCATGCTGTACTCTGCGGCCATGCGCATCTCGCCCATCGTAACAACCGCCCGTTTCCGTTGGATAGGTCCTCCGGGCCAGCGCAGAAGGTGTCAAAGCTCTTCCGCACGCCCTCGCGCAACACAGCAGTGCTCCGCAACGCCGAGCGCAAGAGCATGGATTGCTGCTCAAGCATCTCGTCTAGCGACTGCCGGGATGGCGGCAGGTGGGAGTCGAAGCCGCCCACGCTCTGCGCCGCAGAGAGCAAGGCCGCGGCGATGCCGCGCGCTTCCTCGCGCGCGGGCAGCGCATGCGGCTGAGGCAGGGACTGGCCGGTCTTGAAAGACGTGTTGGTGATGGCGCGCTCCCACTCCAAGCTGGACTTGGCCATGGCCACGGTCGTGACGTCCGCCGTGCTGAGAGAGCCCTCATGACGACCGAAGGGAAGAGGCACCCCGAGCTAAAGGCGCTCTCCGGGTGGTCCCAGCGCAGCCGCACCTGCGCAGCCGAGTTGAGCGGCGCGGCCCGCGTATGGTCCCCCGTGAACGCGCGCAAGGCATGCTCGAGCATGATGGGCAGCGACTGGGCGGTCTCGGTGACAACGGTGCTTGAGCCGCCGAAGACGGCCTCGGCAAGGCGCGCAACGAGCTTGCAGTCGTGCTTGAACTCGTCCACGCTGCGGTAGCGCAAGGCCCACACCTTGTTGCGCGCGTGCAGGAGGTTTGTCACGCCGCCAGCCTCTAGCTTGACCCAGGTGTCCCGTGCTCCATCCGGCAGGTCCTGCTTGGAGATCTTGCACAGGAAGAGCTTGCAGAGGTGCTCGTGGCCGTTTACGATGCGGCTCCATCCCTTGTGGAGCGCCTTGGCGAAACCGACTTCGGGGAGCGGCGGGCGCGTCTGGCCGCGCACGACGGTGCCCACGCACTGCTCGCACTTAAAGTAGCCGCGCTTTGGGTGCCGGTGGATGGCGTGCGGGACAACGACCGCCTTGCCGTCAAACACCGGCCGCGGCGCCGTGCGGTGCTTTGCGCACAGCGCCGTGGGGCACGTTGCGCAGCGGATGAAGGCGCCGCTGTGCGCACCGCTGGCTGTGGGCGTCCCTACCGACTCGAGCGGCTCGTCTTCGCCCTCCAAATAGGCCGTGGGTGTCCGCAGGGTGGCGAAGGCTGGGGCGGCATGCAGGCACGCCGGGGCTTGCCGTCTTCGCCCTCGAGCGTGCCCCCCTCGGTTTCGCCGCACTCGGCGCAGCAGTGCCACGAGCAGAAATAGGGCATCTCGGCGTCCGCCTCAGGGGAGACCAAGTCGCCCCCCGAGAGGCAGTACTGGTGGTAGGAGCGGTGGCAGTTTGGGAAGTCGCAAATCAGAAGCGTGCCCCCGTCTCCGCACACAAAGCAGTAGTCGTCGCTGTTGTCCTTGCTCCGGGCGCGTGGGTTGTCGTTCGGGCGCTTCCAGTTTGCCACGTCGATCGGCGGGGTGCTCGCGCGAAAGTGGCGGCTCGGCCCCGAGAGCGCTGCGTTGTCCGCGGTGATGCCAGCGTCTCCGCTCTTGCGACGTTTCTTGGGCCCTTCCGACGTCGCGCCGCCACTGCTGCCACCGGCGCCGTCCCCGGCGCGGCGCTTGCCGCCGCGCCCGAGCTTGCGCCGCTCTTTCTCCTCCTGGTCTTTGCGCATCTTGAACGTCAGCGGCGCGTTCTCCGCGCACGAGCCGCAGAACCACGCGGGCGGCAGCTCGTTGTCGAACCCCGTGATGAGGACGCCCTCCTTTTCTGCGCAGCGCGCGTGCACCATGACCAGACAGCGTTCGCACACCATCGCACTAAGAGAGTTGGCCTTGATCGCGCCAGTGGTCTTGACGACCACGTCCTCATCGCACGCATTGCACCCCGCGGGCTTGGCGTCGTTGAGCTTGCGCAGGACGATCTCGTCGGCCTTTTCCAGGCCGAGGTCAAAGTGCTTGCCGTACTTTTTGCGCGTGAAGCGGTCAAAGTTGGCAGAGTAGTCGAGGATTTCCGAGTTCTTCACCACGGCGCGGTCGTTGCTTCCGAGGAACACCACCGCCGTGGAGGGGGCCTTTCCGAGTTTGGCTTTTTGCTTCTCAAGCCACGCCGCGCCGCCGGGCTGGTCCGGGTCCAGTTCGGCGATGTCGTGCGCCGTGCACTTCACCGAGGGCCAGTACGGGTGGTGCGAGAACTTTGCCCAGTACACCTCGCCCTTGTACGGGTCGTTGGGGCCCTGTGCGCGCGCCTTCTTCCCCCGCGGGCTCGGCCCTCCTTTAGTCCCGTTCGCCGGCGCGCGCGCGCTGCTCTCGTCCGTGTACAGCTTGCGCGGCGTCCGGTTTCGCCGTGGTCGCCCGTCCGTGGGCGATCGCTCCTCCGCCGGCTGCTTCTTGGCCGCGACCGCGTCGCGATCCCCGTTGCCAGCCAATGCCTCCGCCGCGCCCCTCCTCCTCCACGCTCGCGCCCGCGCCCGCCGCGCCGCGCGCCGCGCCTGCGCCACGGTACAGCCGTGGGAAGCGCCGCGCGCCGCTGCCGCCGCGCGTCGCCGCGCCCGCCGTCGCCATGTCGCCAGGCGCCTGCTCCTGCGCGTCTGCGATCTGCAGCAGCCAGGATCGATCGACCGATCGGCGATTGCCGAGATCCAGGCCGCGCTCGATCCACGCCACGACCGCGGCCGCCGACGCAGCGGCTAGCGCGCGCGCCGTTCACACGCCCCCGCGCACGAGGCTGGCACCGCGTCGCACTCTGCGTCGCGCCCTGTGGCCCGCCTCGCTCCTCGACTATGGCCGAGTCTCGGGCCGGCAGGGCTCGAGCTCAAGCTCGGGCCCGCGCTCGGGCTCGGGCTCGGCTCGCGCTGGCTCAGGCTGGAGCTCGTCAAGCACAAGATGGAGTCGTGGCTCCAAGGCTCGTCCGCTTAACGCGTGCCGCACCGCTGCAGCGCGCAAGCACGAGTGCACTCGGGTACACGACGCTGGTCTCAAGCTCAGGCTCGAGCTCAAAATCGTGCGCGTCGAGCAAACCTACGCCCAAGCTGGCTGTCGCGGCCTTGGTCGCGGCCTTGGTCGCCCTGGCAAGTGCCCGGGCCGCGGCGGCCGCCCGTGAAGTACGAGCGCAAGCAGGCGCGTCGTCGCGCCCGGCCGCCGCTCCAAGTGGTCCGCGAGCGCGACGAGCAAGCGCCCGAGGCCGCCCGCTCCAGCAGAGCCAGGCGGACAGCGGCTGGCAGTCAGCGAGGCAGAGCTGCGGCGATGGCAAAGCGGCGCTCGCTGCGTTTGGCGCTTTGCGCGAGCAATGCCAATGGATCGATTGCAAAAGCAGCCTCACAAGATGGGAAGGTCGGCGACGCGCGGCCCTGGAGCGCTGGAGAAGGCGTGGATCGTGGCGCGAGAGCTGGTGTACTGCACGTGGCTGCTGCTGACGTCTGCCGTGCCGTTCATCAGCGACCTGGTGCGCACCAACTTTGTGCAGCGGCGCGATGAGCGGCTGCCAGGCAACATCGGAGAGCTGCTGGAGCCCAAGGTGTTCGGGCGGCTCGCGGGACGGGCAGTAGAGAGCGTCAGGTACTCGGAGCAGCTCGAGCAGCACGCCAACAGCACCGACCGGGCCTGGCTAATCGTAAAGTATGCCGACGAGGACGAGGAGGTGCCCGTGTTTGCCAAGGTGCACGCGCGCACCTTCCTGGTGCGGTCCCTGATGAGCATGTTTGACGTGTATCGCAACGAGCTGGACACGTACGCGACGGTGGAGATGCCCGTGCTCACGCCGGCAGTGCACATCGCCCAGTGGACCCCAAGCCGCTTTTGCCTCGCCATGGAGGACCTGCGCGCGCGCGAGGTGACCTTCCCCAACCTCTGGGAGACCAAGGTGGACATGGCTCTAGCCAAGCAGGTGCTGTCCACTCTGGCGCGCATCCACGCCAAGTTCTGGGGCAACGTCCCCGCCGGCGCCTGGAACGACGCCACGCGCCCGTACAAGGCCAAGGTGATGGGCCTCGCCACCCTGTTCCAGATCAACCGGGTGTGCCCCGGGCTAATCACGCCGGACGTGCAGCGCGCATTCACGCTGGCGGTGTGGAACTGGGAAAAGCTGCGCGCCTTCTGGAGCCGGCCGGGCGCCAAAACGATGGTGCACGGCGACGCGCACATGGGCAACTTTTTCATCACCAAGGATGGCACCGTGGGCACCTTTGACTTTCAGGTGAAGGCGGAGGAGCACCCGATGCGAGACGTCACGTACTTTTTGTGCAGCAGCTTCCCGCGCGAGGAGCTCGCGGCGTGTGAAAAGGAGCTCATCAAGCACCACCTCGCCGAGCTCGTCGCGCACGGCGTGCCGAGCGACAAGGTGCCCGCGTTTGAGGAGTGCTGGCTGCAGTACCGGCTGCATCCGTTCTACGCGATGTACGCCTTTGTGTTCTCGGGCGGGTTCTCGGACCTCATGGACCCGGTGCAGACGCGGTACGGCCTAGAGCGCATTGTGGCGCAGATGGAGCGTGTGGACTCCGCGGGCGCCCTTAACGACCTCTTGGATGGCAAGATCTAAGATCCCTTACTTTTCTCAATCGACAAGAAATCAAAAGAGGACCAACCGACCACCGAGCTCCTCGCTAGCTGCTAGCTAGCTAGAGCTTGCTCTTCTTCTCGACGCCACCCTTGAAGCTCTTTCGCTCCTCCTTGGACGCCGCAGCCACCATCTCCTTGGCCATGAGGAATGGCCGCGTGGCCTGGTGCCACGACCCGCCGTCCACGACGAGCGTCGTGGCGTTGATAAAGGCGCCCGCGCTGCTGGCCACAAAGAGCGCCGCGTTCGCGATGTCGTCCACCGTGCCCCAGCGGGCCAACGGCACGCCGTACTTTGGGTCGTTTGCGCCGGCCGCCTCCATGAAGGACCCAAAGACGCGGCCCTTCTTGCCCTCGCCGTTCTTGCTGTCGTTGCCGGTGGCGACCCCGCCCACCGTGCCGGCGATGGGGCCCGGCGCGATGCCCACACAGCGCACGCCGTCCGTGCCCCACTCGACCCCGAGATTGTTGGTCATCACGTCGATGGCCGCCTTTGCGGCACTGGCGTGCATCTGGAAGGGGAAGGCCGTGTAGTGCAGCGTGGCAGAGATGTTGATGATGACGCCGCGGCTTTTTTTCAGCTCGGGGAAGGCGGCCTTGCTCATGTGGAAGGAGCCATGCAGGTCGATGCCCATCACCGTCTTGAACCCATTGGGCGTCAGGTACTCGGCAGGCACCGAAAAGTTGCCCGCGGCGTTGTTCACCAGCACGTCAACCCGCCCGAAGCGCTCCACGGCCTGCTCGATCACCCGCACGCACTTTTCCGGGTCGCGCACGTCGCACGTGAACCCAGCCGCCTCCACGCCGTCCTTGGCCAGCTCCGCGCATGCCGCCTGCAGCACGTTCTCGCGCCGCCCGCACATGACGACCTTGGCCCGTGCTTGCCGAATGCACGGCACATGCCGAGCCCGATGCCGGTGGCGCCGCCCGTCACGACCACCACCTTGCCGGCCATGAGGTCCGCCCTGAACGCGGATACCGCCGCCATTGCCGCTCTTCCAGCTGTGCTCGGCGCCCTGCGCTGGCGTTCGGAGTCTGCCGCAACGTCGTCGTCGTCTGCGTCAGCTTCCTCGCGATCGGGATCGATCTCGACCAGGTGTTGACGAGGTGTTTTGGGACGATCGGAATCAGCATCAGCTCAGCTACCAGCTGCCTTGGACACAGCCGACCAGGGCAGACCGCGCCTCGGCGAGCTCGGCGCCGAGCCAAGCGCGCGAGTTCAAGGTCACCCGTGACTCCAACAACAAGAATGGCTTGCTTCGCGTGGCTTGTCGCCCGCGGTGGTCATGAACTCGCTGCGCGTCCTCGTGCCTACGGCTGGGCGCCGCCGCCTGCGCTGGGCGCGCTTGAGCCGCCGCGGCGCAGCGCGAAGAGGGCGTTCTGGTACACCCTGTGCGGCCGCGTGTTGAGCAGCATCTCCTGGGTGTGCAGCCCCTTGGGCGAGCCCGTGCCGCTCACCTTCAGCTCGCCGTCGGCGCAAAAGAGGGACGCGGAGTAGAACATCTTGCCCGCGCTGAGGTGGTCCACGCGCGCAGTCCGCGGGCCGGCGGCGAGGTTGTGCAGGTTGACCGACCAGAGAAAGGTGTTCTGGGCGTGCAGCCGGCCCTTGGCCGACTCGGTCTCCGCGCGGCCAAAGCCCCACAACCACCGTCCGTCCAAGATGTGCGCCTGGGCAGCGCCCTTGAACCCGTTGCGCCTCCCGGCCCAGGCCGGGGGCGCAGCGTCGGATTCGGGCTGCTCAAAGATGGTCCGCACCGTGCCGCTTGCCGCGTCGAGAGCGAGGAGGCGCAGCGGGAAGATGCTGCGCACAAAGTGGACGGTGCTGCCTATAGAGAAAGGGATCCACTCCTCGTCCTCTGGCAGCGCCGAGTCTATGCGCATGATCGCTTTGGCCGGAGCGCCCATCTCGGGGGCGAGTGGGAGGATGAAGCGGCTGGCTTCATGGCCCTCCGCAGTGCCACTCTCGAGTCGCGTGACGAAGAGATGCAGCGAGTTGTTGTGCCAGAAGAGGCGGGGCGCCGCGCCACCGTGAACTCGGAGGGCGGCGTGTCCGGCGCGACTGTTGTGGAAGTCACGTTGGTGCCGAGCCACTCGACGACAATGTTGGAACCCTCCGCTGTGCCGTCCGCACGGTGCTTGAGCCAAGTCTTGCTCTGAATCTGCCGGTAGGCGAGCACATACGCGGCGTGCTGGTTGGCGGCGTGTAGAGGCAGCAGGCCCGCGTCCATTACGGGCTCCCGCGACCTGCGGTCAAGCTGCGTGCTGATGGCGCTGATGCGCTCCAAGCGCAAATCGTTGCCTAGCGCAGCCGGGTCGCTCACGATGGCGCGGAGCCATTCCGGGCCGTCCGAGTCGCAGCCATAGGCGTCGGGGGTGTTGACAAGCAACGAAGTAGTTCCGGCCCCCAGTGGCGCGGCGTCGCTTGGGTGGGTGGCGAGCAGCACGAGCGCAAGCAGCACTGAAGGCACGGCGCAGAGGCCAACCTTGGCAATCTGACGCCGCACCTCGGCCTTGCGCTCGGGCGAGATCACCACGGGGGCTTGCTCGTAGAAGAAGGCGCAGGCGATGCAGACGAGGAGGGCAAAGATGCCCGGCGGCGTGGCGTGCTTGTCCCACATGGCCACGTTGATCAGGATGGTGAGCGCCTTGCAGGCGTCGCCAATCACCGAGAAGGCCGTGGCCGAGACGATCTCCCGCGCCGAGAAGGCGAAGAAGCTCATCAGCGTGCCAAAGACGCAGCTGACAAGGAGCCAAAGAAGCCCATGCCCGAGAGGTTGCTGGCGCCAAGCTCGGCAAATTCCCCGGTCGCAAAGTTGATCAGCAGCAGGGGGCCCAGCGGCATCAGATTCGTGTACAGCACGCGGCCCCAGGTGGTCATCTCCACGTTGTCCACCACGTGTTTGATGTAGATCTGGTTGGTGCAGAATACGACGTACCAAGTGATGGCCCAGAACAGGGAGTTTACGCTGAGCTGGCCGCTCTCAAAGTACATGTAGGCCACGCCCGACGCCAAGATGCCGGCCAGGCACAGCGCGGCGCGGCGCGAGGGCAGCTCGCGCTCAAGGAAGAGCGCGTCCAGGACAGAGAGCGCCAGGGGCGCGGACGCGCGGAAGACGATAAAGGTCTCGACGTTCGAGTGCTGCAGGACCTTGATATTGGAGAAGATGGTCAGCAGAAACACCGCCGGGACGAGCCAGAAGCGGCGCGCCGTGTCCCAGCTCAGCGGGTCCACCTCGATCACGCCCAGCTTGCCGGACACGAACGTGAAGACGGCCGCGCAGAGCAGCTGGCTGAAGAGGATGAGCGAGGGCATGGGCAGGTACGACACCGAGAGTTTGTTCACCACCAGCAGGCTCGCCGAGACGCCCATATACCCGCCAACCGCAAACAGCTTGCGCGCCCGCGTCACGCCGTCAACCGGCGGGCCTGGCGACAGGTCGTCCGGGCCAAACCTTCGCCCTTCATGGCCTCCTCGTCGTCTCGCTCAGCGCTACGCGCGCGTACTGCGCTTGCTGCGCCATGCCTGCCTGCCTGCCTGCCTGCTCGAGCACTACCAGGTACAGCTATCTCCTTCCCCTTGCCTTGCATCGCGATCGCCTCTCTCGCGTCCGACTCCGGACCCCGCGTCGCACGTTCCAGAACCGTGCTGCAGAACGTGAGAAACGCGGTGATGGCCGCAGTCGTGTGTGTGCACGCGCTTGGGGCGATGACCTGGCCAATGACCTGGGCGCAGTGATTGCCGTGACGCGGCAGGTCATTGCGACATCACTGGGCTTTCACGGCAACTCGCGAGATTGCACGCGAGCGAGCGCGGCAGCGGAGTGGGCAGCGGGAGGTGCGGGCGGCGCGCGAGCGACTGCGGCAGAGGGGCGCCTAAGCGGCAGTGCACGCGCGGCAGGCAGGGCCGCGCAGCTTTGGCAAGCTGGCGGAGTACGGGCTGGAAAGTTGGATGGGCTGCTTTGAATTCCTGCGAGGGACCGAGCAAATGCCCGAAGCGCAGGCGTCAACCGAGACGACGACGGCGGTGACGGCGGCGGCGGCGGCAGCGGCGGCGGCACCGCCGCTGCCGCCGCCGCGGCGCCGGCGGCGCGGACGAGCAAGGGCCGCGGCGGACTCCTCAACAGGGTGAGTAAGCGCCTCTCGGCCAAGGCGAGGCCGCCGTCGACGGCGTTGGCAGCCCCGGCGGCCGCGGGCGGCAAGGGCAAGGCGGAGAACAAGGGCGAGAACAAGGTCAAGGCCAAGGCCAAGCGCGTCACCAAGCGGCTCAGCATGCGGGCCAGCAAGCGCACCGTGTCCGCAGCAGAGCGCGAGGTTGCCGAGCTTGTGAAGGCCGGTGCCAAGCCCAGCGAGGTGGCCAAGACGTGCGTGGCCAAGGGGAAGCCGCGGTTGCCGCCGGGGCCAAGGACGACGCCACCGAGTTCTTCGACTTTGCGCTCAGCTACTCGTCGCCACGGACGCAGCACGTGGCCATGCTGGCGCTCGCGAAGGCCAAGCTCATGACCGCTAAGCGCAAAAGCAAGGGCTCGCGCGCCAAGGACCGCGAGGAGGCTATTGCGCTGGTCGAGCGCGCTCTGGCGCAGGTGGAGCGCACCAAGATCAAGGACGCCGCCGCCGACGCCCTGCGAGGGCTTCAGGCCGAGCTGCAGGAGCTGCCGTTCAAGGTGGCCGTGTGAACAATACAAAAGGCCGCAGAAGAGCGATGCCCTGTCTGTCAGTCAAGAACAGCAAGCAAGCTAAGCAAGCAAATCCACCCTCTCGTCATCTCTTGTTCGCTTTCCCCTTTCCTTTGCCGTACGTACCGTACCTGGTACCGTACTACTCTCTGCTTGCGGAGCTAGTAGAGCTAGAGCTGCTCGCCGCCGCCGCCGCGCTGTTGTCGTTGCGCCGGCGTCCGGCCGCGAGGCCGGGAGGGTGGCCCGCTCGACTGCATGTCCAGGTCCGCATCGCGCAGCACGCTCGAGAAGAGATTGTCCAGCTGCTGCAGCTCCAGGTTCTTCCACAGCGGGATCATGGGCTCGCATGGGTCCAGCTCCAGGTCCGCCTCGGGCCGTAGGCGGAACTGCCCTTCCGCAGCAGGCCCGCGGCCGTCGCCGCCGCAACCTCGGCCGCCGCGGCGGACACCGCCGCGGCCGAGCTCAGCTTCTTTTTCTGCTTTTTGGACCCCTTGTGGCGCGCGACGGCGGCGAGGGCGGGCTGAGTGCGCCCCCCGCCTCCGTTGCCGCGGCGGCATCCGCGGCCGCGTCTGCCTTGGCGACGTCAAGGCCCACACCCGGCGAGATGGCCACCGAGACACGGAAGCGCGGCGGGAGCGGCGAGGAGGGCGGCGCGCCCTCCGACGTGGACTGGCTTGTGAGCGAGGCTTGGCTTTGTGCCGGGGAGCGGCCTCCCGGCCGCTTGGGCGGGATCATCTCGAAGAGGCGGAAGACGATGTGGGTCAGATAGCCCACTCGGCCATTTCGCTCAGGCGCTGCTCGGCCTTCTCGCTCAGGCGCGGATGTCCATCTCGATCTGGTCCGGGCTCACGTCCAGAGCCTGGGCCGAGGCGTAGCGCATGACGTTGAGCAACGAATGCAGGTGCGATCGGAGGTAAAGTAGAGCCGCGTGCGCACCATGCGGTCGCTCGACTTGATCCCCATGGAGCGTGCGTGGCGCTTGTCCAGGCGGTGCCAGGTCTCGCTGGCGTCGCCCTCTTGGTCCGCCTGCGCGCTGCCCGCACCGTCCGACGTGGTCGAAGCTTGCGAGTTGGCGTCGGCAGCGTGGTTGTGGACTCGCCGCGGCGCAGCCCGCGGCGCTCGGTGGCGCGCATGCAATAGTTTGCCGTGTTGACCAAGTCAGACTGGATTTTGCCCACGAGCTCTTTGGCGATGCGCGAGCCGATGCTCTTCTTCTCAATAGGCAGGATGCCGTACTCTTGCGGCACCACCACGTCCGCCAAAAGCGTGCTGATCTCTAGAATGCAGATCAGCTTGGACCCCTTGAGGTTGAGCAGCTGCGGGTTGTGCAAGATGTCAAAGCGGACGCTGTCGCTAATGTCCGGGATCTTGCTCAGGTCGTACCGGTCCTTCTTCTTCTGGTAAAAGTCCTTCTCCAGCTTGGACCAGCGCGCCAGCGCCATGAGCATCGCGGTGCCGTTCTCCTCGGCGATGAGGGAGCCCAGGTTGCGGTCCGACTCGACGCGCAGCAGCGAGGCCGCGGCCGACCCGCCTTCCTGCGAGCTGGTGTCCGCGTCCGCGTCCACCGGGTCCAGCAGGTCGCCCGTGTTGGCCACCCCGGCACGGCCCGTGTCGATGCCAAATCGCGCCCGGTGGGTCTTGACGCAGACACGGAGCTGCAGCACGAGCTCGGCGATGTGCGTGTGCATCTCGCGCATGTGCTTGCGCGGGTTAAAGTCGAGGCGCTCGAGCGCAGTCAGCACCGACGTCGCGTCCGTGGCCGCTACGGCCGTGCGCAGGTCCTCGGGGCTCAGGTCCTCTTGCAGCAGCGCCGCGTGCAGGCGCTTCTTTACGGCTTCGATCGGGTGCTTGGCCGCGGCGGCGTCGTCCAAGAGCTGGTCGACGCTCTCGCTCTTGCGCACCAGGCTGGTCAGGATCGGGGTCAGGTGGCCCTCGAGCTGGAGCATGCCCTTGGCGAACGCGGCCGCGGTGACCTGCACGCGGCCCTCGTTCGAGCTGTATACCTTGAGGTCGTGCCGGTAGGTCGAGTGCAGGCGCAGCAGACCGTCAAAGGGGTACAGCTTGCGGCGAAAGGACTGGCCCATGTATTCGGCCTGCTGGCGGCCCGAGAGCGTGAGCACGCCGCCCCACTTGAGGATGAACTGTGCCTCCGTGATCTTGCCGTCCTTTTCGCTCCAAGCCAGCGGCTTGAGCTGCACCTTGCGGTTGATGCCTTTAAAGGTGCCGTGCATTTCCAAGACGGTGCGCGCTTGCAGCAGCAGGTCGTAGTCGCGATCGTCGCAGTCGCTGTCCTCGGCCGCAGCGGCGCCGCCGCGCATCGTCACGGTGTGCTGGATGTGCGCGACACGATGTCCAGCACGTCGCGCAGCGCCATCGCGCTCTTGAGCTTGAAGCTCCTCGTGCGACGTGCGGTCCCCGTATTTGTCGAAGAGAGCGAGGATGCGGGGCTGCTGGACGTTGATCTTGAGCTTTTGCTTTGGCGTGCGGTCGCCGTGGCGGACGACGGCGATGACGCATCGCAGCTCCTCGTGCTCTTGGGACTCGGCGAGCCCAGGGCCGACGTTGGCGGCGTTCTTGACCTCGCTGTCCGCGACGAAGTCGTCGTCGTCGCGTCGTCGTCGTCGTCGCCGTCGCCGTCCAGGCCGGTGGGCCACAGCGTCTTGGGCGAGGCGAGGCCCATGGCGCGGCGCAGCAGGTGCGTGAGGATAAGTGCAAAGTCGTCATAGTACTTGAGGTTGTTCTTGACAAAGCTCCAGCCGTTGACGTCGCACACGTAGGAGCGCGAGTCGGCGCGGAGCACGTCAAAGCCGCAGATGCGCTGGCCGGGCCATGACGATCCTGCTCGCCATCTCCTTCTCCGTGTGCGTCAGGAGCACCGGGTAACGCACCTCGAAGCCCGACTCGTTGCGGCTCACGACGCCGTCGATGCTGGGCGACTTGCGGGCCTCGCTGTGCGCGTACGACGAGGTCACCGTGTATACCTTGACGTCCGAGCCTTCGGTGCGGAGAAAGGCCTCGTAGATAAAGCTGCCCTCGCGGCGCACCGCGTTCTCGTTCGGGAAAAACTCGCTGCAGCGGTCCTTCACCTTGCGAAACAAGCGGCAGCTGCCGCCTCCAGCGCTGCGGGGGTAGTAGATGTACACGTTGTGATCGTCGCCGTCCACTGGCTTCTCCACGAAGGGCTTGTCGATGCGCGTCCCGTTAACCACAATGTAGTCGTCAAACTCTTGCAGGTCGTCCTCCTCGTTGACATCCACAGGGAACCCGCTCGGCGAAGTGCTGCTGCGACTCACCACGACGTGCTCGGGCGTGGGCACGCCAAACTTTTCCATCAGCTTCATCACATGCCGCCGGTCCTTGAGCAAGTGCTGCGGCTTGAGCTCGTTCACCAGGAACGGCTTGCGCAGCGCGGCGTACTCCTCGGCCTTCTCCACGGAACCCGTCCGAGTGGAACGCGATCAGGCAGTGGCAGCGCGGCCACTCCTCCACGGGCTTGTTCAGGAGCACGTTCTCGGAAACTGCACCACCTGGAACCGCTCAGCGTCCAGCCGGCTCAGGATCGCGCGCATCGGCTTGGATCGCGCCTTTTTCGCCATGGCACACACGCCCAGCAGGATCTTGTCTCGCGCCGGGCGGCGTCAGCCCGCCAAAGCTGTGCCTGGACAGGTCCGTCACATCCCGCTCGAAACTGAGTAGTCGGTCATCTCGCCCCCGCAACCACCGCGTCGCGTCGCGACCAACCTGCACGCCTCGGCAGCCTGAAGGCAGCCGCGGTGGGGCGCAGATGGGTGCTGAAGGCGGCGACGCGAGCCCGAGGCGGCAGGGGTCTGGAAGCAAGCCAGCAAGCAAGCGGAGAGGGAGGAGGCACGGGATTTCCAGAGCTGGTGCATCTACGCGGCTAGCTTGCTAGGCCTTCTCCTCGCCGCCATCCTTGACGGCCACGAAAAGGTAGTGCACGCTGTTGGCGTCCTTGGAGTCGGACACCGCGTTGGCGCTCACGGTCGGCTTGGCCACTGTGGACACCGAGACCTTCCACGGTACTCCTCCGACTCGAGGTAGCCCAACCTGTTGTCTGGGACGCCGTAGGAGACCATGAAGAAGACGCCGTTCGGCTTGAGCACGCGCACGCACTCGCTCAGCATCTTGGCCACATTGCCCGTGGAGCCCTCCCCGCACAGGATCGAGTCCATCGTGCCCTTGTCGATGATGCAGTTGAAGGTCTCGTCCGGAAAGTCCAGGTGGCACGCGTTCATGACTTGCCCTGCACCAGTCGCCGGTTAGCACGCCCGCCCGCCCGCCCGCATGCACGCATGTCCTCGCTTTCCCTTTCCGCCGTGCGCCTCCGTCCCGTCCGTGCCGCGCGGCGTCGCACTTACACTTGAGCGTGGACTTGTCCTTGTGCCGTTCCTGCATCTGCTCGACGACCACCTTTGAGATGTCGATGTTGGTCACGGACGTAAAGCCGTCCTCATACATGTCCTCGGTCATGCCTGCGCGCGCGCGAATCCAAGTCAGCCCGCCGCCGCCGCCGCCGCCGCCGCCGCCTCCCCACGCCCACGACGCCTCGCGTACTCATCCACCAACTTACGCGAGTTACCGCAGCCGAGCATCAGAATGTGGTCGCTCTCCTTGGCGTACGCCCGCAGCTTATCCTTGAGCCCCGAGTACCGCTGGTACCAGTCGAACGGCTCGGGATCCCTGCGCGCGCGCTCGTCCGTCACGGCTGGCGACGACCGCTGGCCCCTCCCAGGCCGCGACTTACTTGGTGTACCGCTCATCCCAGTACGTGGACTTGCCGTACTGCGCCATGCTCCCCGCCTTGCCTCGCCGCTGCCCTCCTCGCCTCGCCCGCCCGCGCTGCTGTCCTCGCCCGCCGCGCCGCCGTTGCCCGCTTCGCTGCCTGCTGCTAACTCTTCCCTGCTCTGGCCCTTTGTGGTTTTCGGACGAGTCGGGCTTTGGCGTTCTCGAAAAACCCTCCGCGCAACGGCAACCTCAATTTTGTAGAGTGATCGCTCTACCTCTATGCCAAGTGCGCAAGGAAAGCTAAAGCTTTAGCTTGCAAGACGCGCCTCAGAATCTGTGGCATCTTCAGTCAGGCCTGGCGATGAGTCGCTTGTGCCACGCTGCCACGGCGAGTCACCGTTCTGGATCTGGATCTCGAACTTGTCGAGCTCAACAACCTGCAGGCAGCCAGCACCAGGGTCTTGATCAACTCAATCAAGGTCCATGCTCGTTCATGTTTTGATTGAATCGATCAGGTGACAAGGATACGCGTGCGACACGTTGGGCAGGTGGACGCAGCCTTCTTGCCCACGCACGGGTCCTTGCAGAAGACGGAGAGGCAGACCGAGCAGACCCACCCGCGAGACTTGAGCTGGCCGTGGCAGAAACAGGCCGCCTCCATGACCAATGGGGCCTGAGGCGGCACGCGCAGCAGCTTGCGGTCCTCTGCGTCCGACAAGAACACGGAGAGCAGGTACTGCGTGAAGGCCTCGGCGGAGATGCCCAGATAGTGCTGCAGGATGCCGCCGATTGGTGCGCGACCTGCTGCAGGATCGTTGAGCGCCCGGGCGTAAAGTCACACACATCCACGCACACGTTGCGCTTCTCTGCCGCAAAGGCCACGTTCATCGAGGCAATGTACTGCGTCGCGTCGTCTTCACGCGCCTGGACGACCAACACGCGCGCCAGGGGCTCGACGCCAAAGCGCGCCTTGTGCTCGTGCAGCGTGCGGTTGTGCTGCACAGCGCCTTGGACAGCGCCACGCCGAGGCTGGTCTTGCCGCCCGCTCCGGCTCGAGCTGCGCGTAGGCCTGCCCGAAAGCGCGCGCCTCGCGCTTGATGGCCTTTGCCAGCGGCACGGTCTGACTGGACCACAGCCTCGCCTGACCGTCCGGCACTCTGCAATCAGCGCAACCTCGTTGTCGCGGCTCAGCAGGCGCACGGCGTTAAGGAACACGACGACGCTCTTGAGCGCGCTCGCCAGGGACACGGCCTGCACGTCGGCGGCCCCGCCTTGCTCCCAGCTTGGCCAGGTTGGCCGCGCTGGCGCTGGCCCACGCGGCCTCGTCCACGTCCATGACGACCGTCACCAGGTTGGGCCTCCCGGCGTGCTGCCGCCCGCGCGCCGCCGCCATCGCGTCGCCGCCGTCGTTGATGCTGGGTGTGGATTGCGCACAACCCACAACCGTCGGACTGTGAAAAATTAAAACCCCACACCAACAATCCACTTTTGTCGGGCAGTGCCTTCCACGTTCCAACGGAACCTATGTGGAAAGAGCCGGAGCAGTTCTGGAGAGTCTGGTGCGATGCTGCCTCTTGTCCAGGGGTGAACTTTGATAAGCTCGAGCATAGCGGGAGAGTGCGAAACGCGTGGAGCGACCCTACCAGACCCGCGAGGGTTCCAGCGTCACCGCATCCGCGGTGTGGGCGCGCGGACGCTAGTGCTTCATAGGACTAAGTTGCCGGCAACTCCCGCGGGCCGTCTCCGAGGGTCCTTCGTTGATCAGGCCAAGCAGGGCTTGGGCTCAGAGCTGGCCAATTCCTCGCGGTGCGGTCACTCTCCGATACTGCGGCAAGCACGCGAGAATGCACATGAATCCCCCCTGAGGGCGAACCTGGCCTAAAGGTATGACATAAGTGGCGCCTAGCGGACGAGCGGCAACTCACTCTCCTGCCAACTCGGGCCGAGCAAAGCTCAAGGCGAAGAAAATCTTTCTTCGAGAGAACGAACACCGTTTCCGCGCGGAAAGAGTTTTTTTGGCCCAAATCGCGACAGAGGCCGCGAGTTGGCGGCAGAACCATAACGCGACAGCGCACACAGCAAACCAACAACAGCAGCAGCAACAGCAGCAGCAGCACCGGCAGCAACACCAGAGCACCATGCAGATCTTTGTCAAGACCCTGACGGGCAAGACCATCACCCTCGATGTGGAGCCCAGCGACACCATCGAGAACGTCAAGCAGAAGATTCAGGACAAGGAGGGCATCCCGCCGATCAGCAGCGCCTCATCTTCGCTGGCAAGCAGCTCGAGGATGGCCGCACGCTCTCGGACTACAACATCCAGAAGGAGTCGACGCTCCACCTCGTGCTCCGCCTGCGCGGTGGCATGCAGATCTTCGTCAAGACCCTGACGGGTAAGACTATTACCCTCGATGTGGAGCCCAGCGACACCATCGAGAACGTCAAGCAGAAGATCCAGGATAAGGAGGGTATCCCGCCCGATCAGCAGCGCCTCATCTTCGCTGGCAAGCAGCTTGAGGATGGCCGCACGCTCTCGGACTACAACATCCAGAAGGAGTCGACGCTCCACCTCGTGCTCCGCCTGCGCGGTGGCATGCAGATCTTTGTCAAGACGCTTACTGGCAAGACCATCACCCTTGATGTGGAGCCCAGCGACACCATCGAGAATGTCAAGCAGAAGATTCAGGACAAGGAGGGCATCCCGCCCGATCAGCAGCGCCTCATCTTCGCTGGCAAGCAGCTTGAGGATGGCCGCACGCTCTCGGACTACAACATCCAGAAGGAGTCGACCCTGCACCTCGTGCTCCGCCTGCGCGGTGGCATGCAGATCTTCGTCAAGACCCTGACGGGTAAGACTATTACCCTCGATGTGGAGCCCAGCGACACCATCGAGAACGTCA